>JAKELG010000033.1:0-402126 GCA_021527035.1 Lactarius vividus | reverse complement strand
TGTAGGCGTTCGTGAACCGGTCAAGGACCGTATTCCATAGGTTTTCTTCATTGTGCAGTACTCCTCCTGCGATCTGGGTGTCTAGCCACGCGGTTTGCTCATCTACCCAGTCGTCTACCAGATGTCCCCTCATGTAGGAGAGAAAAGTCATGGCTCGCGAATAGGGTACCGTGAGCTGGTCCACCGTTGGATTCATTCCTCGATAAATTCGAAAGGATCGAAGAAAGTTTCAACTCTCCTCTCGGTTTCCATCAAAGATGGGCGGTGGGTTGCCCCCAAGTTTGCCCCCTCCCGGTGCTGGTATTGCCCCGGCTGGGCCCATGGGGATTGCACCTCCTCCTGGGGCACCTCCGCCTGGACCACCTCCGCCTGGACCACCTCCGCCTGGACCACCTCCGCTGCCACCAGGGGCACCACCGCCCGGTGGGCCTCCACCGCTACCATGTATGCTTCCACTAGGTCCAGCAGTTGGGCCACTGCTCGACCCCGTCGGCGGTTGGGTACCAGAGCTATGAGGCGCTCCGCTCGTCTGAGCAGTCGGTCGACCTCCTGTAGCATGTGTTCCTCCACCGCCCGTGCTGGAGGCTCCCGCGGTAGTAAGGCTGGTGGCGACCTGAGTGTTTGTGGCCATCGCTGGCTGTACGGGAGTGAGGGTGGTTGATTCGTCTGGGTCGATGTTAATTCCGGTGATGTTGGTTGACCCGAGGGGTCCTGCGCCGAATTGTGGAGGGACAGCTTTGTAGGCGTACCACCGTCCTTGCTTTGGATCGTAGTCGATGTAAGCCCAAAGACGAAGGTCGTCGAAATAGTGAACTTGGTGATATTCCTGGTTTTTTGCGTCAAAGATGAAGTACCCCTCTTGGTTATGGATTTCTTCCCAGATTACTGCACCCTTTTCGTGGCTGGAGAGTTCGTCGGTGGAATACCGATCGATGTACTGCGGTTGGAATTTCGTGCGACTCCTACTAGTCGCCAGGGTTGCGAGACTTGACTTAATGTAACGTTACCACAGGAACGTTATGTGCGACGTGCACGTCACTAAGTCGTTCAGGCCGAGGTAACGGGTCGTGAGTCAGCCGGTTAAGGCCAAGTTCGAGGGTGAATAAGCACTACGCGGCCTCCTCAGGCACGCAAGTGGTAATCGGGGATTCTGGGGTTCAAGCGCAAAGGTGAACCAAAGTCGTGCTCAAGCGAAATAGCGAGCCAAAGTCGTTCGTGGATTGACAACGATGTGGTATTACACAAGAAGTCAAGTCTACCGTACAAGCTAGGTAGCGTGCGACTTATATACTGTTACAGGATGTTTGTACGCAACAAACATATGGCGCGATATGTGAAGTCCTAAGTAAAAGCGGAACAAAGGCAGAACTATAGCAGGAAGTACAGTGATTGCGCGGGGTCATGTGGGAGTCAGCTGAGACCGGAGTGCCGTGAACTTTGATATACAAGGAAGGGGACGTGAGGGCGTATCGTACAGCGAAGAGACCATGGGAAACGATTGGGCGCGTGATGAGTTATGGGCGTAACAAGGTGGGGCATGGGAGTGAGAAGTAAGGAACGAAGGCGTCCATGGGAAATAGAAGGGAAAATCGTAACAGAGAGCGTCTCCTTGTGAGGATGCCCAGTTATGGAAGGCGGCTAGGAAGTGGCGGGCGTCCGTAGAGTTGCCCTTTCCGTCCCATGCTTTGGGGCGGGCCACGATGTCCTTGCCTCCGACCTTTTTGGGCTTAGCCTGGGTGGCGGCCACCTGCTGGGTTAGGTCTGAGACCTGCTGTGCTAGGTGGCCCATAGCCAGGCCGAGTTGATTGATGAGATTTATGCAGTCTTGGATGGTGGGAGGGGGCGGTGGTACTGTAGGTGCGGGGGCCGGAGCGGGGTCTGGCTGTGCTGTGTGTGAGGATGATGAAGACGATGCCGACATTTTTTCTAACTCTTCTTCCCTTTTTCTTTTGTCCGCCTGGTATTTGGCCTCTCTGAAATCCTGTAAGAGCGCTAGTTGCTCGTCTGGATTTAGGTCGTCCCAATCCTGTATCCGCCCGGTGTATTCCTTCTCTTGCTTAGAGAGGGGTGGGAGGGCGAATTTCGAGTGAACTCCTCGAGGATACTGAGCCTGAGCTAGACGAGCTTTGCCTTTGCCTTTCGGAGCCACGGTCTTCTTGGATCGGAGACGGGGGGCGAGAGAGTACTGGGACTATTTCTTCGGCGAAGAGGATGAGGTCTGCGAGGGTGAATTCGGTTCCCGGGATGACAGTGGTTCCGGGGTATTCGTCTTCAAGTACTTGTCGCACACCGGGGAAGAAATAAAGAGCTTGGACGATTGTTTCGGCAGTGGTACGGGGGGGTTCTTCTACTTGGAAGCCGTCGTACCACTCGTCGTTTACTAGGGTTGCGGAAGATGCCGCGGAGAGGTGCCCGACGGTCGGGGAGGAGGAGAGTGCTGAAGAGGGTGTAGGAGATGAGGGGCGTGAGCGCGGCTCCTCAAGGACTTGAAGCGATGCTGTAGCAGAGGCTTCTGGTGACAACTGGGTTGGGGGTGTAAGGGCTTGTCTCCTCCTAAAGAGACGTCGCAGGCGGGCACGGGTGTTCGCAAAGAAGCGAGGCAGGGTGAAAGATGTGGAAGTGGTTATTAAAGACGTTGGGATACGACGACCGCGAAACGCTAAGTCGAAGGTGAAGGGAGAGTCGGATCAGGCAAGACCAATACACAGTGATATTTCACACTGCGCGAGGCTGCGGCGATAACCGAACACTCAGGAATAGTGATATGGGTGGTGTAGAGCCACAAGGCTGTCTGCCTCAGTCTTCTCAACCTGTTGGCTGCCTCTCACGCCGAAGCGCTCTCAAACTTTTCTGTTTACTTCGTGTACAGCTGTCACAGGCTAGGCCTGGCTGGCTCGAAGTCAAATTGCAGCTTATCTGGCGTGGTGACCAGTTCTGCAACCTGTGCCCAGAGCAGTCTACTGATGACCAGATAGACCCAATAAAGGCAAGCACACTGTATGCCGGTTTTACGGACACTACAAATGTACCACGACTGCACAGATTCTGCTTACGAAGGTCCACAGGCAAAGAGTGAGGTGGGTAACACCGGGGACTGGTGGACGTCTACCACGTAAAGAAAGATCAAATGACTGGTGAGCGATGAGGGCTCAAGAGTGTGAAAAGAACTTGTCCTAATGTAGCGGTATGACTTAACGCTACGCCAAGCCAAGTGAAGGGAGTTGAACTGTCAAGGGTGAGACCCAAGCTTGACGCGGAGATAAATCACGCGCTAGACCTACAGTCGACGTGGAGCGAGCGTACACTAATAAGACCTTTGTTCAAGGTCAAAGCACACGGTGTCACATGGTGGCAGGCTGAGTGGAGAACCAAGAGGACAAGTTAGATTGGAGACGGTAAGGAGATACAGAGGAATGCGCACCTGAGTGGAGAACCAAGAGGACAAGTTGGTTCCACTCAGGACGCTACAGGCAAGCTTAAGTATCTACTGCGGCTGAGATTAAGTCGGAGCTTAAACACTGTTACTAAGTGTAAGGTAATCGACTATGACTAAAGAGCTGACGCGTCGTGTCTATTAATAGCCTTATCTTTTAGTGCTGACTGATGCACTGTCATCAAGGCTGACTACGTATGACGTGTCACTGAGTAAAACCTAATACAGCGCGTAATACATGCCTACTAAGCGTAATCTAGAGCGTACTGGAAGGTTCTATCCTTATCTACCAATCATAGAGTCTGTCCGTATATAGAATGTAACCATAAGGGGGTAACCCGTATAAGGTGGTACTTTCCCATGGTCACGTGATTGAAAGTGCATGATATTTCACGTGACTAACTAGAGAATGTGATGGCAGGTCACGTGATCCACAAAAGGCGAAAATGAATGCGTCCGTGACAGTGTCCCAGAACCAGAACCAATTTGTGAGTATCGCCACACTTGCAGATGACCCCTTTCCTTGCTTACTTGCTTTTCTTACAGATTCAACTAATTGAGGATGCTGGGATTTGTTCGAACCTGAAATTCATCAACACTACTCATTGTATATCGGCGAACTTGAAACCTGACATCACCATCTATTCTGGTACTGACTGCGACGATCCAGGGACTCACACCGGGAGTCATCGGTCACTTGATTGGACGGCAGTCAACCTGTGGATTGAGAATAAGAACGAGCGGGACGACATATTTCGTGATCTGGAGGAGATGGGGAGAGAAGCGACAGCAGAGCAAGACCTAAGCAGCCACATATGATGGACAAAAGGTGCTTATTGAGTCAGTGGCCAGTTGATTACCTACACCTCTGCCATCCATTGTTCTCAGTTTCGCATATTCTCTTTCTCGGTTGTCACGTTTCGCCCCGAACCCCGCGCGACCAGTGCAGACTCGTGCAGCACCGCCGAGCAGTACCGCGCCGAATGGGTAGCAGCCGCCAGAAGCGAAGGCATTGACCCCGGAAACCTCCTGTATTATGAACGTGACCCGGGCTGGCAAGCGCCCTGGGAATAGCCGAAGAAGACGTCAAGCGCCCATCACGTGACCCTGGCACGTGACCTGGTCTAGACTAGCACCAGAAGGATCCAGATGAGCTTGTGCCTGGATCGTGATTGGATCTGCCTCATGGACTGTATGGTTCCTAGTTTCTGATGGATTGTCTGATTGTGCCTGTGGCTTGATGCGCCCAGGAGTTGTATGTTTCAGCCACTGATTGATGGACTTCTGACCCCGTTTCACCTTTGCCTCATTGTTGACCTTGTGACTGTATGCCCCTGACTCGTGTTGTTTTACTTACGATTGGACGATACGTACTAAGTTTCGGACTCCAAGCTGAGCTTGAAAGCTCCTTGGACGTGTATAAGTAGCACCCCAGTCTCGCTGATATCCCTCAGCTTGACTTCTTGTATTCTACCAGCCTACAAGTAGACCGAAGCAGATACAGGCGACCCCTGTATAGTTGTCCCCTCTCCGATCCTGTCTCCTTTGCTTGAGCACGTCCTCCTCTTCTTCTTTGCCACCCGCGTTACGCATATCCTCGTCGTTATCGCCTACGGCATTGTCCAAACCCTAGAAGAACTCAGCAAATCCCAAGATCTCAAGAATCCGGCCGGAAGATAGACCAGCCGAAGTCTTGGTCGCCACCGTGATACCGCAAGAACCCCAAGTTTCCCGTCGAGTGCCGAACTCCGGAAGGTACGCCCGCTGGAGCGTAACATCGGTGGTCCTCTTTGGTAACACTGGTCGCCTGCTCTGCTGGGATCGCAGTGGCATCATATACACTGAGCCATTCGACTGGACCACCCAACCCGACACACTCTTCAAATTCTTATGGAGGCTCAACTTCCTTTCTAACGTGAAATGTGGTTATGACACCACCATTACTTCCGTCGGAGAGGACGAGGCCAAGGCAGTGTTGTCTAAGTTGAGGACCTACCAGGGTTTGGAGAACGTTGCCAAGGCAGACCTTCACAAGTTCCTCATTCGCGATGATCACACTCTCAATGGTCAGATCAAGTATTACATCGCACCAAGTGCTGTCTGGGATAGTGAGGCGCTTTTCGGTTGTTCCACTTTCGGATACATTGCTTATGATCTCGAAACCACGAATCTGGTCTATTTGAAGGACTTCTGGCGCACTGATTGTGATGGGATTCAAAAGGAGGGTGATGTGTATCGTGAGCTACATGACGCACATGTACCCAACATTGCAAAGTTGGGACTCGCTGGCAACGTTCCTTTGTTGTCGGAATGTGGGGGTACTGATTCTCCCACTGTTCAGCAGACAATGACTCAGCAGTTTGTGAAAGGCGGTTGGTGTCCTGGTCAGCCACGAGTTGACCCTTATGTACACTATCAACTTGTGTTGGAAACACTGGGGAGTCCATTGCACACATTCAGGTCAACTCGGGAGCTGTGCGAAGTAATTCAAAATGCTATTACTGGTACGTGGGAATTGTTGACCTAGTGTTGTTTGTCGATATTGAGATATTTGCCACAGCACATACAGGGGCGTACAAGAGGGTGGGAATCCTTCACCGAGATGTGAGCGCCGGAAATATCCTAATCACCAAAGAGAGATCAGGGATCTTGATTGACTGGGACTTGTCGAAGAAGGTGGTGAAGGGTGCGAGCGGGAAGCAAAGACAACATTCACACACAGTACGACATCATGTTCACACGCTTTGCAGTTGATGTAAATGAAGATTGGATTCAGGGAACGTGGCAATTCATATCCATAGCACGTTTACGGAATCCTTTGATCAGGCCACATGAAGTATGTGATGACCTTGAGTCATTCTTTTGGGTACTCCTATATATGGTCGCAAAGTGCAGAAGTGTCGGGAAGATCGATCTGTCACAAGACATGCAAAATGTTTTCGACCAAAGCGACGGCATGGATGATAACAGTATCATCAGGGGAGGGAGGGGAAAACTCCATTGTCTGCGACGAGAGGACCTTGGCCCCAGGATTATTTGTGGTTTTGTCTAAACACCTTGCAAAAACATCATCAAGGACTTACGTTTCCTCTTCAAAAATCTGTATCGCCACATAGAACTGCCCACTGACATCATGCCCTCAATGGAATCGGAAATCAGATCCGACCAGGACCAAGATGAGAGGGTGCAAGACGCAGTCAAGAAACTTCGGTCTTCTCAAGAAGTATTGGTGATCATTGACAAACACTTGGACCCCAAGTGGGATGTAAACGACAACGGCAGTCTTTACAAGGGCGAGTTTCGTCTGGATCCCATGATGAGCAGAAATTGCTGAAAACGCAAGGCCGAAGATGATGGTGGGAAAGATTTCAACAAGAGACATAGAGGAAGATTCCCACCCAGTTCAACACATGCGTTGCAATTGAGGGATATGCTCAGACTTCAGCGACGTCGATCTTCATTTGGATCTGGTAGTAGCAGAACACAAGCCAGCGAGAACCAGTAGGATATATTAGTGACTGTAATTTTTCCCGGCCCCCTTTATGCAGTTCAAGGGCACATAATACTGCATTGAGGAATGCGGAGTTTTTTGTTCTACAAATTAGGATCAGATCAGACTTAATAACTTACTCACCGCCAATCTCACCCTATAATCAGTCATACAAGCTTCAGCACTGTGCCTATGGCACAGGTTGCTTCAGCTTGTTGGGGGCACAGCCCCCAAACCCCTGCTTTCACACTTAACTTAATCCCATATCTCCATATGTATCTATCACTTCAGCAACACTTCACTATATACAATATTGTTGGTCTCAGCCTCTCTCACTTTCTCATCCCAAATCACCTTGATATTCCTCCTTGATGTTATCCTGGGCATAGACAGGTGCAACTTGATTACCCTCTGGTGGCAAAAGAGACCCAGCTCTTTAAATGAGCTCTCTATAAAGCCTAAATGTGTAGAGCCCACCACCTCTCTGGTTAACAGAGTCATCTAGCTTTCTTCCCACAGAGGTCATAGCCAGTGCACTGTTATAATTGCAAATGCACAGGCAAAAGGACTTTGAAAGTTGGTCTTGGGAAATTAAAAGCTGGGACAACTCAAGAGGTGGAGACTGGAGAGGGGGAAGGGAGATCTTGCCACTGAAGTAGCACATGCCAAACTTGGGATTGTGCATAGAATACTTGGTAAGGTGTTTAGCTAACCAATGAAGAGTACCTTTGAGATACAGGCATGAGAGGAAGGTGAGCAATCAGGGCAGCTAAATTAGCTGGCAAATGATGATATCCTTGGCCATTCAAGGTAGGTGGCCTGGAAAGATTGGGAGTTACTGGTGTGTGATGATTTTCAGGACTGCCCATGATATGGCTGTCATGCTCCTGCTAACACACAGCATGTTGACTGTGTTGAGGGAACATAGGAGGGATAACTGGCACAACAGCTCCAGTAGGAGGTGGGGGGGCAGAGGGAAGAGCAGGGACAGAGGCAGGGAGAAGAGCACTGGCAGGGGCAGAAGTGGAGGGAAGAGCAGGGAGAGAGGTAATAGCAGCTGAGGAAGCAGAGCCAGATATCATGGATATGCTCATTTTGCCTCTTGTGAGTCATGTAACTTGCCATCACATGTTCTAGTCAGTTATGAAATATTGTGCACTTTTTATCACATGACCCTGGGAAAGTAGTTCCATATATGGACTATCCCTTTATAGTCACACCCCATATATGGATAGACTCTTGTGATTGGTAGATAAGGAAGGACTCCTCTAGAATGATCTAGATTATGCTTAGTAGGCATGTATTATATGCTGTATTAGGTTTTACTCAGTGACATGTCATATGTAGTCAGCCTTGATGACAGTGCATCAGTCAGCACTAAAGATAAGGCTATTAATAGACATAACACATCAGCTCTTTAGTTAGTCCCACTTACAGTACACTCAGTAACAGTGTTAAAGCTCCAACTTAATTACAGCTGCAGTAGATATATAAGCTTGCCTGTAGCATCCTAAGTGGAACCAACTTGTCCTCTTGGTTCTCTACTCAGATGCACATTTCATTATACTTCCTTACCTTTTGCAATCTAACTTGTTTTCTTGGTTCTTAACTCAGCCTGCCATTATATGACACTTTTCTTAAGCCTTAAGTAAAGGTTCTACACTGACATACACTCCATGCCATCTGTAGGTTTCCGCACATGATTTATCTCTACATCAATGTTGAGTCTTTGCCCTTGACAGTTCACCTCAACTTCACTTAACTTGGTATTGCTGATAGTCACACCACTACATTAAGCCCAGAGCCAGAACCAAGACCAAAATCAGAGAAAGAAGCAACAGGCATTCTAACCCCAATATGAAACAGCCAAATCCTCCAAAGACTATGTAAAATTGATGCAAGCAGTGGCAGTTGATAATAAAGCAACTTCCAATAAAGGAAGGGGAAGGAAGGGGAGGTAACTTAGTTGTGGCAAAAACTGGCAGACACCCTGTTTTTACAGGGAAGCCAGGGAGGTAGGACTTCTCTGAGCATCACCTTGGTCTACAAAGTCTCTGAGGTTCAACTGCCAAGTGAAGAAAGGCAGCACAGTCACCCCTGAGCACAGAGAAAGCCAAAACAGAGCCCCTAAAAACATTTAGATCAGTAAATTTTCTAATAACAATAGGGTAAAGAAGCATACAAAAAATGGGCTATAAAAACTGATTAAAAAAACATATGAGAAAATATATTTCAATAGTAATGATGTAGACACAGCTTTTATGATGAAGACAGAGAGATGTAAGATGGGGGGAAAAAAAAAAGGACAGAAAAAAATTGGATGTTGTTGAGGCAGGGCAGAGTGTTTCTTTGTGATGTAGAGGCTTTGGTGGGGGCAGAGTTCGCTTTCGCTTACAAATCGATTTCCATTTTAAGAGGTCAGCCACATTCCGAAAAACAGTGTGGAAAGCCACCGGATTTTTGCTTAGTCAACGGCTCCTTCCTTTTTTGTTGCTAGCCACCTCTACTGAAAACACAACGGGTTTTTGCTTAGTCACTATTATTCAGCAGGTCCTTCCTTTTCGGGGACCGTCGTGTGTTGTATAGTAGATCACTCACTGTCACACCTGCGTGCGAGGATCTTGTCCTGATTACAATAAGTTTACCATACGCTGCCGATACTAGTACTCAGACTGATACGTCGCCGCTCATTGCGACCCCGTTTCCAACTGCAGGAAGCAAGCTACCTGTGTTCCTTGCCACGATGGTGTGTTGTATGATACAAATGAATCGGGATTGCCGTAGTTAGAGACAGGCTATTGTGATAACCCCCGAGTTCGCGTAGTAGATTGCCCGTTTGCACTCGATTGGACTTTCTGAACAAACAAACTTCAAACCTGTTTTATTACTCTTTTCCTACCCTATTCAGACGCCCTTCGAACGCTTTTCGAGATGACGCAGCGGGATGTACAATAACACCGTGACCACCATCGCCATCTCGATCCCGATATCCCCAGTCGTGCGTGCAATCGGGCCCGAGTACCAGACTTGATCCATTGATGGAATGACGAGCGCAAAGCTCAGCGCAGACGCCGTCAGAGCAGCTGCGCCTAGCGGGAGCTTTGACGGCACGTTCCAGGATTGGAGGTCGTATAGCGCAAAGTCTCCCTTGCGGAAGTAGAGGTGCTCTACCAAGACCGCGGCTGCCCATGGCCCTGCAGATGCAGCCCAAATTGATCAGCTAGATCGACATCGATAACTACGCGAGGAATCGAGAGCGCACCTGCCCAGTAACCGATGATACTCAGGAAATTGGAAAGTGCCGAATATAACTTGTGCTGGCCTGCGATGGACAGCGGGATTATCCTTTTGCGTCGTTGTTTCAGCGTTATTCCTGGAAGGAAATATGGGGGGCGCGAACTTACACCGCAGTCGCGACCACCGAGAACACATATCTGGGGACGATCACTAGCGGCGGTATGAAAGTCTGGAAGCTCATGCCGAAAGAGTATATCGTGGGGGCGTTGTTTCCAGTCACGCTCAAGCTGACGAATACCATCAAGACCTTCCTGAATTTGCCGACGGGTTGAAGCATCGCGTCGATCAGCCCACCGACATCACCACCAGCGTACTTTTCTTCCCAAGCAGGCACTACGGGTGCGGTTATCGCTGCAGCGGCTCCCAAACATTGGAGCGCGACCTTAGAGATTTAAGAGATGAGTGCGACTTCGTGGAAAGCGGAAGCGACTCTTCCTTCTCACAATAGGCACGATGAGGCCGGCGTACGAATACCAGAAAATTCGCCAGCTATGTTCGTTCGAAGTTAGTCAGAGGGTGTACTGTCATTAGATGCCGCGGACCTCGAGACACCTGGGTGGAAGTACGTGGTGTAGTCAGAGCTAATTATCGCCCACGTCATTGTGAAGCCGGCGATGGTCGCTCCGAAAGTGAGAATCTGTGACGCGGTGGCAGGCAGTGCTGCTGGGGCGTCGGCAAAGTGCTTGCCACCGACACATGTGGCAATGAGGAAGACCAGGACGACGGGGACCCAAATTATTCGCTCGAACCTGCGAAAGGGTCAGCAGGGGAGGGCTAAGCGACATCCAGGATGAGTGATGATAACGCGTACCAGCTAAGAACTTTGAGCCCACAAAAGGATATCTGCCCGTCAATGCATCAGGTAAAACACGGGATCTGTGATGACCGCGTCCACTGACGAAAAGAGAGATCACTGAGATGACTATGATCCCAACGCTAGCAAGAATTTTGTTTCAGACCTGCGCGAGCACTGGGAATGTTACATTTACTCACGTCCAACTGACATTACCGACACTCGCGAGCGCCTGGCCACCCACTATGCAGTTCAGAACGGCGAATCCGATGAATCCGATAACGCTAAGCAAACTAGGGACCATGACGCCGTAGTATCTATTTCAATATATTAGTTGCCGTGTTGCCGAACTCATTCCCGGCCGCTTACCCGAAAGTGTATCGCGTCGAGCACAGCTGGCGCAACCCCAGTTTCGGGCCCCAAGTCGAGCTTTTCCAGTTCAGCACTGCTGCCATATCAAAGCTGGTTGTGGAGCCGTACTCACAAGTATGCAGGGGGAATGGCGAAGAGCAAGTTAAAGAATAAGATAACTAAGCACGAATCTCGGAGGCCAAGTCCGAATGCTACAGGACCTAACGTCCCCGAGGAGAATCTGAGATAGAAACGAAGCGAGATCAACTACCACAACAAGTGAGTGAAAAAGAATGGGACCACGCACGACAGAATGTTGGTATTTGCAGACAGCCATATAAAAAATATCTTATTGAACTGCGTCTCTTTCCTGTCATCAACGGCGACAGGGTGGATACCTAGGGCGTGTACGCTCAGGTCAGCCGAGGTCGGTAATCCGAGATTTATAACCGACCGCGAAGTTCAATCCCCCAAGTCAAGAGTCTCCGGGAGAGCGACAGCCGTTTGGCAGCGGGAAGGTTCTGATTCTCCCACTGATGTTTCTCGTCAGGATCCCATGTTGAGCCTTTGACATTCTCTACGTCCACCATAGCACAATTGGTTGACGAAGGGTTGATAGGACAAGCTCCAGCTGGGTGATAAAGAAAAATACGGTACCATTTGTACTTGTAAAGAAGCCGAAAGTGTCCGAGTTCATCGGATGACGGGTACTGTCTTATCCTCCGGCCCGTGCTATCTCGAATCGGATAACGACAATCACAACCTATAGCTAACGTCACTTCTGTTCGACCCCGTCACTGCTCACGCTTTGCGCTGCTGGGCTGACTCGCAGGAGAGAGAATCGCTGCGCCTGGGCTCTGGTCTTCCTAGGCTCGAGCTTTAGTCTGCGCTTTGTTTGCTCCAGCCGCCTCTTGAGGCGTATCTTGCAGCGCGCGCACAGTGTACCTGAAGCTTCGGCCGGTATTTGCCGGCGGCACGAACAAGAGCGCTAGAAAGGAAGTACCGTGAGAGCTATGCCGATAAGGACGACGAATACGACACTAACCGCGGGGGCGGAATGCGCAGCCGGGCTCGATGCCTCTGCATGCGGACTATCGGCTGAGCTTTGTGGTGAACAACCCACGCTTGACTCAGGAACTGTCTGCGAGGGTTTGGACGGTCTGGACTCCGATGCGGACGCCGACGAAACAGGATTGGCCGGAGAAGAAGTAATGTCGATGTCGTTAACGCCCCTTGGCTGCACCATGACGATACGCAGGCCGTCTTCGCCAGGTGCGAGTTGATCGGCAACCCACCCACGCTTGGCACGCAGTGACTTCGTCTGTACCTGTGTCTGTATCTGTACATGCGCTTGTGCACTCGCGTCGAACCAGTTTGCTTCCACAGGGCCCATTCGCATACGGCGCCCAAGCGGGATATGGATACGGTCGTAACGCATACGGCGCCAGTTGTCCAGGCGGAGGCGGCGCTGGCGCGTACTGGTATGCTTGGAACGGGCCGGATGTAGGTGTACCGTATGTATACGATGCCCGCAGCGGGTATGGCATTGGTGAGTAAGGACCTGTGATAAGGAACGGTGGTTGCCCTGGCGTGTATGGTAGGGAGAAGGGAGGTGGCATGTAATACGGGACTTGAAACTGCGGCTGTATATGTGCCGTGGTTGTGCTCGTGCCAGTTGAGCCAGCTGCTGTTGAGATGGTCGAAATAGTAGGACTGGAGGCCACTGTGACGCCCGAGTGTGCATCAGAGCTCGACGACGTAGAATCAGAGCCTCTTGTGGAGGACACGGGACTCATTGCGCTTCTCCAGACCACAGAAGGGATGTCCTGTTGGCTATGTGCGGATACGTCTTGGTTTCTGAGACAAAGTTCCTCGACCTCGACATCTTCAATAATAGACCGTTGGCTTGAGGTCTCAATGTCCACCTCACCCAGATCGGCGGTGTCAACGATTGCATCTGCATCCGGAATTGCGGATTCATAGGAAAGAAGAGGGCTGTCCTGCGGAGAGACGCCGGGGTATTCGGACATTTCTGATTGTTGCGACATGATGCTGGGAAGTGTCTCGGTTGGAGGTAAAGTCGGAGGTAATAATGGTTCCATAAAGATGATTGGCTGATCAGGGGTGGGTGTAGGGGTTTCTGGTGCCAAGCTCGATGGCTCGGCGATCGATTCTACTACATCTGTAGCCATGTTTGCATGTTCGACGACTTGACCGGCTACTTCTTCAGGTACATCGCCGGCAAGACCTTTGTCGCGATCAGATTTGCGTTTTCTATTCATGCGGTCTTTCTCCCGATGGGTTTCGCACATCTTCCATGGCGAACGATAATCGAGCACGTTATGACACCACTTGACAGAACAGACCGTATTTGAACGACGAGCACCACGAGCGGGAGGAGGTATTGAGCTTTCGTCGAGTATTTCTTCGGTCTAGTTTGACTTATAGTGAATAGTCGCTAAAAACGAAATAAAAACGAAACGAACTTCTGACACCGCTTCTTCGGTTTCCAAGTCGTGAGGGTCTAGGTTGAGAGTTGTGTATAGTGGCTCGATGGCCCTTTCCTTTCCTTTCCTACTCCCGTTCTCGAGTGATTCGGGGTTTAGTGTGCCCTCGCGCCGCAGAGGGGTGGACTTTACTTCCTTATCTCGTACACGTTTGAGTTTGCTGTGATGCCTATTCTGCAAGCGGTGTCGCTCGCAGCGACGGTACGGGTAATGCCCTTGCAGTACGGTATGACAGTGTGACACCGTGCACATACGGACTGGAAGCATCGAAATTGGTGCATATTGTACAACGGGCGGGCGAGGGATGGTTTCCGAAACTTTCCTCTCCCAAGCACGGCGGTCAGAAGCTTGGAGCTGGCTAATAAGCTGCAGGGGCGTGTCACTGGGGATACGGTGACGACTGCAAGCCACTGACCGGTAGACCCTGGCGTGCGCGTCGCGCATCCTCCTCCACACGTACGCGCTCAAGTTCCTGCGCAGCAATCTCGCGGCCACGCTTCCATTTAGAACGCTTTGTCATTCCGTACCCGCGGTAGCGGTTGCGGCAGGGAACGCACATCTTGAAGAGATAGTCACCCCCGATAAGGCTGCGGCAGCCCTTGACGGAGCAGTAGCGCGACCGAACAGCGGGTCGCGCAGCAGGCGATGGGGGTCCAGTCTCGTCTATCTGGGCCAATGTTGAATTATATGTGTCTTGTGAATCGGCAGACGAGTCGAGGGGGGGTAATGTCAAAGCGCCTGCGAGTTCAGACGACGTTGGGTTAAAAAGACGCGGATCGATTTGGCTGACGTGCATGTTCTAATACCACACTTAGTTAACGGACTAGATAGCGAGGGGAGGAGCCTACTGTAACGGGGTCCAAATCATCAGGAATAGGACCCAAGGAAACGTGATGATCCGGAGGCATCCAGGTTACGACTCGGCCATCGTCGTTACCGATGCGCTGTGCGCCGACAGCGGCCTTCTCCTGCTTGCGCTTAGCACGTTTGGTGGTCGCGTATTTGCGATGACGGCCGCGACAGTCGTCGCACATCTTGAGAGCATACTCTTGAGGGAGGTCCTTTCCACATCCTTTGACAGAACATCTACGAAGAGATGATTGTGCAATCGCAGAGGATGACGGCTGCGACTGAAAGTAGACGTGCTCTGGGTAGTAGTTACTCATTCGCTTATCCAGACGCAGGCTGGGGGACTGAACCGGGGCGGGGAACTGTGCCACCACAGCGCCGACACTCTTCCCCCTTCGGAGTTTAAATATAACGCTATTTTCCGTCGTCGCCGCCAAAAAAAAAGTTTTACAGCCCGAACGTGTCGTGTATTGTATTGTATTGTACAGTCTGGTACGTATGCTACATGTAAATTACATTCTTTCATGACCATGTTGTCCGTTTATGACCTGGCTTCTGTATTTCTCCGATATACCCCAGGTCCATAGACGGTGATGGTGGGATAGCCCCTCTCATGAAATCATGACATCTATATGGGGGTAGGTATGAAATGCGTGGGCTATCAAACAATCCTTTACTTGACTTGACTGGCGACGCCGAGAATTCGCCGCTGATAGAAGGAAGGTCGGTGTTGATGCGGATGTCTGGCGTTGGCTGTGTCATATGTTTCGGAAGCAGTACTGTTTCTGTTTCCGTCAACTCGGTCACCGCATCCCGGCCATGTGCGACGCGATAGAGAATCAGCATAGGTGCGATCACCTGCAGAATTGACGAATTACATTTAGCGAATAGAATGGCACAACAAGGAACGAACTTACTTGAACTTGCCCGAGAACCGGTAAGAAGACATTTTGCAATGGGCTGTTGATACCCACGGTGATAATGTAAACCAGGGTAGACACCGTGTCCAGTGACGCAGACTCTACGAGCGTCGCCACTATTCGCAGAAAAGGCGATCTTGGGCTGCGGTATATAGAGCTCGATCTTCTATGAAAGGATAATGAGGCGAGCAGTGATGGACAAAGTCACAATGACGCCGAGCGAAAGAGAGACGGTGCGATAGACTACCAGCCAATTCGCGAGCTTGTTCGTGTTTTGCGTCGTTCCAGGATGGCGAGCTGGCGAAGTGCTAGCGAACCTGTCACTGTTATACCAAAGTTCAGTTCTCCGGAAAAGAAAATCATGAAATTAGCAAACCAACCTAGCGACGAAAGATAAAGGAGTGCAGGTAGCCAGGTCCACCGTAGTGATCGACCGAAAATAAGGTAGAACCTGAACACCTAACGCGAATCGTTTAGTTTTTCGACGAGGAACATGGAGAATTAGGTCGTACCAGCACAGCGTCCACCGACCAATTAATGATCACATATCTGAAAGCCCATAGACCTGTCAAAACAATATGCTACCAAGAAGGAATACCAAGTACCTGGTAACTCACAAGGCATTTAGCGTAACATATATCCAGTTGTTGATGTTCTCTTCGATAAATATACTTGGGCTGACGTTTTGTCGTTGGGTGACAAACGCGAGTAGGGTCCACTTTATTTGTAGCGCAGTGCTGGCCGTAGGCCATTAACAACAACCAAAACGTAAATGTGCGCCAAAAGGTATTCGGGACGTGGCCTGTTGAGCCCGTCCATGGCACGACAGAGCAAATGACGACGACGACGCCTACAAGTGGGTGGGCATCTCCCTGGAGTTGGATAGCCTGTGGAAACGCACCATATGCAATCCCAGCAAGAAGCGCCCCCATCATATTCATTAAATCGAGCGGAATATTGCTACCTCGACACTGAGTGGCGAGTGGGATGTCCATGACGTTGTCTGATCGTGGTCTACCATCATCAAACCCGCGAAAGCTGGGCCTGTATATGTGCTGCCTGCACCTAATACAAGAACTAGCGGGGTACGGGTACTCAAAGGCACTTCGGCAGCATCGAAGAAGGACATTGCGGTGGACGTGATTGGACAAGTGAGGCGCAAAACCTGATTCACTCAGAGGAGCTGTAGTTGGATAGTCAAATTTAGAAACCTAATATTCGGAATTCTTGTCAGCAAGCCCCCCTCCACACTAATTGGTGTCCTTGTCACACCGCCACACCGCGTGAGGTCAAAGTTACGGTACTGGCGAGTTCATAGCATATAGCGGTCTCGAAGCAGGAAATAGCAACGTCGTGGGACAAGGACTTGATCCCGCATGCGGATGTGGGGACAAACACGAGAACATGACTCTTATCGCCAACACCCAGGAATACGTACTACTCTCACCTTCAGTGCTCCGTAATATTAGACGACCCATCTATACTTCGCTGAGATATCACTACGCCCTTATTCCATCCTCCAAGGCCTAAGAGTTCGCAATCATTACAGTAACTAGGGCGTCTTCGACCCTCTCCAGGGCAATCTGCAGCGCGGCCAAGGGCAAGGCTCCTGTACGAAATAAGGAGTGGGTTAGCGCACCGGCTCTTCTAGTAATGGACGCATACAGGAAATCCTACCTGTATTCTTCCCACATTCGCCGAGCGCTGAACGTATCGGTCCAAGCAATGACGATTCTACGCTTTGTATTGTCCCAGGATCCCTGACACCGGTCTAGTATCCCACCTCGTTGAGCCCAAAAAGACACGACATGAAATAGTCATACTCTGTTTTCTACATCCCGCAATAGAAGGATATAGTATAAGCCGAGGCATTCCACCAGTCGCGCCAGTTCTGGGCTATCGTTCGATCCATCGACCCCATCTATGGTAGCCAGTAGGTCCGGCGACTCAAGGCGAAATATGTAGGACCCGATCGTCTGTAGGAGGAAGGGCGACGCGAACACACTCTCCGTTTTCGGATGTGAGAGGGCTTCTAGAACGGAGTCTTTCACGAGTCCGATGGCTGCATTGCGCATACGAGGAGATGTGTCTTCAGATGGAGATATCAAATCACGTAGGACTTGAAGCCGCAACACGGGTGGAGCTATTTGTAGGACCCGAGCTAGGATACGGAAAGTTATATGTCGTGTCGATGCATCGGGGTGCGCACTGCACAGAGAGGGGAGAAGTGTTGTGAGAGGGATGATGATATGAGCCGGTAGCTCGGCCTGCAGGGGCGGTGTGACGCATAAGACTTTTAAAAGGATGGCCAGAGACGCGCCCAGCACTATGTTCGATTGGATGGAAGTCAGGATAGCTGGGAAAACAGAAACTAAAAGCGGAACGTTCGGGTCGTTTGGGGGCAGTGTATGAGCGATGACTACCAAGGACGCCAAGTTGGGGTTGGGGTCAGACAATAAAGGACGACCCAGGGTTCCGAATGATTCCTGTTATACGTTAGACCTGCAGTTAGTGCTACCCGAAACAACACTCACCACAGCAAGAAGTACTACATCTTGTCCTTCCTTCCAATCTCCAGGAATGACCGAACGAACGCTAAGCCGCGGAAAACACGCCTCGAAGGCTCTTCGGGCGACACAACTTTGGATGAGATCAGCACACACTTCCAACGTGCGATCCAAAAAGGATGTCAAAATAGCCTGCCGCAACTGAATTTGGCCAGTCCTTGTTACGCCATGTGAACGGACTCACTAACATAGCTGGCAGTAAGCTCGGTAGTATTATCCCCGGTTCTTCCTTGGACCCACATTCCCAGTTCCTGAACAAGAAGGGAAGCACTACGGACAAGCGACCGGCTCTCCGCGACGGATGCAGATTTGGCCGCCGTCGATACGAGCCTTTCGAGTTCAGCCAGTGGAGCAAGGGTCCGTGATGGTGATTTGCGGAGCGCGAGCCGAGGAATGGCTACATCCAAGAGCTCTACGTCAGCCCTCCTGTGTCACAGCCACTAACGTATATGCTTGCCTTTGGCAAAGAGCGACGTTATACGCGCGAACTGTACATGTAGGTTGACACCCTCTGACAAATCGTCGACGTGTTCGGTTTCTCCTGTATCACTTCTCAGATGCTCGACCACTTCTTGCGCAGCCATCATGATCTCTTTCGCGTTACACCGATGCGCAATTACAGCTAATAGTTCGTCTGTGCCGTCTTGAACACTGGGAAGGAGGCGAGGCAGAAGGCTGAGGGCATCCTGCAAGAAGGTTATTCATAAGTGAGCGACCCATGATAATACAGAGGCCTACAAGGCTGTCATAATGGCCGTCTTTCTGTATAGACAGCAATATACTTCTGGGGTCAGGTGGAGGCGGTGCGTCGTGTAACTCGACAGATATTGTGGGCTCTGTAGATCTATGCTGCGATATATTAAGTCCTATAGCACAATGTGTTAATTTTGCATATTCACCTCGTCGACTACTAGCTCTGAGGACTACATATCGTTGAAAGTGTTCACAGGTTAAATATCACGACTCACCATCATGAGCGCTCGAGTTACAGTATGTCACATGTCACACATCACATGTCACAATTTCATATCCTGTACCGCCGCCTTTCTACTGACTTTGATCTGGGCGTATTGCAGTGAAGCAATGCTACATCGGTTACGAGAGCTGACTGTTTCACACAGCCATCTTGCTCTATTAAAGGCGCCACGGGACATATGAACATGGCGACTGCTTTCCTCGCAATTACTACGTCCAACCATGACATCCATTATAAAAATCAACGCCGATAGCTATCCTATAAAGTCAGTCACCGTCTTCAAGTCGAACAAGGCAGAGGTCGTCCGAATCTTCGACCTATCGCTTCAGGTAAGCCCTTCTTTGCTGTTGAACATTGGACGACAGACGTTAAGCTTATAAATCCTTTGCAGCCAGGCCATAGCAAGATCCAAATCAGCCATCTACCTGGGTCAATTGACACAGATTCTGCCCGCGTCAGTGGACTTGGAGATGCTCAACTCTCTGATGTGGTCTGCTCTGTTGGTCGTAGGATCGACGAAATCGACCCACTGAGCACGAGCGAGGTCGTTCGCAAGCTCCAAGCAAAGAAGAGCACGCTTATTCAAGATCGGGGCGCCCTGGATGACATCTCCG
This sequence comes from Lactarius vividus, assembly GCA_021527035.1. Classification (NCBI taxonomy): domain Eukaryota; kingdom Fungi; phylum Basidiomycota; class Agaricomycetes; order Russulales; family Russulaceae; genus Lactarius; species Lactarius vividus. Next base: position 382,329 of record JAKELG010000033.1, on the reverse strand, counting down.
GCACTATGGTCAACTATTCCAGGACTCTGGTGGGGGGCACCGTGTCCCCTGACCGGGCCGGGGAATTCTTTGATACTCTTTTGACGCGATCTCAGACTTTGAGGACGACTCGTGTCGAGTTGGAGGAAGAGATTCTCCAGCTGACGCGCCAAATCGACGTGTTGTCGTCGGCAGAAGAGAGAAAACAAGGAAAGTCTAACGGAGAGGTGACAGTGGTGGTCGTGGCCAAGCAAGCGACCGAGATCGAACTCAAATTGACCTATCGTACGTTACGCGATTTTCGACCACTGCTGTGTGGTTCCCTGATCAGCAGTTTCAGTTGTCCAGAATGCGACATGGTCTGCGGCGTACGAGTTACACGCAACTACAGATGCTGGGGTTCCGTCGTCGTCGGTGTCTCTACACTACCATGCGCGGATCACTCAAAGCACAGGCGAAGACTGGACAGACGTGGCTCTTACACTGAGTACCGCGGACATGAACCTATCCACTCAGAGGATTCCTGATCTAATTCCCACGAAAATTCGTCCTCCCAAGGGTCTGTTCGATAGATCCCATCCGAGCACGAATAGGCCGTCACAACCAATTGCTCCGAAATTCCGACTTCCACCGCCGGATTCCGCGCCGAGATTGCTCAGACGATCACAACCTGTCGCAATCCCCTCGGCAGTCATGGACCTCGACCCCAGCGACCGCGCTTATTCTGGGGGCCTGTTTGGGTTTGCCGCGCCACCGCAAGAACCAGAGCCGCAAGCATTCGTGGACGATTGGTGGCAAACGGTGGACACGGACACAATTAACAACGAACAGACGCTGATCGCAGAACCAACCGCAGTGGTGCATGAGAGCTCGCTCGCGCTGACGTACCGTATCGAGGGAGCGTCACGCGTGCCAAGTGACGGCGTCCCGCACCAGCTCTCCTTCGCAGTGCTCCCCTTCTCCGCGACGCTCCAGCACATCGTCGTGCCCAAAGCGCGGCCCGTCGCATACCTCCACGCGACCGTGCGCAACACGAGCGACTACCGCCTACTTGCGGGCCCTGTGCACGCCTTCGTCGACGACGCGTTCGCAGCTCGCACGGCCCTCCCTCGCGACGTTGCCCTCGGAGACACGTTCCACTGCACGCTCGGCGCTGACCCTGCCACACGCATACGCTACGCCCGCACGTCTCGCCGGGCCGACAAGCCGCTCGACGCAGCGGCACGGGCGTTCAGCGAGCAGTGGGCCAGCACGGCGTTCGTGAGCCACACGACTATCACCAATAGCCACCCGTTCGCGTTGCGCGAGCTCGTGCTCCGCGATGCCGTGCCCGTCTCGGAGGATGGAGAGCGGGTCAATGTCGTGCTGCGGTGCCCTGCTGCGCTTGCGGACCTGGAGCAGGGCGAGGAGCTCGAGATCGGCGCCGAGGTCGGAGAGGAAGCGAAGGAGGGTGAAGTGCAGCCAGAGCGACGCGCGACACCGCGGAGGAAGGTGCGGTGGTGCAAGTTGGTTGACGGGAAGGGTGGAAGGAAGGAGGGGCTATTCGAGTGGGTGGTCGACGTTGGTGCGGGTGAGGAAGTCACGATTGAGACCGAGTGGGACGTCAAGGCCCCCGTTTCACTCAAGTGGATCGAGAGCGCGTAGAAATAGCCAGTGATTCGATCTCGGCATGTTGCAATTGTGCGTTCTACTATACAAATGTAATTGGTCGGTGTACATTCAATAGTCCGTCACTTTGGTAACATCAAACGCTCGGGTCTCCATCCTCGCCGTTTCCACGTTCTCAGCACGACAACGTGCACTATGCCCATCCCGAAGTTCAAGGTCACGTCTGCGAGGGGAGTGTGATGCATGACTTTTAGAAGGATGGCTAGAGACGCGTCCAGCGCTGTGGTCGATTAGACGGGAGTCAGGGTCAGGATAGCTGGGAAAGTAGAAACTCAAAGCGGAACATTCGGGTCATTCGGGGCCAGTGCATGAGCGATGGGTACCAAGGACGCCAAGTTGAGGTTGCGGTCGGACGGTAAACGACGACCCAGAATACCGAATTTGTCCTGTTATACGTTAGACCCACAGCTGATGCTACTTTGTACCACGCTCACTACAGCAAGAAGCACTACATCTTGTCCGTCTTTCCAATGTCCAGGAATGACCGAACGAACGCTAAGCCGCGGGAACCACGCCTCAAATGCTCTTGGGGCAACACAGCTTTGGATAAGATCAGCACAGGCTTCTGAATTTGACCATCCCATGCGACGCCAAGCGAGCAGACTCACTAACATAGCTGGCAGTAAGCTTGGTGGTGTTACCCCCGGCTCTCCCCTCGACTCACATTCCCAGTTCCTGAACAAGGAGGGAAGAACCGCGGACAACCGACCGGTTCTCTGCAACGGATGCAAATCTGGCTGCCGTGGATACAAACTGTTCGAGTTCAGCCAGTGGAGCAAGGACCTGCGATGGTGATTTGCGGAGCGTGAGCCGAGGAATGGCTGTAATCCAAGGGCATTAAATCGGCCACCCCTGTGACACAGCCATTGTGGACGTATATACTTGCCTTTGACAAAGGACGACTAAATTGACACCCTCTGACAAATCGCCGACGTCTTCGGTTTCTTCTACATCACTTATCAGATGCTCAGCCACTTCTTGCGCAGCCATCACGACCTCTTTTGCGCTACATTGAAGCGCCATTACGGCCAACTAGTTCGTCTGTGCCGTCCTGAGCGCTGGGGAGGAGACGAGGTAGGAGGCTAAGGGCATCAGAAGAAGGTTATTGATAAGTACTAATGCGAGATCCATGATAACATCCAGGCCTACAAGGCCGTCATAATCATCTTTCTGTATGAATGGCATTACGCTTTTTGGGGTCAGGTGGAGGCGGTGCGTTGTGTAACTCAGTAGATATTATATATTGTGGTTCTGTGAATCTATGCTGCGAATACCCATCAAGATTAAGTCCTAGCACACGGTGTGTTACTGCATTCACCTCGTCGACTACAGATAGTTGAAAGTGGTTCATAGGTCGGCGAGAATCATGTCACACAGGACTAGACTATTTCATATACCGCCCCTCCTTTCTACTAATGCAGTGAAGCATCCGAACAGCCGCCTCCATCAGAGCTGACTGTTCGCACAGCCATCTTTTCACATAGCCATCTTGCTCTACTAAAGGCTCCATGGGATACATGAACATGGCGACCACTTTCCTCGCAATTACTACACCCAACCATGACATCCACTATCAAACTCAATGCCGATGACTATCCTATAAAGTCGGTTACCGTCTTCAAGTTGGACAAGGCAGAAGTCGTCCGAGTATTCGACCTGTCGCTTCAGGTGAGCCTTTGTGACAGATGTTAAGCACCCTTGTAAATTCTTTGCAGCCAGGTCAGAGCAAGATCCAAATCACTCATCTACCTGGGTCGATCGACACAGACTCTGCCCGCGTCAGCGGACTTGGAGACGTTCAACTCTCTGATGTGGTCTGCTCGGTTGGTCGTGGGATCGACGAAATCGACCCGCTCAGCACGAGCGAGGTCGTTCGCAAGCTTAAAGTAAAGAAGGACGCGCTTGTTGACGATCGAGACGGCTTGGACAACATCTCCGACACTATGGTCAACTATTCCAGGACTCTGGTGGGGGGCACCGTGTCCCCTGACCGGGCCGGGGAATTCTTTGATACTCTTTTGACGCGATCTCAGACTTTGAGGGCGACTCGTGTCGAGTTGGAGGAAGAGATTCTCCAGCTGACGCGCCAAATCGACGTATTGTCGTTGGCAGAAGAGAGAAAACAAGGAAAGTCTAACGGAGAGGTGACAGTGGTGGTCGTGGCCAAGCAAGCGACCGAGATCGAACTCAAATTGACCTATCGTACGTTACGCGATTTTCGACCACCGCTGCGTGATTCCCTGATCAACAATTTCAGTTGTCCAGAATGCGACATGGTCTGCGGCGTACGAATTACATGCAACTACAGACGCTGGGGTTCCGTCGCCGTCGGTATCTCTACACTATCGTGCGCGGATTACGCAAAGCACGGGCGAAGACTGGACAGACGTAGCTCTTACACTGAGTACCGCGGATATGAACCTATCCACTCAGAGTATTCCTACTCTAATTCCCACAAAAATTCGTCCTCCCAAGAATCGCTTTGAGAGATTCCGTCCGAGTACGAACAGGCAATCACAACCTGCCGCGCAGTTTCCGGACCGGGCCCTGATGGCGCCAGAGCGAGAATATCTATCCATGAGCTCGGTTGCTTCCATGAGCATGAGCCCGACTGCTTCCATGTGCTCCATGGATGACGAACCTCACCCTTCTCCTCAACGCCGGCTTAGGTTTGCTGCGCCGCCGCAAGAACCAGAGCCGCAACCGGCTCTTGCACCTGCAGATGATGGATGGCAAGCGATGAACACGGACATGACCGGCGGCGACGAGCTAACGCCGATCGCAGAGCCGACGGCAGTGGTACACGAGAGCTCGCTCGCGCTGACGTACCACATTGAGGGGGCCTCGCGCGTGCCAAGTGACGGCGTCCCGCACCAGCTCGCCATCGCAGTGCTCCCCTTCTCCGCGACGCTCCAGCACGTCGCAGTGCCCAAAGCGCGGCCCGTCGCATACCTCCACGCGACCGTGCGCAACACGAGCGATTACCGCCTGCTCGCAGGCCCCGTGCACACCTTCGTCGATGATGCGTTCGCGGCTCGCGCTGCGCTCTCCCACGATGTCGCGCTCGGCGATACTTTCCACTGTACGCTTGGCGCTGACCCCGCCACCCGCATCCGCTATGCCCGCACGTCTCGCCGGGCCGACAAGCCGCTCGACGCAGCGGCACGGGCGTTCAGCGAGCAGTGGGCCAGCACGGCGTTCGCGAGCCGCACGACTATCACCAATAGCCACCCGTTCGCGCTGCGCGAGCTCGTGCTCCGCGATGCCGTGCCCGTCTCGGAGGATGGGGAGCGGGTCAACGTCGTGCTACGGCGCCCTGCTGCGCTTGCGGACCTGGAGCAGGGCGAGGAGCTCGAGGTCAGCGCCGAGGTCGGAGAGGAAGCGAAGGAGGGTGAAGTACAGCCCGAGCGACGCGCGGCACCGCGGAGGAAGGTGCGGTGGTGCAAGTTGGTTGACGGGAAGGGTGGAAGGAAGGAAGGACTATTCGAGTGGGTGGTCGACGTTGGTGCGGGTGAGGAAGTCACGATTGAGACCGAGTGGGACGTCAAGGCCCCCGTTTCACTCAAGGTGGATCGAGAGCGTGTAGAAATAGCTAGTGATTCGATCTCAGAATGTACGGTCGGTCGTCCCAGTCAGTACACATGTCAAATTCCGTTCTTTTGGTAACATAAAACGGTCGGTCTTAGCGCTTTCAGTACGACAATGTGCACTATGCCCATTCTGAGGTTTGGGATGATGTCGTCTGAGAGGAAATCGACAACAATGCTCAGCCCAGCGAACATCGACAGTACCCAGAAAGGTGGGGCTTCCTTATTGATGCAAAGAGACATAAATTTGAGAGCTAGGACGCCCGATTTGAGCGCCCGCAGTGCTCGGGTTGAGGTCCGTTGTGAAAACATGAACCATTGCCCCTGCCTGGAACGTGTAGGGGACGCCAACCGCTTCTTCTCCGCAGAGCTGTGAAGAAGGGGTGCTGGACGACTGATGTGTACGGATGGTGGGGGCATAGGTTGCGGAAACGAAGGCCATGGAAGAGGTCGCGAAGTACTGGGATCACTAAGGAAGTCGCGGTGCTATCTCAGACACCTGTGCCATCCTAGAGTTGACAGCATCCAAGAGGCTTGAGTCTGGAGGGACCGGATTGAATTGAAAGGCAAAAAGGACAAGCCGTGAGGCTGCAAATAGTGACGGAAGAAACTTTGCTGAGGTGTAAAGCGGCGAGGACTTTCTCGCAGGATGGCCGTGCAACGGGTGAGAGGTGAGGCCGGTGAGGCATTGAGGGGGCTATCAAGATGCTCGAGCACTTCTCGCACAACCATCACGACCTCTTCTGTGTTACATTGACGCGCAATTATGGCCAATGGTTCATCTGTGCCGTCCTGAGCACCAGGGAAGAGTGAGGAGGCTGTTTCATAGTCCCGCCCCCTGCTTTTCTAACTTGCCAACTTTGCAGGAGTCAATTTGCATTACAGCGAAGCGGTTCCGAGACCTGACTCTTTCACACAGTCATCTTGCTTTGTATTAAAGGCACCGCGGAACAAATGAGCATGGCAACTGCTTTCTTCACATTTATTACGCTCAACCATGTCATCCACTATCAAACTCAACGCCGATAACTATCCTATAAAGTCAGTTACTGTCTTCAAGTCGAACAAGGCAGAGGTCGTCCGAGTCTTCGACCTCTCGCTTCAGGTGAGCCTTTACGACCGACGTTAAGCACCCCTGTAAATCCTTTGCAGCCAGGCCAGAGCAAGATCCAAATCAGCCATCTACCTGGATCAATCGACACAGACTCTGCCCGCGTCAGCGGACTTGGAGACGCTCAACTCTCTGATGTGGTCTGCTCTGTTGGTCGTGGGATCGACGAAATCGACCCACTGAGCACGAGCGAGGTCGTTCGCAAACTCCAAGCAAAGAAGGACGCGCTTGTTGGCGATCGAGATGCCTTGGACGACATCTCTGACACTATGGTTAACTATTCCAAGACTCTGGCGGGGGATACCGTGTCCCCTGACCAGGCGGGGAAATTCTTTGATACTCTTTTGACGCGATCTCAGACTCTGAGGACAACTCGCGTTGAGTTGGAAGAGGAGATCCTCCAGCTGACACGCCAAATTGACGTGTTGTCATCGGCCGATGAGAGAAAGCAAGGAAAGTCTGACGGCGAGGTGACGGTGGTCATTGTCGCCAAGCAAGCAACCGAGATCGCACTCAAATTGACCTATCGTACGTTACGTGATTTTCAATCACTGCTGCGTGATTCGCTGATTAACTCTGGTTCCATATTTCAGTTGTCCAGAATGCGACATGGTCTGCGGCGTACGAGCTACATGCAACTACGGACGCCGGCGTTCCGTCGCCGTCGGTGTCTCTACACTATCGTGCGCGGATCACTCAAAGCACGGGCGAAGACTGGACAGATGTGGCTCTTACTCTGGGTACTGCGGACATGAACTTATCCACTCAGAGTATTCCTACTCTGATTCCCACGAAAATTCGCCCTCCCAAGAATCCGTTCGACAGATTCCGTCCGAGTACAAACGGACTATCACAATCAATTGTTCCGAAATTCCCGCCGAACGTCGCGCAGGGATCATTCGGACAACAACAACAGTTGTTGCAGCAACAGCAGCAACAACAAGGTCTATTCGGGCAGCCCAATCCCTCGCCGCCCATGTTCGCCAAGTCTGCTCCTAGAGGCCTGTTTGGGTCTGCCGCGCAGGACATGCCTAGAAACAGAGCCCGCACCTGCTGATGATGGATGGCAAGCGGTGGACCCGGATACGACCAGCAGCGACGAGCCTACGCCGATTGCCGAGCCGACGGCAGTGGTGCACGAAAGCCCGCTTGCTCTGACATACCACATCGAGGGGGCTTCTCGCGTGCCAAGCGACGGCGTCCCGCACCAGCTCGCCGTCGCAGTGCTCCCCTTCTCCGCGACGCTCCAGCACGTCGCCGTGCCCAAAACGCGGCCCGTCGCATACCTCCACGCGACCGTGCGCAACACGAGCGATTACCGCCTGCTCGCAGGCCCCGTGCACGCCTTCGTCGACGACGCGTTCGCAGCTCGCACCGCACTCCCCCGCGACGTCGTGCCCGGCGATACGTTCCATTGCACGCTCGGCGCTGACCCCGCCACACGCATCCGCTATGCCCGTACGTCCCGTCGCGCTGACAAACCGCCCGATGCAGCGGCACGGGCGTTCAGCGAGCAGTGGGCCAGCACGGCGTTCGCGAGCCGCACGACCATCACCAATAGCCATCCGTTCGCACTGCGCGCGCTGGTGCTCCGCGATGCCGTGCCCGTCTCTGAGGACGGGGAGCGGGTCAACGTCGTGCTGCGGCGCCCTGCTGCGCTTGCGGACCTGGAGCAGGGCGAGGAGCTCGAGGTCAGCGCTGAGGTCGGAGAGGAAGCGAAGGAGGGTGAAGTGCGGCCGGAGCAACGCGCGGCACCGCGGAGGAAGGTGCGGTGGTGCAAGTTGGTCGACGGGAAGGGTGGAAGGAAGGAAGGACTATTCGAGTGGGTGGTCGACGTTGATGTGGGCGAGGAAGTCACAATCGAGACCGAGTGGGATGTCAAGGCCCCCGTTTCACTCAGGTGGATCGAGAGCGTGTAGAAATTGCTAGTGATTCGTTTTTACTATACAAATGTAATTGGTCGGTGTGCAAGTGTTCATTTAATAGTCCGTGACTTTGGTAACATAAAACGCTCGAGTTTTTATCCTCGCCACCTCCATATTCTCAGCACGACAAAGTGCACCTTGCCCATTCTGAGGTTGCTGTCCGAGAGAGATTCCATGACGATGCTCAACCCAGCGAGGATCGATAGCGCCCATAAAGGCAGGGCTCCTTTTTGATGCAAAGCGACGTAATTTTAAGCGCTACGACTGAGCACCTGCGGCGCCTGGACCGAGGTCTGCTGTGCAAACGCGAACCATCGCCCCTGTCTGGGTCGTGTGGGGGACGGCAGTCGCTTCTTATCCGCAGAGCTGTCGGGAAGGAGTGCTGGATGGCTGACGGGTGCAGATATTAGGGCGTAAGTTGTGGCAATGTAGGCAATAAAGGAGACGACAACGATGTGGAAAGACGAAGTACTGGGGTCAATGAAGGAGTCGTGGTGCTATCAGACACTTATGCTGTCCTAGAGGCAACAGCGTCCAAGAGGTTTGATTTTGGGGGGATCGGGTTGAACTGCAAGGCGAAGAGGACAAATAAGGGTGGAAGAAAAAAACGCACTTTGCTGAGGTGTAAAGCGGTGAGGACTTTCTGGCAGGATAGTCGGTGAGATCCGGTGAGAGGTGAGTCATTGAGGCTCTCGAGATGCTCGAACACTTTTACGACCTCTTTCGTGCTACATCGACGCGCAATTACCGCTGATAGGTCGTCTGCCGTCCTGAGCACTGGGAAGGAGATGATGCAGGAGGCTAGGAGAATCTTACAAGAAGGTTATTCAAGGTGATATTGTAAGTGCGAGACCCATGACAACATCCAGGCCTACAAGGCCATTATAATGGCCATCTTTCTGTATAGAAAGGAGTATGCTCTCGGGTGCGTCATGTAATTACTAATTCAGAGGCGATGTGAGTCCAGACTGCGATGTTCTAGAGCAGGGTGTGTTGCTTTGCATTCACCTCGTTGGTTACTATTAGTAGCTCGAATCGTTGAAAGTGCTCATAGGTCGAATCACAACTCACCATGATGAGCGCTTGAGTCACCTCATGCCCTTCTATCTACCCACTTTGATCAGGGCGCAAGAGTCGATTCGATGAAGGCGGTTCCGAGACCTGACTCTTTTACATCTTTCTCTATTAAAGGCGTCATGAACGCATGATCATGGCGATTGCTTTCCTCGCAACTACCACTCCCAACCATGACATCTACTATCAAACTCAATGCCGAGAACTATCCTATAAAGTCGGTGACTGTCTTCAAGTCGAACAAGGCAGAGGTCGTCCGAGTCTTCGACCTCTCGCTTCAGGTGAGCCTTTACGACCGATGTTAAGCACCCCTGTAAATCCTTTGCAGTCAGGCCAGAGCAAGATCCAAATCAGCCATCTACCTGGATCAATCGACACAGACTCTGCCCGCGTCAGCGGACTTGGAGACGCTCAACTCTCTGATGTGGTCTGCTCTGTTGGCCGTGGGATCGACGAAATCGACCCACTGAGCACGAGCGAGGTCGTTCGCAAGCTCAAAGCAAAGAAGAGCGCGCTTGTTGGCGATCGAGATGCCCTGGACGACATCTCTGACACTATGGTCAACTATTCCAAGACTCTGGCGGGGGATACCGTGTCCCCTGATCGGGCGGGGAAATTCTTTGACACTCTTTTGACGCGATCTCAGACTCTGAGGACGACTCGTGTCGAGGTAGAAGAGGAGATCCTCCAGCTGACACGCCAAATTGATGTGTTGTCGTCGGCCGAAGAGAGAAAGCAAGGAAAGTCTGACGGCGAGGTGACGGTGGTCATTGTCGCCAAGCAAGCAACCGAGATCGCACTCAAATTGACCTATCGTACGTTACGTGATTTTCAATCACTGCTGCGTGATTCACTGATTAACTCTGGTTCCATATTTCAGTTGTCCAGAATGCGACATGGTCTGCGGCGTACGAGCTACATGCAACTACGGACGCTGGCGTCCCATCACCGTCGGTGTCTCTACACTACCGTGCGCGGATCACTCAAAGCACGGGCGAAGACTGGACAGATGTGGCTCTTACTCTGAGTACTGCGGACATGAACTTATCCACTCAGAGTATTCCTACTCTGATTCCCACGAAAATTCGTCCTCCCAAGGGTCTGTTCGATGGATTCCGTCCGGGCACGAACGGACTATCACAACCAATTGCTCCGAAAATTCTGTTTCCACCGCCTCATGCTGCGCAGGGATTGTTCGGGCAATCACAACCTACCGCGCAGCCTCCGTCCGGGGTCTTCGGTGGTGCCCCCTCAGTCAGTCAAGTGTTTGGGGCCACACCGGCGCAACAAGCAGCAGCAGCAGCAGCTACCGCAGCAACAACAGCAACAGCTACTACAACAGCAACTACTACGACACCAACTACTGCAACAGCAACAACAGCAACAAGGTCTCTTCGGGCAGCAGCCCAATCCCACGCCGACCATATTCGCCAATCGAGGGCTATTTAGCTCTGTCGCGCAGCCGCAAAGTATGCCAGAGCCACAAGCAGCGCTCGCACCCGCGGACGATGGATGGCAAGCGGTGGACGCGGACACGACCGGCAGCGGCAGCGACGAGCCTACGCCGATTGCCGAACCGACAGCGGTGGTACACGAAGAGCCCGCTCGCACTAACATACCACATCGAGGGGGCTTCTCGCGTGCCAAGCGACGGCGTCCCGCACCAGCTCGCCGTCGCAGTGCTCCCCTTCTCCGCGACGCTCCAGCACGTCGCCGTGCCCAAAACGCGGCCCGTCGCCTACCTCCACGCGACCGTGCGCAACACGAGCGACTACCGTCTGCTCGCAGGCCCCGTACATGCCTTCGTCGACGACGCGTTCGCAGCTCGCACCGCGCTCCCCCGCGACGTCGCGCCAGGCGACACGTTCCACTGCACGCTCGGCGCTGACCCCGCCACACGCATCCGCTACGCCCGCACGTCCCGCCGGGCCGATAAGCCGCCCGATGCAGCGGCACGGGCGTTCAGCGAGCAGTGGGCCAGCACGGCGTTCGTGAGCCGCACGACTATCACCAATAGCCATCCGTTCGCGCTGCGCGCATTCGTGCTTCGCGATGCTGTCCCTGTGTCGGAGGACGGGGAGCGGGTCAACGTCGTGCTGCGGCGCCCTGCTGCGCTCGCGGACCTGGAGCAAGGTGAGGAGCTTGAGGTCGGCGTGGAGGACGAAGAGGAGGGAGAGGAGGGAGAAGTGCGGCCGGAGAGACGCACGGCGCCGCGGAGGAAGGTGCGGTGGTGCAAATCGGTCGACGGGAAGGGCGGGCGAAAGGAGGGGCTGTTCGAGTGGGTGGTTGACGTTGGTGCGGGCGAGGAGGTCACGATTGAGACCGAGTGGGACGTCAAGGCCCCCGTTTCACTCAGGTGGATTGAGAGCGTGTAGAAAAATAGCCAGTGATTCGATCTCGGCATGTAGCAAATGTGCGTTTTACTATACAAATGTAATTGGTCGATGTGCGAGTGTTCATTTAATAGTCCGTGGCTTTGGTAACATAAAACGCTCGAGCTTTCATCCCCACCATCTCCACGTTTTCAGCACGACGAAGTGCACTATGCCCATTCCGAGGTTCAAGGTCACGTTGTCCGAGAGGGAATCCACGACGATGCTGAGCCCAGCGAGCATCGACAGCGCCCATAAAGGTAGGGCGTCCTTATTGATACAAAGCGATGTGATTTTGAGTGCTAGGATGCTTGACTTGAGCGCCCGCAGCACTCGGGCCGAGGTCTGATGTGAAGACAACCACCCCTGCCTCGGCCGTGTAGGGGAGGGTAGCCGCTTCTTCTCCGTAGAGCTGTCAGAAAGTGGTACTGGGCGATTGACAGGTACGGAAGGTGGGGGCGTAAGTTGCGGCAACGTAGGCGATGAAGGAGGCGACGACGACGTGGGAAGACGAAGTGCTGGGACCAATGAGGAAGTTGCTGTGGTATCGGACATCTGTGCCGTCCTAGGGGCGAGGACATCCGAGAGGCTCGATTTTGGCTGGATTGGGTTGAACTGCAAGGCGAAAAGGACAAGCCGTCAGGCCGCGAATATAAAGAGACGTAAGAACACACCTTGCCAAGGTGTAAAGCGGCGAGGACTTTCTCGCAGGATGGCCGCGCAACTGGTGAGACATTCAAAAGGCTCTCGAGTAACACGAGGTATGAGCGTGGCAATCGGCGTGAGGCGAAGAGTGTCTCCAGCCGTGGAGTACTTTTGAATCCAGGGTATGACGATACTTCCCGTTCCAGCCGATCCATGTCGCTGCCCTTTCCACTATCCTCGTGAGGTGAGGCATGACTGAAGCCATCGAGTGGTCGGTCGCCATATGCGGCCCAGCGGTACGGAAGACGAAAAAAAATGAGTTTGTGCAAAATCATGCCAAGGGACCACATATCCGACTTGGAGTCGGTCTGGGGTAGGGTATTGTGTGGAGGTACAGGAAGCGATTCGGGGAGAACTGTATTCGAGGCTAGATGATGATTGTCAGCGGAAAAAAGTCGAATAAATGATGGAAGAACTGACGTCCCCGTATTCCCGCTCCTCGCGCGTGGCATTTGCAACATGTCACGAGAAGTTCCAAAATCAGAGAGCATCGCACGAGGGCTGGTAGGTCGTCAGTGAGGTCGACAACGAGGGAAAGTACGCATACATGAGAGCGCCTTCATCCCAAGTTAGAAGGACATTTCCTGGTTTTAGGTCAAGGTGGAGGATGCTCTTATCGTGCTGCAGCCCCAAACGGTCAACACACGGAAACGACGGTCGAAAAATGAGAGGCGGACCAAAAAACCGAGCCCTGCTGCAACGCCACCAAATATGCCAAGAACCTCGTCTGCACTGAGAAGGTGGACAGCAGTCCAGGCATGGCCATTGTTGCTAAGCTTCGCGCGGAGGGCAGATTTTTCGGAAGGGGCGGCACGTTGCATGGCGCGGAATGCGCGGATGCGAGCAGAGCGTGAATGCACTTCAGAGGGTGCGTCGTCGTCGTCTGTGGAAACATCATTGGAAGTAGGGTGTGGGAGGTGCGTTGGACGGCCAAGACGCGCATCGATATAATCATCAAGGGAGCCACCTTCGGCCCATTGCATCAAGACACTGTCGAGTGGGTGGTTAGACAATGATATGGCGATGAACGTGTGAGACGAGTATACTGTAAAGTGGGAATTTGGGGACCAAATGTAGAGAACTGGGCGGTTTCAAGCCATGCATGGTGGTATGTGATGATGTTAGGATGTCGTAAGGTCTCGAGCAAGTGTACTTCACGTAATATCTTCAAGAGGTAGGATGCAGATTGGCCAACAGCTATCTTCTTGACGGCAAAATGCCCTAATACGAAAAGTTGTGTGTAAGCGGATCCTCAAGACTGAGCATGCCCCAGTTTTACCGAGAGGATTGCCGTTGAGGACATGCTTTGGCCATCGTTAAATAAGGAGACAAGTAAAGAACGGCAGGACGTACCTGACATAGAAAGACGGTACCGTTAGCGCCCATACCTAAGCGGGCTTCCTCCTGAAAGAAGGCTTTGAAATAACCCTCAGCCATGGACTCTGGGGTAAACACGTTATCACCATGGAGGCCCGAGGGGGACGAAGCTCGGATATTTGTTTGGGATGGAGGTGGGGAGTGGGTGGAGTGGAGAGGGGGGTGATGGTGGACGGCTGGCGCTCTCATTTGCGACCTGCAAGAGATGGAAATAATTGGATGCACGGGCCTCAGATACGTCCTCGAAATGGCTGAGATGGGTGAACGGGGAATTTTGTTCATCCACGTTGTCATGGTCTGTGGGACCCGGTGGCAAAGGTCTTGAGCAATATGGACAGAGATGGGGGACGGATTGGTCAAGGGTGACGGTGCGATTTTCGGACTGGGAAGAAGGATGTATGATAAGGGCATGAGAGGTCGGGTTGTAGAGGACGACCTGGTTTGAAGAGTGAAGGATGGGCTGCCACTCTGGTCGTTCGCGCACTTGCAAGCTCGTCATGGTTCAACCCGGCGGTCCGGTTGTTCCCGTCGATTCCCTGAGAGCTGACGAAGAAGCGGAACAACACCTCAATAAGGGCCTCAATGGCTACACCTGCACCTACAATAACGAGCCTCCCTGCCTCGAGTGGTACTGGTACTACCAACACGAACTCCACTTCTTCCCAGCTCAACATCCCCCAGTCCGCCCCCGCTGGTCTTCTCACCATCACCCAGCCACCACAGACGACTATCGCATTTTTTAAAATTGCCCAGTCCCAGCCTATCACTTTCGCATGGAACTTCTCATACGTCCTCTCAACACCCTCTCGACTTACCGTCTCCGCTATCTGTGAGAACGGCAACACCTACCCTGTAGGTCCGACGGATGGCGTAATTCCCGGTACCGCTACCAGCGTCGTCTGGGACCCATATGCCTGGCAACAGAGCCACCCCAACAGCCCACTCGCACAGGCCACTTACACCCTCGAGATTTTCGACAACCGCGGTCCAGGTGCAGCGAGGGCCCCTGGATTACTTTCACCAAACAACGCCCTTCAATTCGCACTCTATACCCCGCAGGCGTATACCCCGATAGCTTCCGGTCAGAGTGCCGCGGCTTTCCCCTTAATTCAGTCTAATTTTTTTTGGTTCGCAGGTTGGCAATGCACTGGCTGCAACAGCAGCGCCATTACAGCTCACCCCGCCTTTCTCAGCGTCTGCCTCACCATTTTAGTCATGTTCGCATCTGGACTCGCAATCCTTCGTAGTTCCGCTCGTTAGCTATATCATTGGACCTTATATAGGCCTTATAGACTTTGTCTTTTTAATTCTCGCTTACCTACATATTCCACGGCACGGACAGACCACTTTTGTGTCGCTCATTTTGTTGACGGTCGTTAGTTACGAACAGGACTCCCATCGTTATATATGAACATTGCATATCTCCTTAAATTTGCGCGTTGTATGGCATTATGCTTAACCTATTGCGAAGCCCGCCAGGTGAGTAGCATTAGAGAAAGTGCGATGCGACTAAGTGAGGTCGACTCTTACCACTGCGTCTAAGCCTCTTTCCGATACTACCACAAACGGGCTCATTTAAACCACCTTCGGGTCCTTGCCATGGGATCTCAGCTGAGCTATGAAAGGCCTACAGGTGTGTGACAACGCAAAATAAACTCTTCCACCCGAGGCGTACCATCACAGGCTGCGGCGGTGGACTAATTGGGCAGAAATGGTCACTAATATGTAGATCAACTCACTCGCCTGATTCCTCCTCCGGTGCAAAGGCCTATCCGGGGATCCTACTGCTGCGCTGATGACCCCCTAGCCTTCTGAATAAACGAGTATTCACACATCAATCAGGAACGGCACACCCGCACACCTGACCATATATACTGTATGACTATCGCCGATATTCTTGGGGTATTCTTGGCGCCAGCTAGGCGTTGCAACAATGATCCTGACCTCCGCAGACAGCCCACCAACAGTTGCTACCCTCGTGTCATTTCTCGCATCAATATCAACGTGCGCCAATCTCTCTGCCAGTGGCCGGTCAGTCGCGGCATGCTGGCCAGTAGTGCTGCGGCTTAATTTGCACCTCCTCTTGGATTCTCGTCCGGGCGAGATCTAGTCTCGGCATGCGGCCATTTTTTATCGGCACAGCTCGAAATGCGTCGTGAATCGCGCCGCCGTGCTCCACGTGTTGCAGATTGCGACAACGGATTGATTGCGGTGATTTCTTCAGGCCCCATTAGCAGCCGACCTCACCAACTCGGACGTGACACGGTCAAAACCGTCATATGCCAGCAGATATATTGACAACACCGTCCCAATGGACCCATCGTGCCCCACAAGAACGTCTCCTCCACTGCGCGGGCTCCGTGGACTCGGAGCGCTAAGAAGCACCCAGGCTACTATACTACAACGTACTACGGCATCGTTTCGTATCGAGTCTCTTACTCACAGAACTCCGTAGGGTTTCATCAACGGTTAACTTCGCCACACAAAGGTTGTGTGCGACGTTCGGTGTCTGCCGTATCAGAAGTCAGCTGGCTAGCTACAACCCACGGGCGAAGCAGCCGTGCTTGCGAGACCGCCCACGGACAACCTCTCAAACGTGTCTCAGTGTAAAATCTGTGGTTCACTTTCGACTTCGTACCATGATGTCTCTCTCAGTCTCCTCCTTTCCGGAGGCGCACTCGAGGCTTACGACCAATCCGACGTGGGGAGAAGGGACCTCCCCCACCACCAAACGATGGTTCTTCGGTAGCCGACTCAACACGGGTGGCGTATCTTTGATGAAGGGCATCCGACACATAGGAAAGGTGCAATTGAAAAGCAGTGTCGTTCGTCGAGCACCCAAATCGCAGCCTCAAAACTCAAGTCCCCCTCTCCCACCCAGGTTCTCGGTCAGAGCCTCCACCATAGTCATCGACATCATCGGTGTCCCCCACGACGACGGACGCCAATCCTCCACGGATATAAGCCACGTGGCCTCCACTCCCGGTCCCATCCCCTGGCCCAGATGGCGCGCCGTTCCACGGCTCGTAAGTAATTCCCAACCAAGGGCAATTACCTCAGGCGCTGAGACGGCGCAGCAACCTCGTCCCCAAGTTGATTCGGTGGCTGCCAGAACAGCGCAGGAGGGCCCCACCTCACCCGAGACCGAGGAAATGGGCCCTGTATCCGACCTTCCTATTGTAATCCTCACCCCCGCCGATGGCTCGGATGTCACGCACGTGCTGCTCTGTGAGGACCCCAACCTGCTGCGGCGCGAAACCTAGGGCCTCCATCCGCAAGCGCTCCCTCTCGAGTCCCTCAGGCAAGCACGCAGGCAGCAGGACCAGGGACCTGTCGGCGCCGGCGCCGCCAAGTCCGCCCCCTCTCCTTAGCACGCACATCGCCCGGCTACGTTCTGGCTCCCGGCCGACCCCTACCCCGCTCTCAGCGGCCACCGGACACTGCCCCAAGACCGCCCCGGCCAGTCGCACCACCAAAACCGTCGCCCTGACGGCGCCGCCAGTGCTGCTGCGTAGGCCCACGGGGCCTCGCTCGACGCGTGACGGCGACGGTAAAGGCACCCCATCCAATATGTCCCGCTCATACTCGCAGCTGCAGCCGCGCACGGCTACGACCGTAACAAGAAGCGGCACAGCCGAGGCCGAAGACGAGCGGCCCATATCGTCCCGCTCCCGTGCCGGCTCGCCCCCTGGCCGATCTACCATATCCGCCAAAACGCCCGAGGTGCTTCAGGAGGTGCGTGTCTCTCCACCACAGGGAGGGGAGCGCCGCCCGTGGACCGCGCCCGAGACTGGGTATGTGGCGCGGCCGTTGGCCCTGGTCGGCGGCATGGACCCCAACTCGAGCGCGGCGTGGGAGATGCGCGAGATGGGTGTGGCCGCGGGTCGCCAGCGGACGGCGCGTCCGCGGATGCCCTATGGTCCGCGTCCGCGTTAGGACGTGTCGTGTATCACTCATTTATAGTCTCTTTGCCCCTGTGCTCTGACTTGCGCATTGTGCCACCTGCTTGTAGTTATCTTTGTGTGGGGGCACGTAGTCCTTTGTATCACCGCGTACACTCATAGCGTTCCCTGCTGTCGCTAAAAAGCTCCATTTCTTGTTTACCGTATGAACCCTACAGAGAAACCATCCAGTTATATCGCCATGTGTTCGTACGCAATTCCTCTACTCTTGAGGAGGCCTTCGATGAGTTTCATGCCCTCAAGGACCTTCTCTTCTTCAAGGCGTCTCCCAACGATTTGCACGCCAACGGGCAGGCCATGCATGTCGTCGGCGTCGTAGCCCTTGTAGGCATCCGCCTCGATCTTGTTACGCGGCCTGAACGCGGGCGAGAGTACGTCGAGCTTGCGATCGACGCGCGTGATGGGCATGACACCCGCAGAATAGTCAAGCTGAAATTCCGGTCAATCAATCTTCCAAGTTGTTTAGACTGTGAGCGATACCAACGACGTTGAACAAGAACGTATACCCGCACGACTTCCACTGGCGCCTGCTGTCCCCGTGTCTCATCGCCGGCAGCGCATTGGGCACGGTCAGCACAAAGTCGAGCTTCTCCCGCTGCCAGTACTCGAACCACCGCGTGCGATACTCCTCGCGCTCGCCGATGAGCGCGTAGAACTCCTGGCCGTCCTTCGCATGCCAGCCTTCGACGACGGCAGCGTAGACCGCGTCACGAAGGACGTAGCGGTAGAACCAGGCGCAGAGTTTTGTGAGGATCCGAGGGAGCCGCAGCGCGAATAGCCCAGTCGCCACACCCGGGTCGTTGGACTCCCACCAGCGGATATGGGAGGAAGCGGTAATGACTGCGGAGACGGGATTTACTAATTAGTCGAGGAGTAAGCATGGGGGAGGAACTTACAGGCGTTCGCCATGAGCTGTGACCCGATCTGCAGAGCCCTGAGCGGGCTGGGAGGGTCGCTGTGTCCGAGGAATAGTGAGATAAGTGCAAGAGAGAACATTGCCAGGTTGGGAATACGAACATGGCTGTGACCTCGTGACCGTCCTGCTCCAGAAGGGACACAATAGTTTGCAAGGCACGCTTGCATGCTGGAGACGGCGCCACGACGCCTGTGTAGGAGTGAGACATTGCAGGTAAAAGGAGTGAGGTGGGGCGCAGACCATCGTCCCATAAGACTCCCAATTTCATTTTCTTGGGAAGGTTCATCGTTCGCCAGGGTATCGGGACGCACTAGCGGCCATTCAGCGAATGCCTCCACTCGACGAGAACGCCGGCATACGGAAGGATCGTACTCCCAGGGTTTCATGCCGACAATGGCGCGCCAGAACGTCTCCAGGTCTTCTAGAGTCCTCGTCATGGGGGAGTACACGGCTGGTATGCCTTCCTGTCCGACCATGGCGCTCGCGTTCCCGGCTTTGAGAAAACGATGCATGGACGCCTTGATCGTGTATATGCCGCTGTAGTGTGCAGGGACGCGAACGGAGCCCGCCACGTCCGTGCCGATGCCCAGCCTCGAGCCGCCAAAGGCAAGGAGCGCCGCCTCGCCGCCGGTAGAGCCCCCAGGAGAATGCCTGCTTGAGTAGGGGTTCGTGGTCCTCCCCCAAACATCGGAGCACGACTCAAAGGAGAGCAGGGTTATGGGGACGTTGGTTTTGACGAACGGGTACGCACCCGCGTCGCGCAGTAGCCGGACGATTGCCGCGTCCGCCGCAAAGGGCGCCATCCAGTGGGGAGAGGAGTACCCGATGCACGAGGCGAAACCGGTTACGCCGACGGTGTCTTTTATGCTGACAGGCATTCCAGCGAGAGGGCCCGCCCTGTTGCAGGTCCTTGCGAACGCCTCTGCCTCAGATATCATAACCTCGGTGAGACAATTCGTCTTTCGATGGGCATCGAAAGCCTTCTTGCTGTAGGCAAGCAATGCTTCCTCGGGGTCGACGTCGCCGCGTCGAACGTTGGCGACCAAAAGAGCCACGTCCTGACTGATGATATCCTGATCCCGGGGAGTTATGGCAGAATGGTATTTGGGCGACAGGTTACTTATTCGATCTTGACGCTCCTGTTGCTTATCCCGACTAGAAAGAATGACAATCACTACGCGATAGGGCTGATTTAAGAAAAGAAAGTATTGACCACGCTCTCCAATGTGCCAAGTAATAGAATGGCATGGTGAAAGAGGAAGACACGTAACATGAGAACTCATTGCGATACTTATCGAAGAACTGTCAGTTGGGACACAGCGGACAGGCGCCAACTTGCCACTTTGGCCATTGCCCTTTTATAGGAATTGAACGACGTTCCCTCCGCGTCTTCATACGATGGCCATCGCTCTCCAACGTCCCCTCAAAGGTTCACGGATATCCACTTTCTATCCCATCAAAAGCGTTCCCGCTCTCTCCACCCTGGATAGCGCCTTCCAGTTGCAAGAGTTTATCTCCTTGACAATCCGCTCTGACATACACGACGTCTCTGCCATAATATCGGTTCCAGAGTCTCGAACCAATGCAGAAGGCGGCCCCGATGACAGCAGCGCTACCCCCACTGAAGACCCTGACGGGGAAAAAGACTCGAAGAGCGAGTTTGCCGTCGACGAGGCATGTTGGATTTATGAACAGCTGCGGTACGCCCGAACATCCTCCGTCTCTTGTCTCTCGTCGAAGCTCATGAAACGTCCACAAGACGGCTCGCGCAGGACCTTTCTCACCCCTTAATCACCATGTTGCAGCAGGAATGCACGCGTGCCACATGCCCTGAGATGAAGGCCGGCGAATGGATGTACTTATGCGTCGCTCACGGCAACGACGGCGCAATGGAAGTACGTCTCTGCTATTTTCAATTGACGAAGACAAAAAAAAGGAATCTCTAATGATTGTAGCAGCAATGTTGCGCCATCGACTACATTCTACACACCGTAGACAGCGCGACAGCCCTGTTGAACTCTCCACGAGCGTTCCCATCACGGTACGCGTCACACTATCACTTTCTTTCGGCCTGTTTAGCCCCCCCTTAGCATCAACATTCCCCCTCCTTCTCATCGACACTTTGGCTCGCTCGCTCGCCGCCTCGGGCGTATCTTCGCTCACGCTTACTTCCATCATCGCGAGGTCTTCGAACAGGCCGAGGCCGAATCCTCGCTTTACGCTCGCTTCCTCGCGTTAACCTGCAAGTTCGAGCTCGTCCCCCCCGAGTTCCTCATCATCCCGACGCACTCCACGACGTTCGAGGATGCCGAGCCTCCCCGCCTCCTCGCTGCTGCCGTGGACCCGCAGCACCCACCGGGGTCAGATGACGACGGCGACGACCGTGGGCGGGGCGTGCACCGAGGACTCGGTGTGGACATCCTGGGCGGCATCGACCGCAACCCGAGCCCGCGGAAAGGTCGTACCCGTACCGGGACAATGGTATTCAGCGAGGCACTCATCATGGCGGAGGAGCTGGGCAAAGGCGGCGGCTCGCCAAGCCCCGAACGCGACTCTATCGCACAGCTCGCCGCCGCAGCCGCGGCGATCGAAGCACATGAGCAGGAGACCGATTTCGTGCACGTAGACGTGGCGGACCGCGCAGGAGAAGAAGAGGAGCCGCTCACGGACGAACACGAACTTCATGCTGATCTGCAGGAAACTTACGACCATGACCTGGATTATCCGGAGGGAGAGCATATTGCTACGCTTCCCGATGCGGATGCAAATGTGCACGATGCAGACGCGGACGATGCAGATGTGCACGATACAGACGTGGACGATGCAGATGTACATGATACAGACGTGGACGATGCAGACGCGCACGCAGAGACCGACGAGGACCACGATCACGAAGGTCCCGAACAAGACGTCACGGACGACGACGCAGAAAGCCTAGATGCGGAAACTCACGAGGAAGACGTTGACGAGGCTCCAGAAAACGACGTGACCTCTGCACACGATATTCCCAGCACCACCATCATCGAACTTTCCCCTGCGGACGAAGCCGATGCGCCAGAAGAGGAAGAGGACGCGCAAGAGGAAGACCTGACAGAAGCTGTGGTCGAGCCCCAAGAGGATGACGCCGCAGACGCCCGTGAGGTGGCGGAGCAAATTGCTCTAGAAGAGCCGCAGGAAGATCCACAGGAAGAACAGACGGATGTGGCTTAGCTCGAACTATTTATGTTTCCTTATGACGCGATGATGCCCTCCCTCCCAAACAGTGGCGAATTTGAGACCAGTACGCCCATATGTATTTCCATCGATGCAGTCTGTAGGCAACCTGTTATGAGGAATTTGTGGGCGCTGACAAGGCGTCTTTTCACCTGTGACTTCGGCAAAGCGACGTTGCGACTCCCAAGGGTGGAGCCTCCCTGATCAGAGGGAATGATCGATACTGCCGTATCTGAGGGTCATACACGCGGTCGTACTCCCGGATGTCATGGCAAAAAGAAACGAAAACTAGCGATTGTCGCGGTCGCCTGCTACACGTCATGACGAAAAAGTAAAGTGAAAGAAATGCCTGTCAAAAGCGCAAACTGATATTCGTCCGTGATTGACCCCCTTTTCAAATATCACTTGCGTAGCCTTCAGGCATCAGACTAAAGTCAATGCAACCCAAGGAATCTTTCTCAACAGGGGCTTCCGATAAAACGAACAGTGTCACAGTCAACACACAATAGCACAGATTTTGTGAAAGGGTACCCACCACGATCTGCAATCCATGGTGATATTTGGAAGTCTAGATCCAAAGGCGGTGTTATTGGCCGTGATAGTTCTTGAACATTCTCCGGGTCTTCGAACAGCGGGATGTCCTGCCGACGCCTTTCATTTTCCCACGAAAAATATAGGCGACGCTCCGTGAGCTGAACGCAGCTGATCGGATACGACGATGACCTATCCGAGGGGTTTTCAAAAGGTCGCACGAACGCAGCCCTCGTCGAACGATCGAGGTCGAAGGTGAAAATATAGAGCCCTTGCATCTTCAGACCGGCATAATGAACACGCGCAGTCACAAAACAAGATTGTGAAATACGAACGGTTGCCACGCAGACATGACCATGCTCGAAATCCAGATAGTGACATGTATCCTCTGGTCGAATGCTCAGAACAAGCCCCGCTTGCTCGAGGCTGGTCTCTCCACGACAGATACGCTCAAAATCGCGGATGAACACAACACGGCGTTTCCCCGACAAGATGACGAGATCGCGGCCGTCCCTGGAGACACGGACTACACGAGATATGAGTATGAAATCTCCGCAGGAACTAAAGGGTATGGGTGAACACACCTGCAGTGAACTTCGGAAGAGGACGTGATTCATGTAGCACGTTGGAGTAGACAGAGAGCGGGGTGGTAAACCAGTCCCCGGATACGAGGAACGGATCCTCCACGCGCTGGCTGGTCTGTATGCCGGTGTCCACCGGTATGCACAGGACCTCGCTACCATTCTCGCGCGAAAACACATAGACCGCATCTGGCCTACGGAAGAATACATGGCGCTCGTTCACGTCGCCAGCGTAGATATCATGGTATTGAAGGTCGATCGTCTGTACGAGAGAACCCGTGCGCACATCGTGCAAGAAAGCGTGCTCCTTGCTCGCACATAAGAGTGTCGGGTACGCGAGTCGGTGCTCCCACACGAACTCGGGGAACCTCAGCAGGGCCCAGGGTCGGAACTGCCCAAGCGGTGCGTACTGATGGTACAACTCCTCGGCGCGGGTGGACACGTCCATCTGCACGGCTCCAGGTGGGGCATCGACGGCGACCTCGCCTTGGGTGAACTCACTGGTCAGGCGCCAGACTTCCTTCAACTGGTGTTCGCGGTAGTTCTCAAAGACGAGATATCCGTTGTCGTATTCGCAGCGGGCACGGGAGGGGGTGTGCGACTGAAGGCGAACGTTTGAGCACCCAGCTGAATACCAGTGGGTGGGGTCGAAAAGAAACACTCTCGCACCATGGGAAGACACCACAAGAGGGTGCCGGAAAACAGGTGAACCACGTTAAGGCCGCCCCAAATACAGGTCATAATGCATATCCCTCTTCTCTCGTCAACACTGAGGCAATAGACATTCAAACCAGGAGGCGGAAAGGCACGCGCGACAGCGCGCCCCTTGCCCTCCCAGTTTTTGCGTAGTTGAAACAACCTGCGGCCTTCACGAAAAAGATGACCAGAGAAGTGCGGTTAGTAGTGATAGATAGACGCTGGAAACGGCCCGTCTCTAGCCGTATTGATGAGGGTGCAACTTACAAAAGTCCTTCCAATTTGTCGATCCCATCCAAGGCCTGCCCGTATTCACGGACAGTGCATCCTCCAGGAACCTCGTCCCGGGTTGTATGTATTCATGATGGAGGGCAGCGCTGCGAAAGATTACCGATTGGTTTGCGGTAAAGAAATTGAGCCATTGGCGAGACAGGATGGGTAAGGAAAGTAACGAGGGTATCGGGAGATAGGAAAATACGTTAAGCGTCACCTCAGCCGGTAGACCATACAACATGATAGCGACTGTTCACCTTAGTGGAGCAAGTACCCCTGTCAGCTGCCTTATAATTAATGCGGCACCCCTAGACAAATGACCAATGTCCAAATTGATGGCATTCGAACGCATGCACGACAGCACACCCAGTTTTTGCGTAGTTGAAACGACCTGCGGCCTTCACGACGAATATGTCAGTGCAGTTAGTGGTAGTCATTGAGTGTTAGATATACGCAGAAAATGACTTACAAAAGTCCTTCCAGCTCGTCGATCTCGCCCAAGGCCTGCCCATATTCACGGATAGTGCATCCATAGCGACTTGGGAAGATGTCTGGGTCCACAGCCAAAAGAAGTACTCCTGTCAGTTGCCCCTGTAATGCAGCACCCACCCCTCTAGACGATTGTTGTGCATGTCTCCCCTGACCACTCGATCGTCACCCTTTCAAACGACTCGCACTTCATTTGGATGGTCAGTCGTCCTATTTAAAACTTCGCTTGGGGCGAGGTTAATTGCCAGTGGACAGCACTGAGCAGTATATATTCAGGAGTGTGGTCAAAGGAATCACCTGAGCGGAGCTAAACTGAACGGTGGACATAGTATACAGTAGAACAGGTAGGAGAACACTGAGTACGGGAAAGTGGTGCTTACAGAAAGTATAGGTTATTACATGTTACAGGTGAGCATAGGCAAGTGAGGGCGAGCACGAGTGAGCATGGATGAGTGCAGGTAAGCGTGGACAAGTGCAGGAGAGCGCAAGGAACGTCAAGGGAAGAGCATAGGTGTTCTGTCGGATTTGGGTACGATTGTACAAGTACAACAGTAGACGCATTTCCTGGACGTTATAACGAGAAAAGAAACCTAAACCAAAAAAAAAAAAAAACAGCGCCTGTCAAAAACATAAACGCAAACTAGTTTCCGTCCACGATTGATCCATATTCAATCTCGCTTGCGGAGCCCTCAGGCATCAGAGTAAAGTCAATGCAACCCACGGAGCTTTTCTCAACAGGGGCTTGTGACAAAACAAGCACAGTCAGGTCCCAATAGCACCAATTGCACCAATTTTGTAAAATTACCTACCATGTCTTGCCATCCATACTTGGAGCTCTAAATCCAAATTTGATATCATTGACGGTTGAAGTTCCTGAGCATTTTCCGCGTCTTCAAACAGCGGGATGTCCTGCCGACGCCTTGCATCTTCCCACGTAAAATATATGCGGCGGTCCGTGAGTTGCATGCAGCTGATCGGATGAGACCTAGTCGAGGCTTTTTGAGAAGGTCGCACGAACACAGCCTTTGCCGAAAGATCAGCGCCGAAGGTGAAAATATAGAGTCCTTTCATCTTCAAACCAAGATGAACATGCAGAATCACAAAAGGAGATTGTGCAATACGAACGGTTGCCACACAGATACGACCGTGCTCGAATCCCAAATAATGAAACGTATCTTCTGGGATACCTAGAACAATCCCCGCCTGTTCGAGGCTGGTCTCTCCACGGCAGATGCGCTCAAAATCTCGAACGAAAACAACACGTGATCTCTCCAATAAGATCGCGAGATCGCGGCCGTCCCTGGAGACGTGGGCTGTGCGTGATGTCAGTATGAAATCTCTGTAAAATAAAGGGTATGAGTGAACATACCCGCAATGAAGTCCGGATGAGGACTAAACCCATCTGATCTGGGGTAGACAGAGAGAGGCGTGACAAACCAGTCCCCGGATACAGTGGCCGGATCCTCCGCGAGCTGATTGCACCGTACAACGGCATCCACCGGTATGCGCAAGACCTCACCGCCGCTCTCCCGAGAAAACACATGCACCGCAGCTCGTTCGCACACGAACGCATGGCGCTCGTTCACGTCGACATAGCGGAGACCCTCGAGATGGATATCGATCGTCTGCACGAGGGAACCCGTGCGCACATCGTGCAAAAAAGCACGCTCGTCGCTTGCGCATATGAGTGTCGGGTACGCGAGCCGGTACGCGCGCGTGGCCTCGTGAAATCTCAACAGTGCCCAGGGCCGGAACTGTCCACGCGGTGCGTACTGATGGTACAACGCCGCCACGCGGGCGGACACATCCATCTGTTCGCCGTCGGGCGGCGCATCGGCAGCGACCTCGCCCTCAATGGAAAAGTCATTGGCCAGGCGCCAGACTTCCATTGTTCCGTCTATGTGGTCAAAGACGAGATACCCGTTGTCATACTCGCAATGGGCATTGGAGCGGACATGCAACTGCAAGCGACTGTTTGAGCTCTGGGCAGGATCCAAAGGAAGGGGGTTAATGTGAAAAAAAAAAAACTCAAACCTGGGGAAGACACCACAAGACGATGCCGGAAAAGAGGTGAAGCACGTTGAGACCGCCCCAAACGCAGGTCATAATGCATATCCCTGCTTTCTCGTCGATCTTGATGCGGTGGACGTTCAAACCCGGAGGTGGTACCACACGTGCGACAACGTGCCCTTTCCCCTCCCAGTTTTTGTGTAGTTGAAACGACCTGTAGCCTTCAACATGAGAATGATCAGAAATTGCCGTTAGTGGTGAAGTGGCTCTTGCGATACAGTATCGGTGAGAGTGCGACTTACAAAAGTCCTTCCAACTCGTCGATCCCGCCCAAGGCCTGCCCGTATTCACGGACAGCGCATCCTCTATTGACAGTGTCTCGGGTTGTATGTACTCGTGTAAGAGGGCGGCGCTACGGAAGATTGTCGATTGGTTTGTAGTGACGAAATTAAACCATTGGCGCGAGAGGACCGGTAAGGAGAGTAACGAGGGTATTGGAAGATGAGAGAGAACGCTAAGCGTCACCTCGGCGGGTAGAATATGTAACATAACAGTGACTTGGGAACAATTGTTCGTACTGGCTCCACAACTACTTAGGTGGAGCACGTACCCATATTGGTTCCCGTCTTCTGTTATGCGACTCCTCCTTTATAGAATTACATCGACACATCTGATTCTGTTGAGTATTGTATTCAAATATCTGCTACAAGACGGTGCCAAGGATAATCACCCCATAACAGATTATCGAGGCTCAGTTTTGGCATGGCAGTTGAACGTTGAACTATTGAACGTTGCAGTGACTACAAAAGGGCAGAAAGTGGATGCGCCTGCCACCCTCACAAATAGGTGGAAACCTGGTATGAGGAACTCGTCTTAGGTCGGTGGGTTGGGCAGTGCATCGTGAACATCATACACGACGACGTATCTCCTGGACGTCATAACAAGAAACCCAAACAAAAAAAAACAAGGAAAGTACTGTCAAAAACGTAAACAGACGCTCGTTCATGATTGGCCCTTTTTAAATATCGCTTGTGTGGCCCTCAGGCATCAGGGTAAAGTCAATGCAACCCACGGAAATTCTCTCATCCGGGCTTCACGACAAGACGAACACAAGGTGTAGGAGTCAGCACCCAAAGGCACCGAAGTTGTGAAGGAACTCGTCCCAAGGCAGGAGTCACCAGGAACGGTCACCCCTTTAAGTAAGCAAGATGGGCACAACCCTTGCTCGCCAAATTGCTCCCTCATATCTTCAAATTGGGTGAAAATATCTAGTAGGACACAATGTAAGACTACATAGCTACAACATGCACTAGAAATTTTGAGAAAAAAGCAAGTTCCGAGGGAGATTTTTCCTCGACAAACTTTTTTTGTTTGCAAAACGCGTTTTTTTGCCTTTGTGCATATCTTTGTGCATATTTCTTTAAGGCAATAGCCAGATTTGTACTGATTATATAATCTACCACATGACCTTTACTGTAGGAACATGAGGGGAACGTTCACACGCATTAGATCTGGTGAGGTGGAAAGGTGTCACCGGCAACACACACTCACTTGGGATGACTGCTCCCAAATGGGGTCAGTAGTGTCAATGTGATGTCATCGCTGGGTCACGCCACACAGTGGCGGGGCCACGTGACTCGTTGTATATACGCGTCGGCATCCGAACGCCCCCCCCTCAGTCGCTTCTATCCTACCGTGACTGAGGGATAGCTCCAGTTCTTAACAAGTAGCCCCTAGCTGGCAGGTCTGATTTCTCAATTTGGAAGCGAGCTCAGTGGCCCTCAGTGGCTCACTCCCCATGACCTCCAGCGTGCTGCACTCGGGCGCGCCCTTAGTTAGTAAAACATAGCTTGTTAAAGACAGAGACGGATGTCTCCATGAAGTTTCATGAGGTGCAGCGACGTGCGAGACCACTCGGGTAGCAGATCTTCGTCGAGCCCAAGCGGCTCATCTCTCGCATTCTCGGGGGTGCTGCACTTCCACGCGGGCTTAGAAAAATTAGAAAAACAGGTAACCTAACCATATACACGTCTATACAAAGTTTGGAACTGTGCAGAAGCATGCGCGACTGGTTTCAAAGTCTCACACCTCCCTGAACTCAATAAAGACACCTCATTGATTACATAAACCAAAAAACCACAGTGGGAGAGCCAAAAATGGGAGAAGCCCCTAAGAAACCTGTCCAATACACAATGTATTCATGCCAGGGCTGGGTGTCACCAGGGCAAGCACCAGGGGGATGTATTCCGACGTGAATTTGGGTGGTGGGAGTGCCATCAAGGTCACGTGATTGTGTCACTGCTCATCGCAAATGCAATGGGTCGGAACCCTATAGGGGTCAACCTCGTCGACTTCGGTCGCGTTTGTTGTGCGCCAAGCTGTTTACATTTATGTATTTCGGTACAGATAGGAGTTTGTAGTCGCTGAGCCTTTTCTGTTTTATCTGCGCAGAATGATGTCAAGTTATGGTTACGGTGTGCGAGTCGTTCTCTGTCGTATCCCCCCCTTGTGTCCCCCCCTTTTTTTCCTCACCTTCATGGAGCACGATTTTGTTGACCGACGATCCCAATTCCTTCTTTCCGAATTGTATTGTGCTATGCCAAGCCTTTTGTCAGCCGTTGGTTGGCACTCGGACCATGTTGGAAATGTCCTCGTTGAAAAAAGAACGACAGGCAATGCGGTTGCGTCAGTTGTAGGACGGGTTCTTCCCATGCATCTCAATTGTGGTCCGAGGGGCAATTTCATCAATCTCGGTTATGGTTCTTTGCAAACGTCGAAATTTGAATTGTACATTTTGAAGTCGATTGGAAGTGTGTTTGCCCGCCTACCTTTTTTTTTTTTTTAAAAAAAAAAAGATCTTTTCACTCTCAAACATCTGACAAGCAGAAGACCTTCTGACACACTTGCGACTGATTCAGACATAGATCGTCCTCCGAAACCGTATCCGAAACGACGTTTTCTTCACTTAGCATGTAACTGACTCTTCAACATCAGTCTGCTTTTGTTTCTTGCTATGCCCAGGTTCTGCAACCTACGTTAATTTCTCGCGTTCCTGTCATCAGTAACAGAACATACCTTCCTCTTCGAATGAAACCATAAAATTGACGCACTTCCCTGCGAAAGCTTTCTGCGCTTGAATCTTCGAAAAATTGTCAACCGCTTTGTCGAAATCGCCGGTAAACACAGTTCCAATCGGCTTCGAAATGTACAATTCAAATTTCGACGTTTGCAAAGAACCATAACCGAGATTGATGAAATTGCCCCTCGGACCACAATTGAGATGCATGGGAAGAACCCATCCTTCCTAAGTTACAACGGACGCAACCGCATTGCTTGTCGTTCTTTTTTCAACGAGGACATTTCCAACACGGTCCGAGCGCCAACCAACGGCTGACAAAAAACTTGGCGTAGCGCAATATTAATACAATTCGGAAAGAAGGAACTGGGATCGTCGGTCAACAGAATCGTGCTCCATGAAGGTAAGGGAAAAAAGGGGGGAACATGACAGAGAACAACTCGCATACCGTAACATAACTTGACATCATTCCGTGCGGATAAAACAGAAAAGGTCCAGCGATGACAAAGTCTTATCTGTACCGAAATACATAAACGTAAACAGCTTGGCGCACAACAAACGCGACCAAGCAGCGAAGTCGACCCCTGGGTCGGAACTATGAATTTCATCCACTTTGTTGACCAAAATTCGACATTTGTCTGCTTGCATATACCCTTACATAATACAAACCCTAGGATTTGGGGCTTGAGTAAGGGGTGACCGTTCCTGGTGACTTCTGCCTTAGGGGAGCGCGGAGTTCCACTTCCAAGAGAGGTATCATGGTCATAGGGAGTGTGATAATCCGGACACGAAGGTACACACAGAAGGTACACACAGTTGTATCTCCTGAGAACAGAAAACAGAAAGTAATGCCAGTCTGCCCGTCAAACACGCAACCCGGTGTTCGTCCCCGCGTAGCTCTCGGGCATCAGAGTAAAGTCAATGCAACCCACGGCAGGTCTGTCATTCGGGGCTTACGACAAAATGAACAAAGTGTAAGAATCAGCACTCAATGGCACCGATTTTGTGGAGAAGCGCCCACCCATTCGTGGTGCCTGTAGCAGCTCTTGGAATTCTCCAATTAATGTTGATGTTATTGGCGACGGAAATTCCTCGTCACTCTCTGCATCTTCGAGCATCGGTAGGTCCCACAGACGCCTTGCATCTTCACACGTAAAATATATGCGACGGTCCGTGAGCTGTATGCAGCTGATAAAACGCGACCTAGCCGAGGCGTAGTTGAAGGGTCGCACGACTACAGCTTTCGTCGAAAGATCAGGACTGAAGCATAGAGCTCCTCCATCTTCAAACCTAGATGAATATGCGCAATTGAGAGGGAAGGTTGTGAGATACGAACGGTTGCCATACAGACACGGCCGTGCTCGAATCCCAGATGGCAGCATCTATCCTGCGGTCGAAGGCTCAGAATAAGTCCTGCATGTTCGAAGCTGGTCTCTCCACGACAGATACGCTCAAAATCCCGAATGAAAGCAACCTGGTGTGTATGCGATAAGACAACAAGATCACGACCATCTCCGGAGACACGGGCTATGGGAGATGTGAGCTTCTGCCTGAACGAAAGGGTATGAGTGAACACACCTGCCATCCAAACCGGAATCTGACAAGATCCGTCTACATTGGGAGAGACAGAGATAGGGGTGATAACCAAACCTGTCTCGGGATACAAGGACTGGATCTTCCACGCATTGACTATATCGTACGCTGGCGTTCGCCGGTATGCACATGACCTCGCTGCCGCTCTCCCGCGAGAAGACATGCACCGAATCTGGCCTGCATAATAATACATGCCGCTCATTCACGCCGACGTAGCGAATATTCCAGTAACGGGTCTCGACGGTCTGCACGAGGGAACCCACGCGCACGTCGTACAAGAAAACACATTGGAAGCTCATGCATATGAGCGTCGGGAACGCGAGCCGGCACACCGCATGCGTAAACTCAGGGAACCTCAGCAACGCCCAAGGCCGGAACTGCCCAAGCGGTGCATACTAACGGTAGACCGCCGCTGCGCGGGCGGACGCGTCCACCTGCCTGCCGTCGGGCGGCGCATCGGTGGCAGCCTCGCCCTCGATGGAAAGGTCGCTAGCTAGGCGCCAGACTTCCTTCGCCCCGTCGTCGCCGCCTTGGCGGTCAAAGACGAGATACCCGTTGTCGTACTCGCAATGAGCAAAGGAGCGGACGTGCCACTGCAAGCGATCGTTTGAACACCTGGCGGAATCCAAGGGGAGGGTGAATAAGAAAGAAAAAAAAAAAAACAATCCTCGCACCTGGGGGAGACACCACAAGACGGTACTGGAAGAGGTGAACCACGGAGAGTCCCCCGAAAACATGGGTTGTGATGCATATCCCAGACCTTTCGTCGACCTTCACGCGCGACGGTGCGCCCATTTCCTTCCCAGTTTTTGTGTAGTTGAAACGACCTGTGACCTTCACCATGAGAGTGGTGATATAGCAACCGAGAGGTGGCAGTTGACGTTGGCTTGCGTACGATATATATGATGGTGCAACTTGCAAAAGTCCTTCCAACTCGTCGATCCCGCCCAAGGCCTGCCCGTATTCACTGATAGCGCATCTTCTAGCGACAGTGTTTCAGGTTGTATGTACTCATGTAAGACGGGGGCACTATGAAAGATTGTCGATTGGTTCGTAGTGAAAAAATCAAGCCATTGGCGAGACAGGGCTGACAGGGAAAGTAACGAGGGTATCGGAATACGAGAAAGTACGCTAAGCGTCACCTCGGCGGGTAGGACATGTAGCATGATAGACTGACTTGTAAGAATCTGGGGCTCCCGGGCTCCCCATACAACGTGACCGCGCGTGACCGTACTGTACAGTAGCTTGTTTCCAGGGAGATATAATTGGGTGCGTATTTGATCGGACAGTGTCACTCTGCCCGTAACTGACCCCCTTTTCGAATATTCTTCGCGTAGCCCTCGGGCATTAGAGTAAAGTCAACGCAACCCACTGAAACTCTCTCGATCAGGCCTTACGACAAACGTACACAGAGTGTCAAAGTCAACACACACTGGCACCGATTTTTGTGAAGGAGTACCCACCAAGTCGCCCAAACCACGGCGGCACTTGGAATCCTCGGTCCGAAGTTGGTGTTATTGGCGGTGGCAGTTCCTGTGCGTTTTCAACATCTTCGAACAGCGGGATGTCCTGCCGACGCCTTGCATCCTCCCATGTAAAATAAATGTGACGGTCCGTGAGCTGCATGCAACTGATCTGATGCGAGCCAGCAGAAACGTTTTTGGAGGGTCGCACGAACACAGCCTTCGCTGGAAGATCAGGGCCGAAAGTGAAAATATAGAGCCCTTGAATCTTCAAACCAACATGAATATAGGTATTCACAAAAGGAGATTGTGAAAAACGGACGGTTGCCACGCAGACACGGCCTTGCTCAAAACCCAGGTAACAACATACATCCTGCGATCGAATGCTCAGAGAAAGCCCATCCTGTTCGAGGCTGGTCTCTCCACGACAGATGCGCTCAAAATCTCGAATGAAAACAACGCGGCGTTTATGAGATAAGACAACGAGATCACGACCGTCCCTGGAGACATGGGCTATGTAAGATGTCAAAATGAATCTCTGTACGAATCAAAGGGTACGAGTGAACTTACCCGCGATGAACCTCGGACGGGATTTATCTCTTTTGGGGGAGACGGAAAGAGGTGTGATAAACTTATCGGAGATTGGACCCTCTACGATTAGAGTACACCGTATGGTGGAGTCCGCCGGTATTTCCAGGACTTCGTTGCCGCTCTCCCGAGAAAACACATGCACCGCATCTGGCTCGCACACGAACGCGTGGTGCTCGTTCACGTCGACGTAGCAGATCTGGAGATGGAAGTCGATCGTCTGCACGAGGGAGCCCGTGCGTATGTCGTACAAGAAGGCATGCCTGGAGTTCGCGCATATGAGCGTCGGGTATGAGAGCCGATACATGGTCGTGAAACTGGGTAACGCCAGCACCGCCCAGGGCCGGAACTGCCCACGCGGCGCGTACTGATGGTATACCGTCGCGGCGCAGGCAGACGCGTCTATCTGCTCGACGTCCGGTGGTGAATGGATGGCGACCTCGCCTTCAGTGGAAAAGTCGCTGGCCAGACGCCAGACTTCCTTCTCCTCGCTCAGACGGTCGAAAACGAGATACCCATTGTCGTACTCGCAGTGGGCAAAGGGGCGGACGTACGACTGCAAACGGTCATTTGAGAACCCAGCGGGGGAGTAAAATCTCGCACCTGGGGAAGACACCACAAGACAGTGCTTGAAAAGAGGTGAATCACGGAGATTCCGCCGAACATGTGGGTGGTGATGCATATCCCCGCCTTTTCGTCGACCTTGATGCGATGGACGTTGGAACCTGGAGGCGACAATACACGCGCGACCACACGCCCTTTTCCTTCCCAGTTTTTTCGTAGTTGAAAAGACCTGTGGCCTTCACAATGAAAGTGATCAGAGAGGCGTTAATAATGAGTGAAAAAGGCGCCGTATCGATGAGGATGGATGCGGACTTACAAAAGTCCTTCCAACTCGTTGATCCTGCCCAAGGCCTGCCCGTATTCACGGACAACGCATCTTCTAGTGACAGTGTTTCGGGATGTATGTACTCGTGATAGAGAGCCGCGCTATGAAAGATTTTGGATTGGTTTGTGGTGAAAAAATCAAGCCATTGGTGAGAGAGGATTGGTAAGGAAAGTAACGAGGGTATCGGGAGATGAGAGAGTACGTCAAGCGTCACCTCGGTTGGTAGAACATGCAACATGATCACCACTTTGGAACGGTCTCGCGGCTCAAGATTAAGTACCCAGGCAGGACTGCGGCTGCGCATTATCGTTCTCATCGTACTCGCATCTGGCGCAGAGTATTACCAGAAGCAGTTATCGTGCCCCTTTCTTCAGACTCGGCGTATCCTCTATAACATTCCGTATGCCCTGACCCCATGCAGCGAGTTCGCGCTCGACGCGCACCACCATCTCGCGCACCTCGCGCCCAACCTCGCCGCCGCCATTGCGTTCCCCAAAGCTAATAGCAAGTTCGTCGCGAGCGCGGATAAGCGTATCGCAAGCAAGGCGCAGACGAGCCGGACCAGAGGGCGGAAATGTGGATCCTGCAGTGGTACGCGGTGCCGGTGCCGGCTCGTCCACCGCGAGGAGCTTGCCGAGCTCCGCGAGTGCGAGGGCACGGGCAGGATGGCCAGGTGGAAGCACCACACTCAGACCCGTCACGGATGCGGAACTTGCACGGATAAGCCCATCTAGGGCGTCTTGTGTCAAGTTGGGCGGGAACGCAGCGAGGAGCAGCGATTGATGGAGGCGGGCGAGTGCCAGAAGAGGGTGTGAAGACGGTAGCGCCTTCGCAGAGGTGAGGATGGGGATAATATTAGTCGTCAGTTGCTGGGCCTTTGGCAAGTCTAAGCGTATCGGCGTGAGTCACGATACGGTATGGTAAAAGGAGATTCTGACCCGCAAACTGGAGTGAGGTCGCTTTTTGTAGCGCTTCTTGGCCTATTCGCAGCGCATCCAGTACAGAATCGGTGGAGGCTACAGCCGACTTGCATTTAACGCAGCGCGTCAGGGAATCCTCTAGGTCAACGGTCAGATTTCGTTTTCAACCCGGTCGTCTGCGCCACACAGTACCTTCTGACGGGAATGGGCAGGAGCCACCACAGCTTTTAGGGCACCCGAGGGCCTCTCTAGGGTCCGGCTTGGGTGGCTTTGAGCAAAGAGTGCATTTGCAAGCGAAGTTATACGTCGTGGAGAGCGCCGCCTGTCTATGGGCCCGCGGCAGAGTCGTATCAATGTACGACGTGAAGATCTTTTGCGATGTAAATTATGTAGCTGAACGCCAGAAAACTCACGTACGTACCTCTTCATCCGGGGCTATATCTTGAATGGCGATGACTTGTGCCTCCGGTTCTTGAGTGGGATGATCTTTTGTGGAACGCGGGAACACGACTACGGCGTTCGGCTCGCACGAATGATTGATCAGCGCGACCGACGGAGAGACGCAGACACCCAGTGGCGCCAAAGCCGGTGAAGTGAGTGTGATAGAGTTGGTCGCAAACTGGGAAATGGTAATAAGAGAAAAAAAAATGGGGGGATAGTTTAGATGCAGACGCACCCTGGACATCAGGTCTACAATGCCGGCCGCGTTGTTGATACCGAACGGAACTAGCTCCTCGGGGGCGGTAAGCCCCAGATAGCGAATCGTCGCGTGGGCGAGGTGGGTGTGTGATTCCGCGGCTTCCGGGGGTAAAGATGTCCTATCTGTGCGTCAGGGTCACAACAGCGCGTTGTACAGTCAGGAAGAACGTACGAGACTGCATCGCGTCGATCTCGCGTGTCTAGTAAAAGGTAGGTGAAAGATCGATGCAAACGGGAGAGTATCAATACGGTACCCAGACGCTGTCCAAGCCGTGTTTTCGCCTCCCCCATAGCACCCGGCCTAGACATCGTATGGGCTCTGCGGGTATAGCAACGTCCGGGGATGGAGCTCCCGCCGCCCATCGCCGCATCGCGTCGCACTCTTTCTTATGGAGCACCCAGTCGTTGTTCTGACATGTCTGCGGCCGATGTCGGTATATGTTCGAGAAACAACAGACGAGAGGGATGACGCACCGCATTGCAGTACCATAGATTTTTGCATAGCGTGCAGCGTTTCAGGCCACTGGTCGATGCGGGGGCAATGCAAGACGAACAGAAATGCTCCAGATTTTTCGTAGAAAGAACATAGACGGGTGGCTTGGACCCGAATATAACCCCACCTTCAAGGAGATGAGCACGAAGCACAAGGAGAATACTCTCGAATCACCTTTCGTCAGGCGTTCCCTAGCGTATACGCCGCGGCCAGTCTCCTGGCTGGTTCGAACTTCGACCGAGGGGGGTAATGTTCCGTACAGAGATGCGAGTACAGGAGTGCCCTCCTCTATCGTCGGATCGGTGCCACTACTTGGTTTGAGTAAAGATCCAACAAGAGACCTCGCCCGAATATCTGAAAAGGACATCTTTTGGTCGATACAAGACATACGATGACAACAAGAGTAAACACGACTATTGCTCTCCTTCAGCTTTACAATACCAGTACACCTACACTATCTCGTCCTCCTTCATCCGTACATCTGCGTTCGTTATTGGCACGGTCTTCCAAATCGCTTACAAATAAGATACCCCTTTACTGCTGCGCGACGCTCATCAGGCTACCCACGAAAGTCAAAATCTGATAGGAACAGGCACCCATAAGGATATAATACATCGCACTAGGAAGCGAATAGAAGCGTACCAGGCGCGGGCGAACATCGACGATGTCTTCTGGCACGAGGAAGATCAATGCGTTCATTTTTCTTGCAATCGAGATGGCCAATTTCGCTACAACAAGAACGTAGAAGTCAGCCTACTGTAGCGCTCGCGTTTCGTCCAAGCGGCCTTACCGTTCTGCCGTCGCTCCTCGTAGTCACCATGGTCGCCGACGTTGTAGACGAGCGACGGGTCTACAATTCCTGGTTTAATGCCTTCTAGGACGTCCAAGAAGAAAAGACCAGTAGTTATGCCGGGATCCTTGAACGAACGAATTGACTTCCCGCCGGGTTTCCCCTTCTGCGCAGTCGCGTTAGCCCACTTGAGCATCTCGGTATCGCTAATAGCCCGGCCTTGACCGGATTTTGACAGTGAGGAAAGTGTCTTAGTGATGCTCATCCTGTGAAAGGACCATTGGATTCGAAATCGGTAGCAATGCGGAAACGACAAACCTCATTAATTGCCATACATAGCCCAAGACTAACGTCTTGTTCCTATCGACGATGTCGGAGCCCTGAATGCCTACGAGCGACATGCCATTCTGCTTTCCGAGCTCGATGCAGTAATTCGTATTCTCGACCTGCTTGAATTTTGACAACGTGCTCTGATTCGGCGTGACGCCAATATCGACTTCTTCTTCCTCCCCGTTCTCATTGAAAGTCGCCTGAATCGGGGACGTGGGCCCGCCCTTGGGCTTCGAAACGCGACGCCACACTACGACGCCAGGGTAAACCTTATCGAATGCTTGGAGAAGGACGAGACCGTCGCGCAAGTTTTCGAAAAGGTTGAACACGGCGGGATCGACGCCAAGCGAATTGAGCCAGAGAGTGAAAACGCGCGCTTCACGTTCGCCTTCTGCGTCGAAGTCCTCGACCGCGCCGTAGTCCTTGGCCTCTTGCTCGTCGAGAGGCGCAAGGCCTGGGTGGGTGTTGAACAGATTTGCCACAAAGGCGAGGTTCAGCCGGGGGTTTCCGGCAACAAGCGAGGCAGGAGTCAAGTATTTGCGACATCCGATGTTCGCCGCGTTCTGCAGGACCTGCTCTGCGCGCTGCCGGAGGTCACGGGTCTGCAGCGGGGCACGCGAGCAATCGTCGGGCTTAAGTTGATTCAATAGAATTGTATAGTTCTCGCCGTCCGAGACGTCTTTACTGAAGTTTTTGACCCTGCAAGCGAAATCAGTAATCCCAATGTGGTCCACACGAACCACCCGCACCTCCGATGCCACCCAGCCTGCTTTAAATGATAGTTGAACCAACGCAGTAAAATTTGATCGGGTGTCAACCGTAATAAATCGTCGATTGTCTCTCCTTCCTCACAGAGGCGATACAGCTCGGGGTGCAGCTTGATGTCAACCTGTGCGAGCAGGCCGCGGCGGATAATTTGCCAGATCAAGCCGAGGATGAGATGCTCGGTGCCAGTGGCGATATCCGACGAGCCAATATTCACGACTGAGCAGCCGATGGCCTTGGCCGAAGTAATGACAATGTTGTTGTTCTCAGTAATCTGAAACGCATTCAGAGGTTTGCGTTGCGTGGGCTTGTTCAGCACACGCATATCAATAGTATCGGGGACGGAATCGTTGATGAGCTTGCAGAGAATCAGACCGTCTCGGACCTCGTCGAAAAGTTGCATCGTGTCCGTGGGGATCGGGACACGCGAACCAACATCTGCGTCGCCGTCGAGGATCTACGTAGTATGGGCCGTCGATCGTCATCGAGTGTAAGGGTCACCGAGAGAAGTTCATGCGCACCCCGTTGATGTGGTTCGTAAACTCCCGCCGCTCATCCTCGTTGATTGTATGGCTGACATTCGCGTTGGAGCCCTGTACAGTGACCTTTCCGGCCTTGGTGGTAAGAGAGGAGGTCTGAGAACGGAGCTTGACGTTGAGCTGTGCGACGAGAGTTGAGTGGCTCTAGGCTCTGGATAGCGGATATCGGGAGACAGGAGACACACCTCGACCCAGTCCTCTAGCTCGACCTTGCCACTGGCGTCCACAGAGACATGTTTAAGGGTTTCGCGTGCACGATCGTACGATTCTCCGCGGCTTTGGAGGGCCTGTATTACGGTCGCCTTGTCTACGCGCCCGGGAACATCTGTGTGAAGAGCGCTGATGCAGCGTGAATGTCGTTATCGCATCGAACCTACGGTGGGGATGAACGCACTTAAACCGGCTTATCAAGTCAAACATTTCATCTTGAGTGACTTCCGGATATTTTTTCTGCAGTCGAATGGCCTGCATTGTGATGAGGGGGTGCGGTTGAGAGGAGGTGGAGAGCCCGCGGATTCTAGTTATGGGACTGGTCCCGGGGTCTAACTGTTCCGTTTTCAAGCGCAATTCGAGACTCAGATACGCTGACGTTGAATAAACAGCAACTGCTACGCACCAATTGCCTCGTCAATGACTTGACTCTTACCATATGTACAGCCCCGCCCGCAGTCCTATTATAGATGCTGTGACCAGCGCAGCAGCTTTAGTGAGACGACAATGGTTTCAAGTTACTGCAGACCCACGGTGCCTTCGACTTGTTCTTCACAACGAATGATGACTCGCCTCTTCGCTCGCTAGGATGATTCACATAAGGACAGGGGTCGGGATACAGTATCTGACGCGTCGCTTGTCTTCTCGTTCGCAATTCCATCCGGCGGAGGATTTCGTCTTAGGAGTTTACAACAAGGGACCGAATTTCACCGGAAGCACGATTCCCACCTTCGTCCCAAAGGACCTCGTCACCTACACACGGTCACAGTCCCTTTTCTAACCAATCCAGTAGTAGCTCCATCGGAGCTGTCGCCGGTCGCCGCGACTTTCACCCCATTCCAACCCTATCTCTACCAGAAAATCTGTTTCGGTGGAGTGTCCCACTCATCGGAGTAACTGCCTGTCTCCTTGGT
Organism: Lactarius vividus; assembly: GCA_021527035.1. NCBI lineage: Eukaryota > Fungi > Basidiomycota > Agaricomycetes > Russulales > Russulaceae > Lactarius > Lactarius vividus. The sequence continues at coordinate 342,591 of JAKELG010000033.1, read as the reverse complement.
CCGACTTGTTCCAACCTAGTAACTCGATATATCGTGGGCAGAAGACGTCGAGCCAGAAGACAGGACTGTGGAGCCATGTCCCCAACTACCTGTAATCACGCTGCAGTCGTTTTTTTCACCCTCATGAATGACATATACCGACTAGCGACACTGAGGTCTCGGTTTACTTCCAGTCTGCCTATCGCATGCAGTCAACAGCCCGATATACTGCAGACGTCCGCCATTCAAGGCGACCCACAAACACGAGGCAAGTTTCAAGCTCAGGCTTGCTTATGAAGTCACCGGAGTTGGTGGTTGTCGTATTAGGCTGCAAACGCCCGCACCGTTTTGGGGCAACATTTTCATGATAGCGACGCTCGGGTGCTTCTGAGAAATGAAATGACAAGCTAGAGAACGTTTTCCTGGCCCTTAATCACCCGACTTGTCCCATCGCCTTACTTCTGGTATTGGAGGCCTTTTCATCGGAAGTTCGGGCGATATGTAGGAAGTAATCAACGCTATGGCGTGATTCCTCACTCCTGGACCATTCACCCGCATCGGAAGGCTCGCTCGTTTGTATACTTCCGATTAGCATGTCAATGGAGTAACCAGGGAGGTTCGTCCACCGAATTGAGTTAGAACACGCCAACCCCACGACTTGCTAGATCCACCGCACAATCCGAGCAACGACATGGTATGCACCATCTGCCGTATTATCAGCTTGCAGGTAACTCAAATTGGCGTTTTCCCAGATATATGGGTTCTCCATGTTTCCGTTGGCACCCAGCTAACTTACTCTTACTTGCGCATGGAAGCCGCTGTGCTGCCTCGTGTCGGCAAGAAGGGGATTAGAAGCGTCGCGGTGAGATGAGTACGTCATATTAGGGATAGCACCGAAGGACAAAATGAAGTCGAAGAGATCGAAGTTGCCTTCTGGAGAACACATGGATACCATGGATACCGTATACGTTCCTATGTAAGATCGACAGGGAACCAGCCATGAGTCGGTGTGCTGACCCGGAACTGCCACAACGCAATTTGTGTAATTGGGACAAGTCCGGCTTAATCTGAATTAACTTGAGAAGAATGAAACTGTCCTGGTCGCTCGACGCGCACCGCCATGCTGCCTCCAAGTCTGGGGTGTTGAGGTTGCAACGTTCTCACATTAATAGAGGTAGGAAACGCACGGCCGGTGTGTTATCTGGCCCTGAAACAAGGGCTGTACACTTGCCCTATTCGGTCCCGATGGCAAACCGAGGCCTCGACGAGGGATGGGGTGCGTCGTTAAACCCACGCACTCGGCACCCTGTTATTTAATCAGCTGGTTGATGTATCGACGAGGTCTGAGTAAGATCTAAATCACGAGGTTTTCCGGTGACGTCGTCGATTGGACGTCCAAAATCGGGTATGTGAGCATGGCAACCTGCTACCCCCGAGAAAGTCACGGTTGCGTGGTCTTGCAACCGACTGTGGCTTGGTGGTAACTGCGCAGAGTCATGGCAAACCCTTTCCTTAGTAGCTTGCCCTCACAAACAAGACCCGCTGTAGGCTTGCATACTTTGGATGGCCGTTTATGCCTCTGCGTCAGCGCAAAGCTCGTCATACTAGCTGGGGTGGGAGACGAGCCTGGAGGTCTACACACACATCTTTAACCTGCTCAATCGAATACCTTGACACCATCCCGGAGACTGGGTTTATAGAAAAGAAGTAACGACACACGGGAGTTATGTTGACTTTTGTTGCGGTGCTCTCCTGGTCTAGGGTTGGAGACTGTATACGGTTTTGCGCCCCGCGCCCGAATTTCGCGAACCGTGACCTCTCCCAAGGACCCCTCCCCACGTATTCGGTTCGGCGGCGGTGAGTTAGAGTCATAGTATCGGTTTTCTCTTTCAAGTTCTGGGCGGCACACCCAACGCCGTCGTACAATTCCCCCAAAATCCAGGAGTTTGCAGACCACTGCAGCGAACTTGCGACTGGGAGCCCGTGGGAAGTCGGCGCCTGCCTTCCTCCTGTCCTCCCCTTGGTCCTCTCTGCGCAAACTACCTCGGCAATTGCCACGCCACAGCCTCACACGTGGAAAAGACCGCCTGTTTGCTGACTCGACCTTTTTGGCGCTCCTCTGTACCCCTGCGGCGCTGGATCGAGAGGGGCACGGGAATGGGCTCACGCTCCGCAAGACCCCTTCATCCCCCAGGATGAGCGGGTTCTGCTCCTCACAGTAGCTCTCAGCTACCGCTTCTTCTTCCTTATTCTCACATAATCTATATGTAAATCCACTCGCCGTCCTGCCTTCCCACCTGGAACAACGAATTTCCAACCAGGGGACGAGTTCCCGTGGTGGGTCTGGCTGACTTGGCGGGCCGTCATGTACATGTAATAAGAGGAGGTTCTTCCGACGTACCAAAGCTGTCTGGGACAATCTCTGCTATGGGCTCAGAATCGTACGATTGCTTCGCGAAGTCGCTGCGGGTGGGCCTGGTTATTTCCATTGGAGAGGGTTGGTGATCCGAGTCTTCCTAATCCAGGTCAAACTGTGGTTGTGCCCATCGTCTTCTGCCAGTGTGCAGTGGTCCAGGCCGTCCACGACTTGCTGGCCTAGTATGATCATGGTCTGGGTCTGAGTTGTCAACTCATTCATGCGGGAGTTTGTTTTGCTGATCGGAGGTTGGTTGGCCGTAAGGTGTGCTGTTTCCAGCCTGCTCGTCTGCAGGCCCTACTGTATTGTGCCCAGACTTGCCCGCAACCACACCACATCCAGGCTGATTTGCCAATCGGCACTATTGTAGTTTCGCATTTTGTCTCCCAGATCTGCCAAGCCAGAGCCAATGACAAGACGATCCCCAGGGTACCCCTCTTCCCAAACTCTCGTCACACTGTCGAAGTCGCGAGGTGACAGTTCACAAAACTTCAAAAAGCCGCCGGCATCAGTACGTCCTTTCCACAGGTTCCACAGCGGAAATGAGCCGGTGGCGCAGTCAACATCCGACAAGGTCGCCTTCGTCAAGGTGCTTCGCAAAAGATTTGGTTGATGCTCCCTGCCAAAGACAGAGAGACGCGAAGAATGCAAATTGAAAAGAAGCAGTATGTTTTTGTCGTAAGTAAACGTGGCCACGTGCCAACCAATTTGCACAGTAAGATAGGTGTCATGCCGAACAGAACGCTGTCGAGGTAATTAATAAATCAGTAGGAAGTGGGGTAAGTCGTCAAAAGCATAACTAAATAAGTTATCGTGCATTATACAGTAATAATGGGAACGAGTCGATTTTCCGCCATGCGCGGCACGGCGAAGCCATCGCCGTCAACATCCACGTCCGGCTCATCCGGCGGCGCGAGGATATCACGCACGTAAGACACCCTTCTCCCGCAAGCATTTACGTCTTCCTTCCTGACCGGGCTGTTCCAGCGTCTCCAGTACGTCCTCCAGCGTCCAGCCCCACTTGTTGCACATTTCGGCTACGACTAGCCCTCGATCCCATATGTCGACCTCGCTCTCGCTGTCTCCTCGCATATGTTCCATATCCATGTCTTGGTCATAAGAGTCTTGATCGCTGTCTTCCTGATCGCTGGCGCTATCTTGGAAGTCGTGTGATGAAGGCGAGAACGTCACCGGCCACGTGTAGGGTCCTCCGTGATGTGTTTCGTCACCGAGACCGCCTAGACGGGTTTTATTAGCTTGTTCTGTGGTCATTCCCCAGGGACCACCCACTTACCGGTTTCGACTACACGAGCCTCGTGCAAACCTTCGTCATGGAAGTTATCCAATGAAGGTACCGGTTTTCTCTGGAACGAAGTGTCAGCTATGGGTCTCGCGGGCTAGCAGGGGCAAGCTTGGCGCACCTTGACGGCATAGGTTCTACCTTCCTTTTCGGTCTGGGGTGGGATTGCCGGCAGAGCACGTTCCACCCTGTGGTCCTCCCCAGCTCTACGGATGTTGACCCAGTCAAACATCACCTGGCGCGTATCATCGCGCGGTGGCCGTGGTTCCACCTCTGGCCGGTTGTGCCATACGATTTCGTCGATTGCGGTTCTGCGCGGTGGCCGTGGTGGCACCACGTTTGGTGGTGCCGATGCGGCCTTCGCAGCTGCCAGGGCCACCTGAAGTAGTCTTCCCGCACGGCCCCGCTCGCGTGAGAGCCACGCGCAGACCTTGCTCCATGGTTGTGATGGGTCGCTTGAGGATCTAGGAGGGGACGGGTGTGGGCTGGTGAACATTGCGAGCATTTCTCAGAGGAGGAAGAAGAGGAGGAGCAAGTGGAATGGGCGAACCGAAGGGGACAAGGACAAGTACGGAACAGAGCAAGCAAGACGAAAATTCCCGGGCTTGGACGCGTATTTAACAGCTTTCATCTGGGGTAGGTCAAGGCAGCCACGCCTTGCTGGTCGATTTGAGGGTTGCGCAACACCATGGTCTGGCCCTGGATGCAGGAGCGCCAGGGATTACGCTGGAGTTCCGCGGAGGTGTATACCGTCCCTGGGTCCGTGGGATGAGGCAGAGAGACAACCACTGGCACCCAGCCTCCTCGAGGCGTCCAAATCGGTGCAACTCAGCATTCTGGTCGCAATGGCATCACTCGGCGGTTCCTCGCGACACAATCACATACCCGGTTTGGGTCACGTTCACCTCTACGATCACACATGACTCGCAGTTTTTTCCTCCCGGGGCCTCACCTCGCGCAGTGGCGTCTGTCTCTTTTCGATACGAGAGTGGCGTGCACGGTGTTGCTTGTTGCTGGCTGGGCACCGAGACTGAGTCAGCCAATCTTGCTAATCCTTTCGACCCGGGGTCTAAGTTGAACTCCGACTAGTGTCTCGCAAACTGCAGGCTCTCGCGGTTCACGACGAGCGCTGGAACTGACATGCTCGCCTACAACACAACGCTACGCCCTAACCAACACACACCGCCAACTAGATCAGGGGGCACTGTACCGGTTGGGTAACGAGAGTTTATCCGGTGCTTGGTCCCCCTCGTTTTCGCGAGGGCGATACATAATCGTGCAACAGGTTCGCAGTTAGTGCGCAATGCCCCTCAACTGTTCCCATCCCCACACCCGGTAGATTTAAGCTGTGGTTTCTGGTGGAGTTATGCCCGCTTCCCGGCAAGAACCCCTACAGCTGTTAATATGCACCAGTTTCGATTATGGCTTATGCCTTCTATTCCGATCCGCCCATCTTCCGACACCTCGATCGCCACTGCATCGCAGCTCGTGTACGTTGCCCACACGGGGAGACACCGAGCACGTCACATTCGAGGACGATAAATGGATACAGTTGCTCACCCCCGGCCCGACATGTGTCACGTCAAATATCTCTCCTGGTCGTTCTTCGACGAATGGAGGGGGCACAAGTGGTGTGAAAACCGAAGGTGACAGCTCTCAGGGTATTTCCTTGACTTCCCCGCAGCTGAAGTGACACCGGGCGAAGATTAGGTGGTGGGTGTCCCTGGCCATGGGCAGCGCGGAGGCCACGCCCCGATGAGCTCGGATTACCAAAACGAGGGGCAGTTAGATAATAATTCGATGATACTAGCAATTCTACCAATTTAGGAAGTCGATCTTTTTCCAATCAACAAATTTATTTGCGTTTATTTGTTTGGCCGCAGTCGTTTTGCGCCGAGCTTGCACGTATTCAGTCAGTCAGTCCCCGCTCGAAAACGTACCACTGCTCCTCTCCTTCTATTTACCGTTTCTAGTGGGGGGTAGATACAGTACCGGCGGTGGAGTAACTTTATAACGATCAGATTTTGTAATCGAGCATTCACGATCCCTTTGATTATCGCGGCCACATTGCTTGTGCACAGGCGATCGTGAATTCCTCAAGACTTCTCTTTCCATTTTCTCTTCTAAGTACTGTAAATATACAATAACTACAATAATAAACAGCAGTATTCACTTCGCTCTTACCCGACCCCCTCGACGCTCAGATCCCTTGGCAAAAGAATGAAAAAAGGACGACGACAAAGCGAACGCGAAAAGAACAAGATGGGGTAAGGGAGGGCTCAAGAGATATAGTGATGTGCGCTCCGCGGTGAAGGCAGGGCGCTTTTTGGAGTGCAGATCTATGGTTGTTACTATGTACGGATTGCAGGTAAAGGGATGTGTGTGATACGGCGTGATGCGGCGTGAAACAGGAGGATGATGAGACAAGACAGATAGGATAGAGGGGGGACGGAAGCTAGAGAGACGGCAATGTGACCAAATGCGGAATGGCTGTATGCGGGTTGTATCGATGGTGAATCAGCGGATGGCATGAAGGGGCGACCGGGATCGGCGAAAGATGGCGAGCGATGACTGCGGCGACCGCCAAAGTGAATGAAAAGAACGTGAGTGTAGACATGAGAATGTGTACAAGGCGGAGAGAGGCAGTGCAAAAGATGCCAATCGATACAGGTTGGTTCAAGGGAAGAGAGGTACAAGAAGGGCACAATGTTCCACGGGATACAGCAGAATGATGTGGTACAGGTTGGGCACAATGCGGCTCAGAGTGGAGTGGAGTTTGGAGGATGTGACAAAGAAAGTAAATGAAAAAAAGAACGAATAGAAATGCGTGATGCCAGCCGAAGAAGGAAATATGAATTCGTGGATTAGACTGACGGGCCAGTTTGGGGAGCGATTCGGTTGGTGACGTAATTTATGGTTGATTGATTTCGTGTCCGAGTCAGAGTCCGATTCCAAGTCAGAATGTTCGCAAGTGCTTCGCCACCGACCCTGCTTCCCAGTTTAGAAGAGTCTGGGTTCAGTGATCCAAGAAAGCGCAACACTTCCGACACCCTTGATAAACACGCGTGCCTCAAGTCGGCATACCTATGTCCGCTCCGATGTCAACACACGCCACGAATCAAAATCGATGCAACTTACGGTATCTGCCACAGACGCTTTCTTCCATGATACGTGCAGGGCTCCATCTTTGCGGGAGATGCGTCGGAGCTCTCCGAATGACTAATGATCATGTAAAGTTAACATTCCGTCGGTGGAGATACACCTTACAATCTCACCTCACACCATCGCTTGACAGCAAGCTCTGCATCGAGATTTCCCTCCTCCAATCCACTGACGATCAGTCGCTTCTCGCCTCTGATAGCGTTTAGGGTAACGCTGCTATCTACGCGACGCCGACGTGACGTCGTACTACCCCACGACGCACGGTGAGAGTTACGACGCGAAGGTGTTCCTTTGGTTGGAGATGTCGGTACAGTACTGCGGGGTCGCAGCCCGAAAGTGCTGAGCAGTCGAGTGCGGATCGATAGAAGCTCACGCTTGGGCTTTGGTGAGGGACGGACGAATGAGGGAAGAACTGGCATAGAGCTGGGCGTTGGAGTGGGCGATCGACGTGACGTCGATGCGAGACTCCACCGCGATGCCTCCCCGCTGGCCAACCCCGAAGGATAGACTTTGAGAAGCCCATCCGTCGAAGCAGCGAAAGGGGTAGGATCTGGTAAAGGTATTGAGGAGACACTCGAGGGAGGTGGTGTGCGATCAGTGGGAGTAGGAGTAGCAGGTGAAGGAGGTGGAGAAGTCTTTGATGTCGAGACATAAATGGCGTGCCTGACGGAAGGGGTGAATGAAGAGTCGGCGGTAGAGAGTGTGGTAGAGATTGAAGGATAACGGTTCACGCGAGAGCGCAAGGACGCGTAAGAGGCTGAGGAGGTGAGTGTGGCCTCTGAATCAGACTCAGAGGTGGGGAAGGGGTCCAAAGGTTTCGAACGCCGATGAAGGGGCCGGAAAGAAGACGTCGGTGTGACGGGGAACGTGGAAGAAGACGGTGAGGACGGAGCAGTGGGAGGTGGGGAAGGGAAGTCCTCCAAAGAGGGTGTCGGAGGTGGAGAAGGAGTAGCTGGAAGCGCCTGTGTGATACGCGTCAACCAAAGAAGGGTAATGAAAAATAGGAAATTTACCTTATTACGGTTGGAGAGTGTGAGAGTGAGCGATGACTGACTAGCAGGAGTAGAGCGCCACGAGTTCATCTCGCGAAGAAGACCCTCAAACGCGTCTTCGAGGTCGGTGTTATCTTGTGTGGGTTGGTGCGACGGCGGACGGGATAATGATGGGAGAGGAGAGGGCAGCAAAGGAGGGTTATAAAAAAGAGTAGACAAGGTATCACGGTCACTGTCACTCTGTGCTGTAGGGGGCGAGCGAACTATGAGATCAAAATCATCTGGGAGGAGCTTCGACTCGCGAAGAGAGGGGGGGTCGTTGCGCCAGAGGTGGTCATCCTCAAATTCTGAGAGAGCGAAGGAGTACTGTTCAGCGATCCAGTCGTGAATACGAGAGTCTCGTGACGCGTCCACGAGGGGAAGCGTTGGAAAAGAAGCCATGGAGGCGTCGGGGGTTAAGTCGAGTCGAATCAGAGAGCGGAAAGGGTGAGAGCGAGCACTTCATGGTCGAGGGACGAGTGTATATAACGAGACGGTCAACATATCGCTTATCTAACGGGCTTCTCACACGTAAACGGTACCCTTCTTCTAACCAATCTCCGCCCGCCGCCAATATTCAGGTGTGCATCGTGGTCATAAGCGAGACACGCTCCCGCCCAAAAAAATATCAGTGAGATGAAATCTTGTGCCCGCCGCTCCCCTCATCACCGTACATGTAATATGATATACTCCCTCAGCTTCAAAATGTCCTTATCCTGTCCCATACACTTCTCGCAAAACTTATTAAACGCTTCCCTCTTACTTTTTGCTACTCACAAGCAAGAACGTTCTTCTCCCACAGATTCGGCGCATCTTACTCTTCTTCCACTGAGACCGGTCCCGCCACCTTTTCTCCTCCTTTCTTGGTCTCTCGGTCCAACGGCTTCGCGAGCCCTCCTCCGGCACTATCGACGGCATTTCCTCCCCCGTATGATTCCTGAAAAACCTGTACCACGTTGCGTACAAGCAAAACCCTAAATGATCGTTGGTGTTGCACACCGCGCTGTGACTGACTTACTGTTCTGCCTGTGTTGGGACCAAGTACCTTCTAGGACTTCTTCTTCCAACCCCCACCGCTTCCGAACCTCGTCGTCTCCGCTTGCTGTCTGGCTCCCTCGCCTCCTCTCGTTGATTCTTCTCTCTCTCTCAATGGTTTTCACCCTCATTTACCCATATCAGCCAAGGGGACGGATACAGACCCCTCTTGATGAGTTCCTGACCACAAATTCCACGACTGTCTTAGAGTAACGAGTAAGGTTGACAACCCCAAAGGTTCCGATTCACGGCCATGTCGCTACAGTGTTCTCTAATCCCTACCATTCTTGGCAAGTCCTACGTTATCGCCGCATGCACACATGGGGTTACCCCGTAGGAATCGCTGTTCCTACACTTGAGAGCGCGTAATTCCCATTACCGGCATAAACTACCCGCAAGTGAGAGCTTCCTCAAAGATTACTTGCACGTTGTGATGTCCTCTCCCCAATCCTTCAGACTTCTTCCCGCTTCGTCTTCGGAAAGCTGATATCATCTCCGTCTAAGCGCGACTTCCGGTGCGGCATACTCCGAGGATAGTTATCCAGCGTAGTCGAATTGGACCACGTTCTGGCTGACGTCACGCGCTGACTCTGCTCATGTGTGTTTATGCTGTATCTGGAATGCGCATAGCCAAAAGGTACTTAACGTGGACATGTGAGTTGTCGATGGCAGCAGAGTGGAGAGACCCACGCCATGCAGGCTCTGACGTGCGACCGGTGCGTCAGTATCCGGCTTTATGCAACAAACAAGTCTCTACCACTCTGGCACCGCAAGGGGGCCAGTCCGACATATCAGAATGATGGCTGCTGTTTATACTGCCCATCGAGCCCCTTCACAGATCCGGACAGGGCAATGTTGTGGTGCTTTCCACCTAGAAACCGCGGCATGGTTGGCAGTGATGGCGTCCTCAGTGCGGTTGTAGGCGATGATGGACCCCTGGCGAATCAGTTGTGTGTAAGACGGGTCTCGCGTCATGTCAATGATCACGAGACATTAATGGGCTCAAAGAAGAAATGGAGCAGGCGAAGATGGACTCGTAGACTCTTGACCCTTGAGCTGTGCCTGGAAGGCGCATCTTCGAAGCACGCGCACTGGTATACTGCTGGACCCGCGGGGCACATCGCGAGCGCTCCGGTGCGTCGGTTCTCACAACTTCTACCTTGCATGATTCCATTCTACTACAATTCTGCTCGGTCTAGTTCTTGCTCTTTCTGGGTTCGTTCGTTCGTTCGCCGTCTGCTCATTCCGCACCTGTTCCTTCGTGTGCCCGCTCTGCTTCTGCGGGTCCTCTCTTCTTCCTTCCTTCTTTCCTTTATTATTCTTTTCTTTTTCACGTGCACTAGCTGCGCCGCTTCCGGCGTGTGCGGGTCCGTGCTTCTTCATCTTCGCGATCCCCGCGCCCTACTACAGTCCAGCGCCCGCTGCAGATTGCGCGGATCGTCCTGTCGAATCAGGTGCGTGGCGTGGAACAGCGCCAAGAATGGAACCCTCTTGCTCCTCCTTCCCCCCATTTGCGTCTGGCACCACGCGAGTAGGGGAGTGATAGGCTTGCGTTCGTACCACGTGAAATTCCTCAACGTGCCTTGACTCGCAATTGCAATGCACATGGCGGAGTTGCATCTTTTGGGACGACAGGTCTACCCGACACAAACGCAGTCTCAATCGACGATCACGAATTGAGTCCACTGGATCAGAGTGATGGGACCGACGGACCTCATCAGTGCAGAAGCTCGTCGACGGGGTCAGTAGGTAGTGTAATTCAGGCACCGAGAACATCTGTCGGGTGTGTGCCGTCTCGTCGAGAGTGGCTTGCTCGGGGCCTGAGGCCTGAGGAAGCAGTGACGACAGGCCTTGGACAACAGGACTATGTTTAGAACCCCATACTACCACTTTGCTGGATGCCTTTCCCACCCATGTCTTTATTGACTCGCCCTGAGTTCTTTTTCCTTCACGTTCGCAACTTTCCAATCTCCACATTTAATACAGGTGCTTTTTCGTTTCCTGGAACGACTACATTGCATGCCACAACTGTGCCACAATGCATGAAGATGAAGTGTCCTCGGCCTGAGCCGAGACTTTTTGGCAGCAGCCAGCCAGGACGTGAGACCCGTCGTAAGCCTTGATCACCCCCGCTCACCTTTCCGCCCGCAGTTTAAACTATCACACCCGGAGATACCCTTGAGGTACCTGACCTAAAAACGCCAAGTGTGATCTCCCTGAGGAAGACCCTCTAATCTCCATGGGCATGCGCTTAACCTACGGTAAGGAGTCCGGGGCATCAATGAATGATGCCGTACATGCGCACGCACGGACCAGGCCCAGTGGCGCTTCGTAGCCTGCTGCGCCCGAGAACTCTTCGCGACTAACTCACGGGGGCCGTCCACCGTATACAGTACCACCACCTTGCGGCCAGCCAATCGCGCGCTGTTTTGTGTGCCACAGAACCACGATACTCGGGCGCGATTTAACCGCCGAAAAAGAAGGATGTGAGTAACTTGGTATTTAGGGGTACATTGCCATATATTTTATTTGGAAAGTATGAACTGGGGGAATAGGTCCAATCACCGAGCTAGCGCCCCGGAAGGCATCAGGTTTTTTCTCTGGGACTACGTAGACGTATGTATCGCTGCTGGCATATTCAATCGTTGAAGTGTTATCTCTGAGGTACCACACGTCAGCGTTGTCAGTACGTCGCACGTCGACACTGGGACAAGGTCGGCCCCGGAGGTCACTAAATCAGGTACTTATTTGCGAGCACGATGGATGAAGAGGGGAGAAGCGCCTTCGGTGTCCTGAATCGACCGCGGGCGGACATAGAGCACATGGATTAAGGTTACGTTCCGCAGCGTGGGTAGGTGCGCGCGCTCGGCCATCATAACGTAGCCGACATGTGTTTTGCATGTGCACACAGTACGTGGGTACTTAGTGGTCATAGGTAGGAGAGGGGCCAGTACGCTCAATCAATCATCACGACGTAGCTGCGTATGGTATGATGTGCTGCATGAAGTACTGGTGCATGCAGTACCAAGTGGACATAGTGTGGCCAATTATAGAGCTCTCATGTGGATGTGCATCGGATTACACATTGGGTTGCAGTACCAAACATTCCAAGTTGGGATTCAACAAGCGCTGCGCACAATGCGCAGTAGCCGATGGACGGACAAGAAAAAAATAGAAAAGAAAATACAGTTGAACCCCTCTTAACCCATACCCCCTCTGTGGACGATCTGCGCTATGGGTTATGGGAGGTTATGGGTTTTGAGAGGTATTCTACAGCCTACAAACGTATTTTGGTGGATGGATCAGTCATGGGTTATCAGAGGATATGGGTTATCAGAGCTATGGGTTAAGAGGGGTTCGACTGTAGAAAAGAAAATAGAAAAAAATAATGCCAGGGTACGAGCCTTAGGATCGCGCAGGCGCTTGGTTTGGCGCTCGGTTCCCGGCATTCAACTTTCCTCCGCGTTCCGTGGAGGTGCTCACATCCCGTAACATGATGGCAATCCCTGTGCAGGGACGACCCATGAGAGCGCTCTCCCCCATTTTTGTTTTTGTGTTTCTGGACAGGTGTACGTCGTGGGCATGGGCTCGTGTAGATTCCCATGCCTCACTGACGCCTGCTCTCGTAGGGATCCACCAGGGGCGATGACGGAGCACATTAGGATCTACCATTTAGTGTCCAGAACATTTTGTGTACACAGTACCTGTCGAGAAAGTGCATCTACGTCAGGTACACGATTCACCATTCCTACCTACTCGTACAGCATTCCTCCACGGAGTGCCAGAACAGCCTATGTGACATTCAGTTAGGACAGAATAGAAATGGACTTCTCACGCCAAGAAGGACCAGGGTCGTGAGTTTACGCAAGTCGAGGAACGATTTTGCTATACGTAAGGCAGGGCCTACTGTACAAGTGCTTGAGTAAGTTACTTGCGTGAGGGCTGTCCAATAGCGTCGGTGTCGCACGTGGGATGGCATGCGATGCAATGCAGCGAAAAAAATACAAAGCAACAAGGCCGTGGAAGTCCAGAGCTTACCGTTGCGAGTGGCGCAGCAAAATTAAATCATCACATTCATCTTGTTCTTTCTTCCGCAGGATCCCCGTTTCAAGGCGTCAGTGCACGCACGCACAGCTGGATCAGCGCACGACGTTCCCACAGTGGTCATGGATCGGCCCCAGATAAACGATTCGTGCAGGGAGAACTCTATTTGATGAAAGGGTATGCACGAATGCCCGAGTTGGGAGATCCCTAAAAAAAATAAGGGGGTACCAGAGAAGTCCCGAGATCGGGCTAATTTAGCTGGGGGGTCGGCAAATTGAAAGCGGCGCGCCTAAAGCCGGAGGGATCTCACTAGCTGGTTACACTAGCTGGTTACTGGGTTGCAGTGCCGTCACAAGTGGCGAAGCAATTTCGGAGTCGCACGCCGCAACACCGATGTATCATCGGTCGGGTTGCGAGAGTAACGGGGCAGGACAGTAAACATCTGATCATCGACAGTTACCATTCGTTTCAAACGGTTTGATTATTACTTCCTTCGAGTCGTGGACCTCCACCGCCGAACAAGTGCGCTTGAGTTCTTCTACCACAGTACGCATGGATCGAGAACTCATTGGCCTAGGCCAGACGACGACGTACCAAACTACCCAAGAGCTTGAATACCTTGTGTGGAACCGCGGATTAGGGCTCTTCTGAAGATGAGCGTACGGGATTGGTCCCGAGGCACATGGGAAGACCATGTATTGCAGCAAGAAGGCTTGCTCGCTGAGTTTGAATGTGAATACGGTCGTTTCCGAGTGGGTCGGTCGGGTGGATCTGCGCACTGGCGGGCTTCTCGTCTTCGGACGACACTCAGCAGGATCGGTCCTTGCATATCCTTTACGCATCCTAGTTCTCGGGGCTGATGTTATACCCTTTCTTCGCGGACAATGCTTCGCCTCGAGCTGAAGCCGTCGTGGTGGATGCTGCTAAGCGTTGGACAAGCATCGGCGATGTGCGTCGAGCTACCCTTGCATTCACCGTTTTACACAAGGTAGAGTGAAACATATTTATGCGTCTAGTTGATCCCGCATAATACATGATAACACACGACACAAAGGTCAAACAAATCGCAACAAGCAAGAACAACAACATTGTTAATAGAGTGGTAATCGTACAGATGCATGATGAGTGGGGTATCGTAGTACATTTAGTTTGTTGAAAGATGGTGCATATAACTGCAGGGGGACGAAAAGTTATCGTCTACGCCCAAGATAAAGCAAGTGGCTCACTCACTCTGGTTAGTCGTCGTAGTTTCTGTTCAAGAGTTCGTTCAATCCCCGCACGACGACCCCCGCGCCCGCCTTCACCCTCTCTCGTTCCTCTTCCGCGACCCTGGGAAGTATGCGCGTCTCAAACTTGTCGGGGTGCCACCGCTTTATATGATCCTTGACCCGATCCTTGGAGCTTTTCGTATTAGCATCGGGGGCGTACTTAGACAGCACATATGCGCCTATCGCCGAGGTCGTCATCTCCTCCGGCTCGGATGGACGCCTAAACACGGGCCACGCGAAGCTGTTCCACCCAAGGTTGTCGCTGTCCTTGAGCTGTCTCCACTTATTATCGTGGTTCTCATATAGTCTGATGAGCTCTTCTCGAGAGAGCATCTTTGAGGTCTTTGCCTGGCGTTCGCTCTCCAGTCGCTCTTGCTCTCGCTTGAACTGCTCCTGCTGTCGTCTAGCGCGCTCTTCTGCCCGCCGCGCCCACTCGGCTTCGTCAAACTTCGCCGCGTAAGGAGACGTCCCGGGAGCACCCGGTTTGGTATTCGGTGGCGATGGTTTTGGCGTGGTGGAGAAAGGAATCGACGAAGACGTGAAAGAAGAACTGGTCGTATGTGAACTACCCATGGATGGCGGGCGACTTGACCATGTCGAGCTTGCCGAGGCACTAAAGGTAGAGGATGCGCTGCTACGATCACCGGCGGAGCCAGTCGTAGAATTGGGATGATGCGGCGGCCACGAGTCGAATGTTGCCCCCATGCTGTTCTGGCGCTCTCGCTCCACCGTGCGCTGGTAGTACTGGGCCTCCCTGCGCTCGAACTCCTTTTGTTGTTCTTCCTTGATGCGCTGTTGCTGCTGGCGAAACTGCTCGTCGCGGAGCTGCTCGTCGCGCTGACGACCCTGCTCAGCGATCTTGCGCCGCTGCTCCTCGAGATGTCTGTGTTGTTCCTCCTCTGCAGCACGCAGCTGCTCCTCACGAAGTCTGTTAGCCTCTCGCTGCTGAGCTTCGAAGTGAAGACGTTCTTGTTCGAGAATGGCCTCGTGAACGAGACGCTCCTGTTCCTGGCGGCTCAGCTCTTCGTCGAGGCGAATCTGTGTCTCTCTTTCCTGCCTCAGCTTTTCTTCTTCCTCAAGTCCCTTTTCTTCAAGGCGCTGTTGCTCCAGCTCCTTTTGCCGCTCCTTCTCGAGTGCTCTCTCCTTCTGCCGCTTCGATTGTCCCTTGGCCTTCTTACCTTGCCCCTTCGTCTGCTTCTCCTGTTCGGGTACAGTATTCTCGGGCTCCAGGGTCTGTCGGGCGGACTCTTCAGCAATACGATCTAGCTCGGAAGTCTCCTCGGTTTGACGAGCAGCTTCCTCAGACTGAAGTCGAGCAGCCTCCTCGACCAGACGGGCAACTTCTTCGGCTCGAAGTCGGGCGATTTCGGCCTCAGCTTGGATCCTGGCGTTCTCTTCGGCTTGGTGTGCCACTTCCTCTTGAGCACGACGGGCTGCGTCTTCCAAGATCGAGAGCTCGTCCTCACGTTTCTTCAACTCGGCCTCCCTTTGTTCTATCTCCCGCCTCTTCCTCTCAAAATCTTCTTCGACCCGCCTGGCCTCCTCCTTCCTGCGCCTAGCCTCCTCTTCCTTGTGTCTTACCTCTTCATTCATCTTCCTCGCTTCGTCCTCGAAGCGACGCGCGTCTTCTTCCATCTTCCGAGCCATCCTTTCCCGTTTCCTAGCCTCCTCCTCCCTCCGTCTGGCATCGTCCTCTCGCTTGCGCGCCTCGTCTTCTATCCGCCTGATTTCCTCTTCTCGCTTCCGTGCGTCCTCCTCCTTCCGCACAGCTTCCTCTTCTTTCCGCCGGGCCTGCTCCTCCTTCCGCCGGGCTGCTACCTCCCTCAACCGCGCTTCCTCCTCCTTATGCTGAGCCTGGGCCTCTCGCTTCTGAACTTCTGCCTCGCGTTTCTTGGCTTCCGCCTCCTTAAGCTTGGCCTCGGCTTCCTTCTTCTGAGCAGCCGCCTCGCGCAGCTTGGCAGAAGCTTCCGCCTGGCGTGCACCCTTCTCAAGACGCTCAGCCTCCTCCAAAGACTGTCGCGCTTTCTCTTCGAGACGGTGTGCCTCTTCCTCCTTCTTAGTTGCCTCCTCCTCTTTACGGGTCGCTTCCTCCTCCTTGATCCGCGCCTCTGCTTCTCTGCGTATCGCAAGTTGTTCGAGCTCCATACTGCGCATGCTTCGTACGCTGCGTGCACTATATATGCTATGCCGATCGTCGAGCTGACCGACGACATCGTCCGATGCGTCCGAATAATCGCCGTCGACAGGAGCTAGCCGCGAATCGCCCTTGCTGTTGTAGCGCCGGTGAGCACTGAAGTCGCCAAAGGAGCGGCGCGATTGGAGGCTTGAGCCCCATGAAGCCCCACGAGGACCCTCGTCGGGAGTCATAGGACCACGTGGAATTGCGATGCCCTGCCTCACGTCCTCGGGCGAGCGTTGGGGGCCATAGATGGCCCGCGAACTTGGGCTCGCGGACGTCGGGAAGCGCATCGCGTCATCGAGAGAGGGAGGGCGCTGACCGGGAATCGGTCGTGGTGCTATGGGATAGCTCGGTGGGCTAGGCTTGTCGTGTGGACTTGCAGAGGCAGAGGTCTGCCGCTCGCGGGGAGGGACATTCACGATACGATCGCGATTATGCGCCTGAGGACGATCGGTACCGCCGGGGGTATGTGGGGCAACACTGCCGCTTCGATACTGCTCGGTGTTCATATTCAAAGAACTAGCGCGACGAAGCCCCACGCTACTACTGGCTGAGCCAGTGCTGTTGATACTACCGCGGCGCGGAAACTGGATGGGGCTTGTGCTATACGTCTGTCCGTTGGCATGGGCGAGGGTACGGGAGATACCAGAAGGTTCCGTTGTGCGAGGAGGAGGGGGGTGGCGCCAGTAGGGTCCCTGAGAGCCCGAACTTGGACGGCGGGCAGGAGTCCCACTGGAAACGTATGGTTGACTCCCCCGCCGCTGCGGAGGCTGGCCATGCGAATCATCCACCTCTTCTTCGTCGTGATATTCTGGAGGTGGGTTATTAGATGGGTGTCGCTGGCGCGAAGGAGGACCCCTTTGAGAGACGGGAGACTTTGATTGGAGAGGATGGACCAAGGCACCCGGACGCGATGGTAAACGCGATTTCCGGGATTCAGAGCCATCTACTTCGCGAACCTCGTCTTCATCTTCGTCGTCGTTCTCCTCCTCTTCCTCCTCCTCTTCCTCCTCCTCCTCCTCCTCCTCTTCTCCTTCCTTGCTTTCCGCCGACCCATCAGATGCACCGTCCTCACCCTCTGACTCGGCACTTCCGAAACCGTCTTCAAAGCGGTTTTCGAAGCTCCCATTAGATACTCGCTCACTATAGCCTTGCTGCTGAGGACTGCTGGAAAGGGCACCGGTGGGGCGGTGGGCACTATCTTCGGGAACGAAAGGTAGTGGTTGTTCTTGTTCTTTGGCCTTGTGGATGTTGTCGAGGATCCATTGCTGCTGCCGGGTGACGTCTGGTGAGTTGGAGTCGACAACATTAAGAGCCCATTTCCGCTCGGCCATCTCCGAGCGTAGTTGGCTGGTGAACGCCTCTTGCGCTAACGTCCGGATTTTGTTCATACTCTTATCGTATTGTGCTATGGCACTTTCACGACTGCTTTCGGATGGTTGAGAGTTCAGGATGCTGTCGCGTAATATCTGTGCATCATCGACCATGCCGCGCAGGCTATGCTCGATACGCTTGCGCAAATCGGCTTTCCATTGCTCATCGGGCTCAATCTCGAGCTGAGCATCTGTACGAACCGGTGGTGGAGGAGGTGGCAGTATCGGCGCTGGCACTGATGTCATTTAGGGTGCGCAAGACAAAGCGCTGAGTGGGATGTGGATAACAATCTGGAGGAGTTAGTCAATGGCAGCCCATTACAGAAGAATGGAAATACTCACGGTTGTGTGCGGTGCTAGGAGTTCTCGAGGGAGGGCTAAGGGGCACTGTATGGAGGGGATGGAGACGTGTAAAGACCGCCAAGGGTATTATGGAATCTGTTTGTAGGGGGTCTGCCTCATGGTAAGCCCACACGGCGAAAAGTGAGAAGGGCCAGACCTTCGAGCGACGCGAAGCCGTAATGTACCTGCAATAGCGTAGCCTGGGATCCGGAGACACGACAACCGTGTCTAGGTCATTATGCTGAACGACTGTGGACGACTAGCGATGAGCGGAAGGAGAGAGGCCCGTTGTCCGGTCCTTAATGTCTATCCACGGGCACCTTTCCTCTTCTCACGGCTCTATCACTGGAGACCCCGATCAACGTCGCTCGACCTTGACCTCAGGTTTGCCTTTTGTCTTTGTAGAGGACTCCTTCACCGGGTCGGACCTCTCTTCTCTTGAGTAAATTTCTCTTACTTGCTTGGACGCAATTCAAATGGTATCATTATTTGTCCATCCCATTGCAGCTTGAGGCAGAGGCGGAGGGCGGCCATGACCAATATCGCCTTGCCGGGACTGACACGTGGAGCTAGCGCCTGTGTAGTCCTTTTCCATGGAAGTATTCTTCTCGCGGTCTTGTTCCTCAGTCCTCGACACGTTGCATCGGGCTTTTGGTCACGGTATCCCATCCGCACTTTCAGGAGGTACCTCTCCATTCCGATTCTGAACTGTCCGGCGCCACACGCGGCACATTGCGACCGTTTAAGTTCGCCCGAAGTGGTTTTTTCATTCCACCCATCCGTGTAGGGTTGTGAAGTACGTGGATAGGAGGGGATCATCTTGATAATCGATGGATCACATCATACAATGGCTTTATCGGTCCGAGGCCCCTTAAAGACCAGAGGCTGGTGCGTGCAGTGCCCTGCCTCATTAGAGCTTGCTGTAATGATCATGTGTAGACGTACGTACACTGTATCGTTATCTACTTCGAAGGTTTCCCACTGACTACTTGGTGGTGGACAGCTCTAGGGTTAGACAACCATTCCAGTGCCACTGTCTTCTTCTCCAAAGGCCATGTGTCAAACCTCCCGTGCAGCCACGTACCATCAATTCAATACCCGGGTGTTTATGTGGGCATTACCCCATTGTTTCGATCGACAGGCGAAGTCTTGGAACCTCCTCTAAAGAGCCCACCATGTCGGTTATGACGACACAATCACCGACATGGCGATCTAGATCATGACTGACCGAACATATCATCACTACCAGGAAGGGCCTTCACTTCGGCTCAAACAAGTTCAAGTCGACGGTAGGCCGTGCTTCCAGTCCTCGTCATGCGGGCCTTCATGCCCTTATCTCCAAATGTACATTACTATGACACTCTCTGCTTCCACGTCCAATCTCTCGCGATCTCCCTTCGTCATGCATCACACTTCGTGCTTGCGCCGCACACACATTGCGGTATTCTCTGTGCACCCTAATCCTGGGCAGATGCTTGCGTGTGACTTCCCTTCGCGCTCGACGTAATAAGTTGTGTCTGCCCACCACACGCGAACTGTTGGGGAACTCTAACTAACCACGTGTCATCTGTAGTTCCGTTCCGAGTCATGATATCAATTTTTTTTCTTGTTCAATTGGTGTGAAAATGTGTGCTTCAGATGCCACCAGAGAGCCTTTCAGATTTAAACATAATTTCATGAGACATGAATACATGAAGACCTTAAAAGAACTCTGCCTTTTCTCCATCATGCAGCTTTCCCCTTTCTAAAGGGACCAAACCTTCGCTGATGCTTAGTTAGATCCCTCAGACCGTTGTTCTCATGACCAGTGGAGGCCAGGATGACACCTATCCTTTCACCGTTCGATTGCATAATCAAAGCAAAGCAAATTCGGTTAGTATATATGATTCATGATGTCCAGTTATGAGATATCGAACATTGTATACTTCCGGTGGCATATTAAATCGATTCTGGGGGTGCATCAGTTCCTGGCGCATTAGCAGAGCTTTGCGCCTCCTTCGTTACAGCTTCCATCTTTAGTCGAAGGGTCTCTTCTTGGCGATTTATGGACGCCCTTCTTTGACGGATGGCTTCAAGCCTCTGTCTTACTGTCCCTAGGCGATTCATGAGGTCTTTCTCTCTCGCTTCAAGCCTCTCCTCGAAAGTCCTAATCTCTTCTTCCGCATTCCTGAGCTCCACCTCACGCTCCTTCAGCCTGGTGTATTCCTGGAGATGGGCCGGTTTCGAAGTTAGGGTCGCCCGTTCTGTTTCTCTCCTGGTATCCTCCGCCCTCCCAAGTGTGACCGTGCCTAATTTTTGGAGGAAGGACTGCATATCCCCTTCTGGTAGCATCTCCCTTTCTCCGCCTGCCACGCTGTTCTCGCTAACGGTTACGTCCCGCCCGCAAGTGGCCTCCTCATCCTGCTCGCCCTGAGCCCCTCTCACCATCTTCTCTTCGGATTCTTCGTGCATACGAGCTGTGACCGCAGCTTGTACAGCACCGGACCAAAGGCGCTCAGCCAACTCCGCAGGCTGGTAAGTATTCTCTTCGAACCGGACGGTCTTCGGCCTAGTTGCCGCATCTCCCTCGCGGTCCACTTCGCCAGCCCCCAGCTCTGTGTCGCCCAGTGGCAAATAATCGGGTGAATGTGTAGCGTCCATTTGATCTATGGCATATGCGAGGGTGCGGGAAATGCCAGCGGACTTGGCCGAGAAGTTTTGAAGACACAAGCGAAGGCTCTGTGGGGAGGGACTGGTTCCTCCTGTAGCATTTGGTAGGCCTCCTGGTCCACTGGCATCACCATCGGTTTGATTCGACGACAGCCCAATTGATCGCCTCTGTCTCCTCGAAGAGGGGCTTTTTGGGGGCAGGAGAGGAATCAGATGGAGAGGTAAGGCCGAAGGACTGGCTGTGACTGGCTGTGAAGATATAGGCGACTGAAGGGGTCCAAGATTCTCCATTTCCTGGGCTGCTTCTGGTACACGAAGTACATCACCCGGCCCTGCAATCCGGCGCGTGTCTTTCGAAACACTTTTGAGATCTTCTTTGGAGGCACCATGACTCGAGCGGGGGTAAAACTCGGACATGCGAAGTGAGAGTCGCTGCTCTGGAGTTGGTTGAAGATCTAACACTTCTCGTTCCAGCTCCTCGATCTCAAATTTTCTCTTTTCGCATTCGGTCAGAGTAGGTTCATGTCTACCCTCCTCGGGTCCCGTCCGAGCGCTTTTGACTATGATCTCGTGAAGACTATTCTGGATGGACTCGCACGGGTCGGCTTCCCGTCGTCCATCAGGCTCAGTTTTTGGATGACCTTCTGTGCTTGGTGGTGGTGATGCCTGCAGTATTTTCTCCATTCCCGATAGCAGTTCGGGTGCAGGAAAGACGCAAAAACCGCCGATCTGGGAAAGAGATCACGTGAATGATGTTATCGGTAAGCGAGTGAAAAGCGTCTATGCACCACGTAGCTCACGATGCTCCTGCTCCTGAAGTGAGCACGCAGTGCGAGGTGCGTAGTGACAAATGACCATCGGTGATTCGCCACACGCGGGGATGTGCTAACGCCGACACGACTAAAGAAGCGCTGGTCATATGCCGGCGGTATTCTCAACCTCAAGTTTTCCTCTTCGGTGCCGCCCCTGTGAGTTTGCCACCGCGACGGTAGCTTACAGGAACGTCAGTGTCGTCACTTTAAGGGGCTCCTCTGGAACCCATGACGTAACTACAATCTAGCGGTTGTATTCTGAACGACGAATCTCCTATCTGCATCCTAATGTCTTCACAACCTGCACCAACCGACCAACCGACCAACCAAGGGCAAGGCGGAGCCGCCAACGGCCATGCGTCTAGTGAAATACCCACTGACGTTCTGCTATACACCATAGCGATGTGAGTATGCCAGTGCTGCTGCCAATCTGTTTCGTACTTGGCGCTGATCCGTGGCGAACACGCACAGATTCCTGCCGCCTCTTTCCGTCTACTTTAGTGAGTATTGACAAAACCAAGTTGCCCGTTGCACTAAATGCCGGTCCTACACTATCATCAGAATGCCAATGCCATGGAGGTATACGCGTTGCGATCCATCGAAAGGGGCACGACGTCACTGACTTCTACTATAGCACTCTTGATAAACATCTGTCTCTGGATCCTTGGTTGGATTCCTGGGGTCATCCACGCTTTGTAGGGCTCCTTGTCTATTCCGTACCTCACTTCGGTATGCTCACGTCTTTTAGTTATATTATCCATAAATATTGATCGCGCCGCCATACTATTGTATCTGAGGCTATTGGATACGGTGTGATATTGGCTCGTGAATGGTCTCCATGGCCAAGTTCAACAGTACCGCTTATGAGAGACCCTTACACCACCTCCTGGTATACATACAGTACGTCGTCGATGTCGCTTTGATTCTTCGTATCGTCTCGTACATTACATACTTGAAAGATAGTAGCTCAGTATAAAAATTAGCCCCGTGACTGAGCTGGGGCTTACCGGTCATAGAAATAAGCGGAAGTCGCCTTCCTAGTACAGAAGTGAATCCGGACTACGCATCTTTCCCAGACAGCAGGCCGCCGAAAGAAACCCTCAAGTGTGAGGGCGCAGGCGCAGCACACCCGAGATCGCGCTAGCCGTTCGAGCGCCACATCTGAGGTGGAGCGTGTCACGGAGAACGAGTGCCCGCTCCGAAGAATCTGATCTCGAGTGAGCAGTCCGCCGAGGCGAGCCGCGACGTGGAAGGATCCGCCTGTCTCGTGGTCACACGTGGAAAAAATAAGCCAAATAGTATGCTGCTGTTGAAAAACAAATGCCCTTCGACGGGGGCGACGCACATCACGGAGAGAAACGGATTTGTCATAAGGTCTTCGTCGCCGTTCGTCATCGTGGGGCAGGGTCCTCTGTGACCATCAGAGCAGTGGTTCCCCAAGGATGACGGCACAATAAGTTTCCCACGGACATAGCGGTGGGATGTGATGATCTACGTTGTCCGGCCATGAAGCCCTGCGCCGAAGGCCAAGAATCACGAGAACAAGAACAATTTAGGAATAGATAAGTCCACCTGCCTCGCGACAGGAGCGTTACTAGTCGAGGACAGCGAAACCAGACCAAATGCGTGCGGGGGAGGTCAGATCGCCGATCACGACAAGGCCAAAACTGTGTAAGGGAAGGTCTGTTTATTAGCCGTTGCATGCATGAAAGCGGCGTCCTTTTCGGGGCGAGATCCAGGCAAACGAGACGGTGATCTCGAGGTGCAAGGTTGTCCTGCCTGCCACGGTGTCTCTTCGTTTTACTATCACAATGAAGAAAGAGCATGTCATACGACGGAACTTATACGTGGAAGGTAATACACTCGCAATTAATGCCGACACCGCACTCGCCCTCGCGCCGGCGCAGCGTGCGCGCAGCCCTCTCCGGCAGTGCCAGTTTCCGATCCCCAAGAGACCCAGAACCTATTTTCAATGGCGATGTGTCGTTGATGCCTGCAGACTCGGCAAAATGAAGGCTCCATGGAGCGTGTCCGTCCCTCGTTGGACGCCGTGTTGAGACAAGCAACGTGAAATAGGCGTGCGTGCAACTGACAAAAAAGCTTTAGGGTGTTGTCGTCCTGAAACCTAGTACCAGGACTAGCTGTCAGGCGATGAAGGTGTCCGTTAAGCATGGTAGTAGGCTGATCTGCGGGGCTCGGAATAGAAAGCTACGTGCAGTGATTAATAGTGTGTGTGCGAGTTGGGTGTGGGGGACAAGATCTATCCCCTTCAAGGACAGGGGAACGGAGTGCCTCTACTGCCTCTCACACACACTCACGCCGCACTCGTGTGCGTGCAGCGCATATACAATGCACATAGAAGCAGTTACCGTCGCCAATTCGTAGATTCCAGAGCTAGAAAAAAGGCCGCGGACGGCTATTGATGATACTGTACTTCGGATTCAGAACCGGTCAAGTGTTTGCAAATTTCGATTTCACCTATTTCCATAGGCCAGAAAAATGAAAGAGAAGAATGGACAACCAGCAGAGTTCTAGGCCAGTACAGTTGAGTTATAAAAGAGTAGCATGCCGAGAACATAGGAGACCCGAGATTATGAGCCCGAGAGGGGGTAGTGACCAATTAAGAGAAGAAACCCGGCTAAGGTGATCCGCCAACCCGGCCTCATTCCCGCTCCGGATTTGCGGTGTGATTGTACCAGCAGCACCTTGGGACCAGCACAACGGAAGACGATTAATTATCCAGCTAACATATGGGTATATTCGGAGATGCTCCCCCTCCCTTCCCGCAATCACAGTAGAGAGAGGCATAGTATGTAGCTGAGAGTGAAAGTTGCGCGCCTCGTCTCGCGCACATGACAGCGGAAATGGACAAAACAACTTCGCCACCAGATAGAATCATCATTACATCCTCCACCCCCCACGATCCGCTGACCAGAATCCCACGCGGTGTCATAGAAATGTGTGAAAGGTCCCGCAGGAGCCGTGACAGGTACACAACTTCGTTCGAGTGCCAGTCGTTGCGGAGAGTACAGTAACTTGAGAAAGAGTGATAGATACAGATCGGATGAGACGACCAAATGTTGATTATGTAATTATCGACTTGGTCTAGATCTGTGACTTGTCGTGACAGTGTCACGGGGACTTGTGTACACTACACCGGTTGAGGTTGGTCGTTTCCGGACTGGTCAGACGGAACGATGAGAGCGGACGTGCACTTCACCCCTGCGCGTATGGGGGTATCATACGCGATACTGTCCCGCTAGAATCATGACGAGTGCAGATGGCATCCTTGATTCGGGTGAGGGTGATAAGTCAGGTGACATATTACAAGGTCTCGACGTCATCCTTTTCTCGTCTCCCTCCTCTATTCCAAATGACTACTTCATACGTTCTGATGGCCACTTATAACTTTTGGTTCTTTGTTGAAGATACAGAAACCCTTGACAAGATTTCAATTCTCAAGGGCAAGGATGTTTCCGATTTGAAAAGGATGATTCACGATATGGCCAGCGCCAACTTTTGCGAACGGTGTCAAGGCCATGGAATTAATCCTCCCAGAGGTTTGTCTTTTCAGGATTCTTCATTATTGTTCCAACCAACATTTGGACCTTTGTCAGGTCAACGTAGAATTCCCACCACCCTGGTATAGTACTCGCGAGTTGCGGGTGCCGGACGGAGCCAGAGTGATGCGAGCGGATGATCGGATACAAGACCTGTGTGCGACTGGAATAACTAAAGATTTCCTTCACGTATGTGTGAGGTTACCCAGCGGTGAGTCTTGTTGGCACAGTACCGCAAGTTTCAGTATTTTGTTTGTTTCCCTGCTTTGTGTTCTCACTGAGCCTTCCTATGTCAAATAGCAACAGTTCTCGGTAAACGCAAAGCTGAGAACGATTTTGAACCCGTTAAACCACCTAAGTTGGTAGAGACGGTGCTACATGAACCCAGCACCCCAGTTGTCGGCACAGGGTTGTAACCCCCTTGACTCCTTCCCACCAGGCATTAAATTAGATGAGCTGCAAGCTGCATGGGACCTGTATCATACTATGTAGGGCCAATCTCTCCAACACATTTTGCGGAAGACCCATGGCCAGAAAGACGGGTTAGGATATGTGCAAGTTTAGTTGGAATATATGCCCTCTGAGAAACTCAAAGACCTAGCCCTGTCATGGCTTGGTTTTGACGAAGATGTTCTCCTATTCCGTCAAGAATACATCATTGCCTATGAGTCACTAGGTCTGGAGTTTCCGAACACGACGAGATAGTGTAATCGTGACTGGCCATCCCGGCATTGGTAAGCTTTCCGCTTATAGCCATCTCTAAACTCATAATTCACAGGAAAGAGCATATTCTTATTCTATGTACTGCTTCGCCAGTTAAGCACAAGGAGTCCCACTGCATTTCAACTGTCTGACAGTGTTATACTCTTTGATGAGGGCGGGCCCCGGGAATTCTCAAGAATTCCGAGTGGAACTCTGGCCCTCGCCGATTCTACTCCATGCAATAGGGTGCCAACTCGAGCCCTCATAAATGCAGCGAAGGGACGATATGCTCAAATCATTCAAGCGACTTCGCCATCACCATATAATTGATTGAAGTGGGCTGATGATGTCAAAGCAAAAATGTATGTTATGGACTACTTTTCGTGCGAGGAGATAGTTACTCTCGGGTTCGTCTGAGTTTTGCAAGTGCATCCTTTCTTGCTAAGGATTTCCCGATAGATACCTACTCAAACGCGACCTTAAGGTGCTCCAACGCCTTTACAATGCATGGGGCCCTTCTATGCGCAACTGTTTGCGGATATCCGAAGATCACTCTCAAGAGGGGTTTTACGCAGACCAAGTTGAAATTGTTGTGCAAGACTTTGTCAGGACATTCCGACATACTCCGACATATTTTGACCCACTTAAGGAGTCCCACAAGGTCATTTCAGTTCGACCAAAGAGCTTGGATATTACGGGGAGAGGCCGCCCAGTTGTACAAGTGGCCATAAAACGTATCAATAGGATGATCCCTTTTCTCCATCAAGGCCGAGGTTGCCGAGCAAATAACATTTTACAAAACCCTAAGCACACACAAGTGGTTCGGATCATCCACAGGCTACATACTCGAAAGTTATGTTGTCTGCTCATCCCGCCTCGTAGCCTCTTCCTTGCATAGCCACTGGGCCTGGTCCGTCTACAATCGAAATACCCGTATCTGATCCGATGCAGTTGTTCCCTATCAACAGCGCGGCATCGCTGAAGGAAGCGGCCAATCACACAGTCCCCTTTTGTTTATTTCCCGCCACCTAGAATTTACCACTTTCGATGCCATTGTCTGCAGCCAAGCCTCGTTATTCACAATCCAGGTGACCGTCTCGTCAAGTCACAGTACCAAGCGAGATGGCTTCGATTACATCCGCCGTGAAGTTCCGTCCTCGTTTCTACGAGACCGCAGGTGGTTTCACGTCTTCGTCACGAATAGCCGGAAGAAGGCAAGGAAATTGCAAAAGCAGAAGTTGAAGGATCTCTCAGACGATGTTACCATTTGCTCTGCGGTCTTCGATGTTGGTCGGTTGGGCTCAATTCACGACCGCTTGACTGAAATGGACAAACATAAGGTACGTAGGCATTGACTATTTGCAATTGATATTTATTAGAACAATTCTCAAGGAATGTAATACCACAGATGAGATCATACATGGTAGTTTCGGTGATGATAGTGACGACGATGAAAGTGATACAGAATGATGGTCGATATTATCCATAGCGCCAGGTCCGAGCGTATGTTGTTGAAAAATGCGATGTGACTTTGGATAATGTTTACTACCTACTACTACTGTAACACTGTTTTTCAATGAGACCAGGCACCTAACCAACGCGCTGTACGGAGCCAAGTCTGGGCTAGTTCTTCGGCCTGGGGCTGGGCTGGTTGGATTGACGCGTGTGCGAGAGCGATGGATTATCAGGGAAAGCACTGGGTCTTTTGTCGACGATACCTCCCTTCATGACCCATATAGTCCCAATTATCCATTGACTTGGAAACAAGGAGGAGGATATAAGAACCGATCGAGGTGTAGAGCGAAAGGGGTGGTCAGACGCCCAGGAGACGAAACTGGGCGCTTACATTGACGCTCGTGTTCACACTTGTGTGAAGGACAATACATACCGGCGGCTAAACACGCAGTCAGGAGTCAGGGTCCTCCTTGATACTCGCAGCAGATCGCCCTTCCATACCCCCCATCCTACTTCTAATTCCCTCGCTCACAGTTCCAAAGGCGGCATCATAGCGTACGAACCACTCAGACTAAGAGGTGGCGTACATCTGTCGTCGCTTGGAAGCATTATCAGGTGTGCATGCAGCAACACCCCCCAAAGCTGCATTGTTACGTGTACCGGATTAACATGATGTATAAACAAAAGTCAAACTAACTTGCACGCGAAAACAAGAGTCAGATATCGGTATCATTGCGAGTCAGTACTCGTTGAGTCTTGAAGCCCTGGTCTCTAGTCATCCATGTTCACTAGCTCGGCAGCGTTGTTCATGATCCGCTCAAGTGGCCATCGCTCGCCAGGTAAAAGCTTCAAGTCGAGCACGTCGCCAATCTCGTCGCAGGCGCGCAAAATCGTGTCGATATCCTCCTTGGTGTGTGACGCGCTTACGCAGAAGCGTACGCGCGAGGTGACCAGGGGTGTGGCGGGGTAGGAGACGACGACGACGACGATGGGGGTTTTGCGTGCGCGCATCATCCGGTGGAACACGCACATTTTGCCCAGATTGAACAGCAGCAATGGTACAATGGGCGAATCGGTGTGACCGAAGGTGATAAACCCGAGTTTGGCAAGTCCGCGGGAGAGATAACGTGAGTTGAACGCAAGACGTCGTAGACGCATGCGACCTTCCGAACCATCGCGCAACGTAGGAGGGAGGTCCATCCATGCTGGAAGCTGGGATGGGTGTGCCGGACCGGGGTGTTGTTGTGCAACTTCGATAGTTGAGGATGTGGGTAGAGCGACGCCCATGATACTGGCCATGCTGGCCAGTATCTGCACCATAACGGGCGGGGTGATTGATTCAGCGTATGTGCCACCATGTCCACGCAAACGCAACCGGTCTATGAGAACCTTGGATCCCGCAACATACCCACCAGCGGCCCCAAAGGACTTGGTGAAGGTACCCATAAGTATGTCGATCGACCGCGGGTTGACGCCGAAGTAGTCAGCTACCCCACGCCCGTGGGGGCCCAGGGCACCAATCGAATGCGCCTCGTCCACGAATAAATTGAACTATTTTCGAAATTTGGATAAGGTCCTTCGAGAGAGAGAGAGAACGGAATGACAGACCTTATATTTCTTCTTAAGCTCTAGGATAGTTGGCAAGTCCACGAGTGTCCCTTCCATACTGTACAGACCTTCGACAACGAGGAGAATCGTCTTCCAAGGACGATGCGTCTTAGGTTGGCCTTGACTAATAACCTCCCTGAGCAACGACTCGAGTGACTTCATGTCATTATGCTTGAACGTCCTCACATTAGCCCCGCTCAGTCGTGCGCCAAACCGGATAGAGGCATGATTGTACTCGTCAGAGATGAGAAGGGAGCCTCTCGAAAGAAGCGCAGGGATGATCGTCGAGTTGGTTGCAAAACCCATTGAAGAGATGAGTGCGTCCTCCTGACCAAGAAAACTGGCGACGAGCGCTTCCCCGGTCACGTGCAACTCAGAGGTGCCACCTTCGAGTCTAGCGCCGCATGTGGACACACCATAGCGACGGAGGCACTCCTCTACCGCATCTGCACATCCACCATGCGCTTGAGCAAACCCAAGGTAATTGTAAGACGAGATGTTGAGGGCTCGAGTCGTGGTTCCGGTGAGGGAAAAGGTGTTGTTGTAGTCCTTGGACTCACGGTCAAGGAGATTGATGGTTCGTCCAGGAACCCCAGTGACAGGGGCAGAAAAACAGTCATCGATACGCGTCTTGAGCCGCCGAGTGTAAAAGGAATCAAAATCCGAGTTGAGAGGTGCGTAGCCCTGTTGGGAAGACACAGATGAGCAAGCTACGGGTGACACACCGAGCCGAGAACACCCGGCGCTCAAGACCGAGAATTCACACACGACGAAAAATGACTTACATCGAAGGGAAGTAGGTGGCGGTATAAAGCGGGATAAAAACGCTTCCCGAAGAAATCGCGTATGTGACCCATGCAGATGAGGAGGAGATAGCTCATATAGGTGGTGAGGAGAATGTAGTACGGAGGATCCTGCTCGTGGGCCTCCTCGAACTTGGTTCCGGGTTTATGCGCGGACTTGTATCTATAACTTTCATTGGGACAGAAACCAAACTGCAAATGGTCAGCAGAGACGATGTGTTCTGAGGTCGGGGGGATGGTGGGGTATGCTAGACCATCAGAATTGTCATAGGGGGTGTCGTTGAGAACGGTGTCTTCGGACAAAGTCGTGGCTGAAGAAGAAAGTGAAAGAGCTGGGGTAGATGTGACGCTCGCAGAGTCGCGAACTCTAGCGCGAGCATCTGCTTCTGAAAGGGCTATAAGGTAGGACTGTGCTGATCTCATGGCGGTGAGGTAGGAGGGTGAACGCTTTTTAAATATTGATTCCTGACGAGGAGGAGAGGTAAGAGCGATTGGCGATGGCATAGTTGTGGTCCGCTTGCCCAAAAGACGTAGAAACCTAGCTGTCCTTTGCTAACTTTGGTGACGAACACTATGGGCGACGGCGATGAGACCCGCCGTTGTCGCGACAAAGAGAGAAAAGCGCCAAACAAACAACAACGAAAAATACTCAATGCGGTGGGAACTACTTACCTTTTATGTACATCGCTCTAACGCTAACACATCGGGACGATTCCCTCTTCATCACTATCCACAATGTCCAGCCCACCATCTGCCAAGTCCATCTTACAGCTCTACGCGCAAACGCTCAGGACGGCTAAATCCTTCAGCTCCTATAATTTCCGCGAATACTTCATTCGCCGCACCAAGAGCACCTTTAAAGAAATCCAGGTCTGTCTGCTCTTGCAGACCTTCGTCCTACGTGGCACGATGACTCAATTCCCCTTTGCTTGAACAGGGAGAAAAAGACCCAGCGCGGGTGTCTGCACTCTACAGTGAGGCATCAAGGGATTTGACTTCACTCAAGCGGAGCGCGATTGTCAATCAGCTTTACGGTGGCTGGACCCTTGCCGTCGAAAAGCAGAAACTGCAGCGGGAGAGGAGCGATAACTAAGACCCTTGAATAGACAGATAACTTCATATATGTACACAAACCAACGTCACCATCACGCAGGAATAGAGGTTACCCTCGTCTGGCTTATTTCACACCGTACGCTTACAAGCATGGCCTCCTCAGACCAACCACTAGGTCAACGTATCAATGAGCCCATTGTCCTAGCATACTCTTACTAGCGTTACCGATCCGTATCAAGCAAGCTGTGAGTAAGGCATCTCAAAATAAGTTTACCATTTACAGTACTTGACAGTCTATGGTAGTCCCATAAAAATTTCGGTCTGCGTGAGTCATGTCCCATTGAGAAAATGTAATGTGCCTCGCTCATAATAACCATGGAATGACTGCACGCCTTTCCCGCGGATAAGATTCTTTGAAGCGCTCGTGATACCATCTATGTCCGCGCACAGCGCGTGGAACCATCGTAGTCATCTCGACGAACAAGAAAACCCAAGGTGGGCTTACCGAGTCCACGAACGGGACGAGGAGTCGACCAGCCTCAGCAAACTGGGCACTTCTCGCGGCCGCCAACAACACCTGTGCGCTAGGGAGCAGCGCAAAGCCGGGGAACGGACCCGCGGCGAGCGCAAAACCGAACCACTCTACCCATTCGCAGAGGTAATGCGGGAAGGAGACGAGGGAATACAGGCCGCCGTGTGGGATCGCGTAGTGGGGCCGTTGTGCCCTCTTCCTGTCATCGTCGTCCACCAACTCCCTAGCCTTGCCCTTGGCGATGGCCTTGTGGCGGATGTTGAGCAGGATCTCGTCGTGGTACACGTTGCCAGCAAAACCAGCCGCCCAGAGCGCAATGCCTGCCCAGAAGCGCACAGAGGAAAGTGCGCCGGTCAGATAGGACGCAGTCGAGGCGGACGTGAGGAAGGCGGCGAGAAGGAAGCCATTCGGCGCGTTGAAGGCGACGGCGGCGCTGACCACTGCTAGGTGGGAGCTCGATCGAGAGGGCGTACGGAGCGGCGATACGATCGCGCGGTTGAGGTAGTGTACGAGATAGAGCGTGACCAGAACAAATTGAGGGCTTATGTCGACCGCCTGGTGGGCGAGCGAGGGCAAGGGAAGGGGCATAGGTGAAAACGGGTGAAGGTAGGTGGTGACGAGAAATGCGAGTGGGGAAACGAGCTCCATCACAATCCAGGACTTGACGCCATCGACAGAGAGGACGCTATCGGGCGTGGCGAACTTGCCAAAGGGTGCATCGTACGTGAAAGTGACGGGGCCGAGGAGGGCAAAACCGACGAGAAACCACTGTTTGGTCACTGGATGGCACGGTCATAAGAGGTATTCAGAGTAGCGCCTGATAATTCTTACCTGAATACAGATACCCGAAGTCAATCTGCTTGATCAATGCGAAATACTCTGCCATAACCATTAACTTGGAACTAATAAATATTCAATACCTTCAAGTTACACGTTGGTACGGTTCGAGGTGCAGTAGGCACCAAAACAGTAACCTCACCCCTCGATTACACGTGGCAAGCTTGCGTCGGTGACTAAGCAGCACAATTTCCATCACTAAGGCGCGGTAGCAAACTTTTATGTATCCAAATATAAACGGTTGGGTATTACAGGCGGGCTTTGGATTGCCCAGAAATGAGCCCTCCACCATCGAGGATCAGGTGCGCCCCCGTCACGTAGGCTGCAGCAGGGCTCGCCAAGAACAATGCTACGAAAAAAAAAAGGTACGTGGTTTGCCAAAAAAAAAGAGAGATCCTATATTGACTCACCCACACCTGCCATGTCAACTGGTTCTCCGACTCGCCCTGCAGGCGGATGTCAGACAGCGACACCCGGGGTGAAAGATGCGGACACGTACCCCAGGGGTGACCCTCAGCTAATTTGTCCACTCCTCCGGCGTTGTTAATGCCAAAGGCAGTCATCTTCGAAGGGAATAAGCTGTGACCACTTGTCAACCCTAGCTGCACATCCTTAAATTTATTACTTTACCCTGGACAAATGGCGTTCACACTACTCCATAACTCGTTAGCAACGTTCCAGAGAGCGAGTTATCCACGTACGTGATGTACTGCGGGCCAAGTGTCACGGCAAGTTGAGACGTGAGGTGGTTGACTAAGACCATCAGTTAGCCATGCACAACGGTAAATTGATAAATGTATATCATGTACCCGCTGCCTTGCTAGTGTTGTCTTGGGGGGGGGGGGGGTTCAGCCCTCTGGACAACATAACAAAGAACAGGGACTGACAACTCCAAAGGCCGTTTCCGCTACCCGCCAGTCTGGAACCGCCAGCATGCGGAGAAAAGCCAGCGATAGATGATATGTTGATGACCCGGCCGGGTTTGTGGTTAGTAGAATCCTTGGCCAAAAGGGGTGCAAGCCCAGCAGTTACTAGTTCATCCTAGTTAACGGTGAAGGCAGAGAGCCCATGACAACAACGAACCATAAAATATGCTCTTCACATTCAGAGAGAGGAGACGGTCCCAACCATCCTTTTCTGGGAAGCTATCGAGGGCAGTAAGGCTCCGAATATGGACGCAGACCGGATGCTTGCATACTCATCAAAAGGCGCGCCCCATGACATACCGGAGTTGTTGACAAGGATGTGGATTTTGCTTTCTTTAGCCTTGACGGCCTCTACGAGGCTGTCACACCCGGCCCTGGACTAGAAAGCCCAGACGTAGATGTTATGTTGACAGACCTCAAAAAATACACGTGTACGATAACTCACGCTAAGGTCGGCGACGAAATACTCACAAGATCCAGGACGTATTTTGTTCAACAGTTCCGAAACCTATGTCAGAGTCGGACATTGAAGTTGGCTAGCAGAGAGTGGGTATGGTGCGCACCGCCTTGAGCTGCTTCTCCTTACGAGACGCGATGTAGACCTTGGCGCCATTCTGCACGTACGCAGCGGCGATCATCGTACCAATCCCAGAGCCGCCACCGGTGACCACGGCTGCTCGTAGTGTTCGTATTGTGGCCAACACATATACAATTACACGCACCGATCTTTCCTTTCACATCGAACAGCTTCGGTATGGCGAAGTCTAGGCAGCGATTGAGCCGAGAAACGACTTGTCTGAGTGGAACAGAATACTTACCCGACATGGTCGTGATGAACGTACGACAAACGAATTGGCGTCAAAGGTGACGGATGATGGTAAGAGGCGCATTGTTCGACGTTGCGATCGGACAGACTGTGGGTTCGGGTATTACAATACCGAATCCGGAATCATGTCATTGCCATGACTCAGACCGACCAACTTTACTTACTCATGCCGGTCGGTGAAAGGAACATCATTGTACATCATGCATATGCAGCTCGCCCGTCCTATCGCCTCGCCATCAAACAGAGACTTAGCCATACATCAAATTATAATCAAGGTTGAAGATGACAGACATCTAGATGGGAGATCCTGAAAGAAAGAGAACAGCGGTTTGTTCGGTTGCTCCAAACTCACGGATCAACTCTCCCTCCTCAATTGGTGGTCGGTCGTCCGTTGTGGGCAGCGGTTTAATTGCAAACGCAGATTCGGAGACTTGCGGCGGGCGTCTGTGGTGTTCATCATCACAAACATCAGTCTTCGGCGCTTCTCAGGCGGTTTCGCCGCCACTATTTTGCTACCCTGTTTTCACATCTGTGTTTCTGTGGCAACAGAGCCTATATTCACGCCGATCTCCTGATATACAGGTCGTTCGTAGACACAGCCTTGCGCCATGCCCCGTTGTTCCTATGTCTCTTTTTTTTCTGATAGGGGCCGTACCTTACCCACAAGCACCGCGCTGGTGTACCAGTAAGCAAGATAAAGAAGTGGAGATTCATGCATCATTGATGGCTAGCTGTCCGACAGCGAGAGCACTTCAAAGGGAAGAATACACAGCTTTCTTATCTGATCGAACCATCGCCGTGAATGTAGAGATCTCGCGCCTACGAAACCTCCAGTCACTTCCAAGCCTGGACCGGGCAAGATAGTTCCCATAGTTCCGGAGAAGGCGCACCATTTCCTAACGTGCCACGATGAAACAATGAAACACCAAATTCCAGGGGATTTTCAGAATAAGCGCCTACAATGAGATTGCGGCAATATGCTGGGACTCTTGGGAGTTCTGCATCACATTGACATCAGCGCGAGGCTGTCGAATTGCGTAAAGTCAGGGTCGGGTAGCTTAAGATGTTAAGTGTCTTGATCGTAACAACTGACGGACTGTGCCCCAGCTGCGGATGTCACGCACCTCTCGTATTGCTCACCACAACGGATGCGAAGGCAATCCTGGACAAGTTCTCAAGGGTCGGCGTACTATTACAACCACGATGGAGGACGACACCTCATTAGCATACTACCGGTAAGGGAGAGTCCGCGCCCGACTCGCTGGGTGACTAATATCTCAGTAGCCGATGTCGACGGAAGAGGACCTATTGCAGGAACAATACATGGGCGATCGACTATCGAGGCAGTTACACCTTGGGTACCCGCGGGTATACCAAGAGGAATATCGGGAGACCAGGAGAGGGGGGAAGGTGACAAGAGCACTTTCGGTACGCTGTCTGCCATTCACATCATCGGGATGCATCAATTTCTCTAGCAGAAGTTCGGTAGGAGGGTCCAGCGGGGACTCAACCGGTTGAAAAAGATGGTCCAGAAATGACACAAAATCGTACGACTCTGAAGGTATGTGGCTACCCCTGTCCAAAGTTCATTGTGAGCACGTTGATGAATCATAATCGGATACAGAATCATGGAAAGAGGCCCTCAGAGAACATACGTTGTCCTTCACATACTGTCGGACATATGCTTGTAATTGTAGAGAAATCATCGGGATTTGGACGCAGGACAACCACCACGAGCGCCAAAGGTAAAATGAACTCACAATATGATCAAGAAATTACCGCTGAGCTAGATTGAGGTATAAGGTCCGAGTTAGCGAGGGAAGAAAAATGGAACACGGCGACGGGAAAAAGTCAGAATGAGAGAATTTGGTAAATGGATATCCACAAGAGATAGATCTCTTTCGGAAGCAGAACTGATTGACAGTATTCATCAAGAGAAGGGAACCTAGAAGGTGACTTACCGTCTTGTGTCCTAGTCCGAGTCGGTACGCCGTCGTTCAGTTGTTGATGGTCGATTGTGCGCAACAGGCGGAGTTTGAATACCATCCTTCTGGTGCTCATCCCATCCATCAGCTTTTGGTGAGTGTCGTTCTATTTGACTTCACGCGATGAAGATACTTCTCCATTTTATTGAGTTGGTGAGGTTTTAATCCCATGAGCCATACTCGAACATGCATCACCAACGGAGCGTCCACTGTCCTTTTTTTTTTTGGCGTCGTCCTCCGACGATCTGCCTCATACAATGCTGACATCTTATCAAGCAGTTTCTTTCTCAACAATAGATTCAGACGGTGAGTATCCCATATCTATCGCCTCTTGCAGTGATCGCATGACGAAATCAAGTTCATCCATTCGTTGAACGAACTCGCCCTCGTGCTGCCTCCCACGACCACCTTCACCTCGGTGAGGGGTCTCGCTGGCAGCTACCGTTCTGGCAGCTGCTGGCCGGTCGATGGTGCGTTTCACTAGGCGAGGAATAATGAAAACACTGGCTTCTCTGATTCAAACTATCCTCCTCCACAACTCAGTCTTTTCCTGTTCGAAACATGATTCTGACTTTGTCTCTGATAGGTTTTTTTACTATTATTACGGCTATACAGGAGCAGAATCAAGAATAGCGTTCAGGTCGTAAATACATGAATCTTTAAACAACCCCGCCTTCCTCTCGATTGGGCGTCGAGTATACAATGTTAGCCTGGTTTGGTGAAGAGGGATGTTCCCGACGTGATATAGCAGCGAAAAGATTGTAGCACCTAACGCAGGCGTGGCTCATGCACGCGCGAGAGACAGTAGCAGGCCGCTGATCCGCACACCCCTGCCACCACTGGACTTCCAAGCCCATCGTACGAACCACCCAAAGAGGGCTGCCAACATAGCCGAGTCCACCGCAATAAAGATCCGCGTTGTGTTTTTCGAATGATGGAAGCCAAAGAACAGTAGAGCAATGAAAAATATGACCATCCTGTCGTTCAGGCTCGGAGAGAGGATATAAAGGTAAATGAACTCCAAGAAGGGTTCAGAAAGGTGGGAGATGACCTACGCCCATATCAGCAGTCCTCACGGGAGACTGAAGATGATGGCCACCGGTTCGAGACCAAGTGTCCGATGAGCGCTCTGGTAAAGGTAAGTAGACTGCCGCAACAAGATTAGCTGGACAGAGACCTAAGTGGCATAGTCTACCCACCGCGCCCGCAGGGTCTTCCTTCTGTTTAGGACGGCTATGATAGATCGGGAGCATCCCAATCATGATGCTTCCTACGCTCGCCAACATCGATATGGAACTGGCGATCTGCGCGGGAGAGACAAAAATATCGATCTGGCTTGCACTCGTTATATCGCCGTTGATATTGGAAATGACCACGCCAGGGATGGCGAGGAACCCAACATTCGCTGAAAGCATTACGGTCGACTGGGACATCAATCGTGTGAAGCCCGAGAATTATAATTTGGATGCGGCCCCCAGGACATACCAAGAGAATCAGCTCTTCCCACCCCCCTACCAATTTGGTCGTGAAGCCTCTCCAAACCCTTTCGATGATGATTTCGTCTGTCCACACCTTTTCCATTTCTTGTAGATGAACCTCCGGCGCCAAGAAAAGCAACGGGGACAGTAACGTGACAAGTAGCGATCTTTCGTTGTATTTTCTCCCAGAATAGACTATCTGGTTCCTGAATAATCGAGC
Source organism: Lactarius vividus (assembly GCA_021527035.1). Classification (NCBI taxonomy): domain Eukaryota; kingdom Fungi; phylum Basidiomycota; class Agaricomycetes; order Russulales; family Russulaceae; genus Lactarius; species Lactarius vividus. Next base: position 305,016 of record JAKELG010000033.1, on the reverse strand, counting down.
GTGCTGCTGTCCGTGGATATTTAGGAATTTCGAGTGTGCTAAACACGCGCGTTCGTCAGTGAACGACAAATGTCTATGACATTCTGGATTTACCGAAAGAAGAGAGGACTCGGGCTTGGTAAACACATTTCGTAAGGAACATGAGAGCAAGGTCAAACCTATTCTGTGGCTCACTAACACCGGTAGTGTGGTATACCACATCAGCATCGGATACTGTGCTACAAAGTTAGTGACACTTATCACCTTCGTAGCCTTGGCGTACCCTTAGCTGTTCGTACAAGGTTGATCATCTTCTGCATAGTATCACCATCATATGGTAGAGTCGAAGATTTTAAGATCAAGACATCTGCGGTACCAACCATCGAGTTTTGTCTGAAGTCACACCCAAAGACACGTATTTACCAATGCATCCATGGGACAGGATTCCTAAGAGCTCATCGTAAACCGCGGGCCTCAGACAGCGACCATCAAAAACGGCTGGAAAGGTAGACCAATGTGTCCTAAAGAGATATAACATCAATGCGCAACTCTAAGATATAACCTGAAATAGAAGATACGCCAATAAAGAGTCTCTATTTGATGCTCTGCACACCAGATCAGCAGGAACGGAGACGAACTTGAAGAGGAAATCTGCGACGCACCGACATGGGCAGGTGAGGTGACCCAGAAAACCTCAGATATCACATGGTTCGCGTCGTACACGTCGAGCCAGAACGAGGATCGGGTTTCGTGGGAGGCATAGTAATAAGACCACTGTATCCGTTCATCCTCCGTGAGTATAATGTCAAGCACCAAGTCATAGTCATTCGATGGGATTATTAATTCTTTGTGATGTATAATCCGTTGTAGGTAGTGATATAATTCTTCTATCTCTTCCCTCAAGCCGAAGTTGTACATGTGTCAGTGAACAACCTCTTCGGTCGTGGGTTGGTCACAACTGAGTACTTAGAAGGAGAATAATGTACGCACCCTATCTTTATCGTAGAAATAATGGGCCCTATCTGGATGGGTGGCTGGTATCCAAGGGACACAGCCAACTTCGGGTGAGCCTTCCTCAGGGTTTGGGACACTAGGGGGCTTCCGTCAGTCACTGATAACCATGAGATCACATACATACTGAGGAAATGTCGTTGTCAAGGGTTCAATTTCGTAGTTTTTCCTCTCACGGGGTCTGCCGAAAGACGTAAGAGTTCGGTGGAGTAATAATATTATTGACTTGCACCGTGACATGCTTCGCGTATCGTAGAACTTGTTCGGAGACTATCAACTGCAAATAACGACCATCAGGCAGACCGAGGTTGGATATCGAAGAAGGGGCCGCAGGAATGAGCTGAGGTAATTCTCCAGGTAAGTCCGGGGGGGTGGAACCGGGAGTGGATGGACAATGGGAGAGCCTACACGACTCTTCCGCTGGTGCCAAGTCGACTAAATAACTACGAGGAAGCGATTCTGTTGACGGGCCTCGACTCCTACAACCACACTCGTTGAAGACTGTCCTCTGCGTTGGCCGTGGGCACCGAGCGATGCGTATGAGGCCAGTTGAGCTTGCTCGTCTTGTAGGCTCGGGTGGTGGGCCAACGCTGGAATGTGACTGCAGGTTATAGCGTAGTCCTGCCTCACATCTAAACGAGCCCCAGTGCCAGGAAACGAATATTCAGCCGCGCCAAATCCCCAACCTGCGACCGAGGAAAGCTAAAAACGGGCCCCAGGAATTGAAGCAACGCAGAATGAATCCCCTTGTAAAGCGTAGCTTGCATTAGGAAATTGAGAAAAACTTTGATTACAGAGGCCATGCGGAGTGAGCAACACTCATAGAGTAAAAAAAGAACATAGATCATGACCGCCTTCGCCATCATAGATAACGCCACACCTCTGCAAATGTTCAAATCCGGAAAGAGCTCACTGTAGATCAGCACATTCCCTTTCTCCCCGAGAAAAATACTCCACGTTTTCTATCGTATATGAATATAGGACCACATCTTCATTATGAGTCAAAGGGAAGGATTCGTTTCAATGACCAACAACCTACAATACGCACAATATCGACAGCAGGACCATGCAGCTGCCCAATCGCCAAAACGCTTACCGAGTACATGTAAAATAGTAATAGAAAATGAGAATAAGATGCAGAGAGATCAAAACGCGACCAAATTACGCGCTGCCAATATCAATCGTCGTCAATGTCCATTGCCATGGTCCCATCAGGGCCATTGGCTGCATGGATGACCCTTGCGCCGACAGCGCTCCCCGCCAACCGGCTACGCCTCCGAATATACTCGCTCTGCCTCACGTGTTTCTTCGCGCTCATCAACACGTCGCTCCCGCGGCTCGCGCTCTTCGCGCCAGCGTACGAGCGCCTCACCGCCACGCCCATGCTCGACCGTGCCCGCGGCGTCCGCACCGCACCGCTGCCACTAGCTCTCGCCGGAATCTTCGAGCCGCCACGGGCAGCAACAGGGCGCGATACCGACGACGCGGGAGGGGCGATGGACGACGTAGCTGCCGCTGCGCGTTGAGCACCGAGCTTGGCGATGATGCGTGAGCGCGAGATACGTGGCTTCCGAGCGTGCAGTTGTCCGCCCGTCGCTGGCTTGGTGGGTGACGCTCGTTCAGGGCTCAGCGGGCCGTCGCCAGAGGCGGCCATGACGGCCGCCGCTGCCGCGAGCGAGGTTGGCCGGACGGGCGGGGGCACGGCCAGCAGTGGCGTGCTGAATACCTTGCTCCCTGCCGCCGAGTTGGGACGCCCGCTCCCGCCACGCGGGCTGTTCGTGATCGCGTCGAGAGCCGAGTTGCCCGGGGGTGTCTTGGCGCGTTGGGCGACGATGCTGCTCGTCCTGGATTTGGCGACGGTGCCCGTTGTCGTCGCGGCGGGGCTGCGCGTCTTTGCGAGAGAGCTGGCAGTGGGGGCGAACAGTCTCGACGTGGCCGTCGCCCTGCTCGGGCTGAATATGTTGGTGTCCACCTCGGCCGCGGTGTTCGTCGCCCCAGGGCCGTTGCTCGTTGGGCCAGGCGCGGCGCTGCGCTGTGAACCGGCAGATAACGAATTCGTGGCCGATGAACGTGCAAGGCCAACGCTCCCCCTCGTGCCTAAGGACGAAGCGTTGTTGGCCGAGCCAGCAAGTACGCTCCGGCGAGAGCTGGTCGATCCCGCCGGTGTAGGGTTCATGGGCCTCGCCGCCGTGTTGCTCGACAAACTTGCAGATCGGGGATTCGTCAGACTGTTCTTGCTGTACCGGGAGTCGAATGTGGAACTGGGTGGTCCGGAGCGTGATGGTTGTGTTCCTGTTGTGCCCGCGGTGATTGGTGCGTTGTTTGACGCGGACACAGTGCGGGTGGGGGCCGTACTCTTCCGGCCAACAAGAGATCCCGATGGCCGCGAAGCTGGAAGAGATGGTTTCTTAGGAGGTCCTGGCACTGTCTTCTTGGGTTCCACTGCAATGCCGGAGGTTTGTGACTTGGTTATTGCCGTCGTGGTCGTGGCCGTCGTTTGCGGAGCTTTTATGGGGGAGCCTGCGCCAAAGTTCCACACGCTGCGCACAATCGACTTGGCTGAGGAGAGGAACCCGAAGCGGGGCTTTGCTTTGCCCATATCTATGCAATGAGTGGCCCGTTAGTAGGTAGCCCTGCCACTTTTGAAAATGGGAGGACATACTGTTCGAAGCTTGCGGCCCAGCCGTGTTCATTCTACCGTGCCTACTGCTCCTTCTCTTTTCCTTTCTCGCGTCGAGCATTTTTCGCGTAGCTGCTCTTTCCCTCTCGGCCTGTTTCTCTTCTGCCTCCGTCTTCCTGGGTGAGAGGGTAAGCCGACGTCCTTTATCTTTATCCCCGTCTCCCTCGAGGAGCCTGACACGCTTCGACATCCGCCTGTCTTCCTCTTCTTGCACGTCACCCGGGAGCGCTTCCTCCTCCTTTTCGTCATCGTCGAATCCACCGGGGATACCCATGCGCTTGCGAGAGCCTGCGCTGATGACCCGAGTGTCTGCACTGGATCGTTTCTTTCCCGGTGCTGACCCATGCCCAAGGACATCAGACTTCCGCTTCTTCGACTCGCGCCTAGCAGCATAGTGTGTCGCAATAGAGTCCATCTTATTGAACTGTTCTTCATGCGCCTTGTCAAAGCGATCTACCCTTCCCAGGTTGCGAAGGTTGCCGGACTCCACGCCAGTGGCATTCGCAGTCTTAGCGATAGCTGATCCTCCGAACACGTCGGCATCGACTTTCTGCACACCTGCAGTGGATAGGCGTTTATTCATCTCTTCTAGCACAGAAGCTGCGGCAGCGTCGAAGGCCTTGTTTGATACGCTGTGTCGTGGCAAAGGGGAGCCGAAGAGAAATGGCTCGCTACGAGGGATGCCCAAGCTCTCCTTTTGTGTGCTCGGTGGTTTGGGGGCAGGGGAGAACAGATCTTGTATCTGATTGGAGGGTCTCGGGTACCTTTTTGGCTTAGAAGTAGAACCTGCCGTGAGTTGTGGTGGGGCAATGGTGCCTGGTATCGTAGACTTTGTCTCTCCTTCGGTTTGTTCCGGTTCGTCGACGGGAAGCGCGGGATACAGTCTCTCGGACGGCGCAGGGTGAGGTGAAAGAGGCCATACAGGGACGTGACCTTGCCCTTTCGCATCGGGACTGCCCATTACCAGATCGAACTCTGGGTCTACTGGTGTTAGGTGTGGGGTTCCTGGCTCATGCGATAAACTTGGAGTTGCGGACGACGCAGATACCAGGCGGATCGTCGTCTTTGATCGAGTCGCAGTGGGATGTAGAGGGGCATTCGTGAGCGGGTGTGTTCCAGGGGGGGCTGGGTCGCTTGAAATGTGCTCTTGTATTGTTGTATCTGGGGTAGAAAACTTGAAATGGTCCGTCTGAGGCATGTCGGACGGCAATGATTCGGGAATGGAAGAGTAAGGGACGGAGTGGCTAGCAAGTTCATCGGGGATATCGGGATACCTTGTGATCTGACTGTCACTGGGCTTGGCTGAGGTTGCGCGTTTGAAATTAAATGAGTTGGCTATGGCCTTTAGTGAGGAGCTCATACTCGAAGCTGGGTACAGGGTCATAAAAAGGTTAATTCAATGCGACAACAAACTCACACTTTGATCCGCCACCTGTACCGAACTCATCAGGAGCATTGCTCGTAACACTACGAAGCGAGGAGAGTGTCGTGCGAGAGACGGTTTCTGGCACTTCGGGGATATCCTCCATGACGACCTCCCATTGGTCGCTGGGCCGTTTCAAGTCCAATGTAGATGACTCTTCATCTTGGCCGTCGGTGTGAATGGCAGCGCTCAACGGGTCATCGGGTGGCAAGGTTAAAGCATGGTCCTTAAGTCTCTGAATGAGGTCTACATTCTTGCCGGACGCCTTTATGGAGTGTATCTTGCAAAGCTTGACGAGTTGGTCACGCTTGAGAGAGTGCAATGCCGGAGAATTGAATAATATCTGAGTGGTCTCCGACATGTTGTTGATAAGGTACTGTTACTGTCACTGTCAGTCTGTGAACGCGTCAGAACAAGGCCAGTCATGTGATCGTTACTAGTCGTGACGTCACGAGAGTTGCCCGGTTGAGAATCGAATTGTGGGTCCAGGTTTGTGATCCAACAGTTACCATAAACGGGTTGTGGGTCCAGTACACCCATAGCCACAAACAATTCAATTTCCTGTACTTCTCCTGCCTGCCGACATAATATAAAGTATGCTTGCCACGCCTCCCTCCCCTTATCAACATTCTTCCCATCTTCTTCCCCAAGTCCCTCTTATAATATGGTCCTCTCTATCCTCAACACTGACCCCTCTCGTCGCGACACAGAGAATTTGCCCCCCCACAAGTTACTCGCTTCCCCCCAGAAACCTAAAACGTCAAACGGGCGTTCTCGTGCCCACAACATTCCGGGGGGGATAAAGCATCTTCTCAGCGACCCTAAGCGTCGTCGTCGTGTTTCAGCTCGTTCTGCTGCCTTACTCTTTCCTTCTCGGACATCATCCCGTTCCATTCGGCCCCGGGGGAAGTGTGTGAACACCCCCAAACCTCATCCAACTTCGTTCGCTCCTTCTATTTCTCAGACTCGAAGCACCCAGATTCAATCCTCCGTCCCGATCAGCGTCACCTTTCCGAGACGCCTGCCTGATTTACCCTGCAAGCAAATTAGCGCAGAAGTTCTCTCGTCTCTCGGCTTCACGTCACAAGTTCCTATTCAATATATTCGCGACCAAATGGACCGACTTTCTCCAAGGTATGATCTTGGTCCATCTACCTATCGTTTTTCCCGCTTAGTGAAATGTTATTGGTAGTATGTATCAGGCTTTGCGGTCGACCAATGCAACTGCTTCTGGCGCTACACTCCCTAAGACACTCCTAATCAGTGTCAATGACGCAACGTCGGCTATACTCCCTACTCATATGGCTGCCGTTTACTCGTCGGCTCCTTCTGCCCCTGAACCGAGGCGCGTGACGATGTATCCTGTCCACCAGTCTATTCTCTCGCTTTACTGCGCCAACCTGCCTGTGCTCCCCTCTTCCACCCCGCGTTCAGCTACTCCAATCTCACCTTTTCAAGTCCCCGTCGTACCACTCGCTTTGCCTCACCCAGAGTCTTTTCCTGTCCTCACACAATTCCTATATCTCAAAGACACGCAGTTACTCTTCCAGACCTTTCTCTGTCTAACTCCGGTCAACGGACTGCCCGAAGTCCTTGACCAGATGCGGTGCGATGCGTTCGTGACCGAATACTCGACAATCCTTGCACAGAATTATACTGCACAGCGCCTCGCCAGTCAGGCGGTCAAGGTTCACGGCTTCTGGCGCAATGCGTGTGCGTTGGGTATCTTTGATATCGCCCTGCAGACGTTCTTCGATTTGGCCTGGGAGGTTCTCATGAAAGCCTTGATACTCTCTAGCAACCGTACACCCACGACGGCGGTCGTTTCTACTTGACCCCCGCTCTCGCATTTTGTCTTGGCCTCTATTTTTACGCATCTCTCCCACATGTCCCCTTACACCGCAACATCATTGAGAATCCTCTTCCCTCGCGCGTTGTCACCATATAAGATATTACCTTTATTCATGTTTATTGCCCTATTCTTTATTTCTTGTACTCAAGTGTAAAATACTAGCAATACATGTATTTTACCAAGGCTATACCCGACCAATCAAATCTTGAATGAAATGCGATTCTTGGATGATGACTTTATGAGCCGTACTGTTCAATTTGTCACCCATGCGACAACTCCTTTGTGGAAACAACGTCCTCATGAAAAAATGGAAGTCTTGTGTTCTTATATAGGGCGTTATATGCTAACTATAGGAGGTTACACTCGTGAGAGGAACACAGAAGCTGCGATAGTGAATTGAGATCCAGACTGCTGGATCAATAGCCCTGACGTTTGCACACCTTTTTACTGTAAAAAATTATTTCTGTAGCCTCAACAACACAACCATTCCTCTCCACACCCATAGTAATAGGATGATGTATATCCCACCATCCCATGTTTTTTTTCCTAAAAAATGATGAGAGCGATCATCCCCACTGCAAAATTTCGTTTCACATTTAAATTGTCACACCAACGGCAAGTGAAGTTACTAGTGGAGGAGTGTGTTGTGCTTCGGAATTTCGGCTCTATTATACTGGTCGCAGACAGTTGCTGCGCAATTATCGCACCCATTGCCATGCCAGCTGGTGTCCAAAGTGGGGCCCGGACTGGGTCATACTCTCGTTGCTGCTAGAAAGTACATTGGCACTCGTACCATTGTGTTTGCCAATGGCGAAATACAGAGCAGACCGTACGATTTTAATTGCGCTCCCGTCGCGCTCGAGTCATTGGCGCGCCAAAATTTTACGCGACTCCGCGGCGATGTTCAAGACGCTCATTATGCACGAATCCTGCTTACCAGGCACGAGCAACATGCTACGTCAGTCAGACTATGTACAGGTGCAGCGAGCACCGCCCACCGCGGCCAAAGTTGTCGTAGGGACGGTACGTGCGGGCCCCGGAGGACGACGACGGGAACTATGACGGTACGCGGTGGCAGGTGTTTAGCGGGATGGGTCACGTGTGTGGCGGCCGCCATACAATTGCAGGAGGGTGCGGTGAATACAAGATTGGCGAGAGACTGGGCGCTGAGCTCGGGCGCCGATGGAGTCAGTGCGAAGTTTTCGGGAGAAGTTTTCGGTATTTATGTGAATGTGTGTGATGGGTACAACTGGGCAGACATGGAGAGTGTGAATTAAATTGCAATTGAGGACTGCGAGTTCATACGTCGCCATGGGACCCCGCAAAGTAGGGAAGAAAGAATGAAACCACTTGAGGAGAATGAGGAAATTCTGGCCCGTGAGTCCTGTCTACATCCTGGTAAGGAAAGCGGGTGATGACGTAGGTGCTTTCGGATAAGCCAGCGCTGCCCTGCGCTGTGGGCGATATGTTGGTGTAGGGAGTGGCGTAAACTGGAACGGGTCTGATAATCTTATCGATTTATAACTAACCGAGAAGGTGTCGTGTGTGTACTTCTTCCCTCGTTCTCTTGCAACAGTCCCATCGCACCTCTCAATCTCCATAGGGTAAAAGACAGTGGATCGAAAAAAAGGGACGCAGCCTTGATTGGACCATATTATTGTCCGGCTCACTCAAGTCGAGTCACGATTGTGACTCATGTCCGCCTTGGCATCGCCGATCACCAGGCGATCGCCAGCGAGTCACCGCCGGCCGAAAGTAATTAAATTATACCAGAGTTGCGCAGTCGTTTGCCAAACGTGGGACGTTATCGGTATGAGAAAACCAATCTGAGTAAGCACATTTCCAGCGGCCATGTGCCTTGCCGTGCTCACTCGTCACATTGCCGATTCGCACGTCTCTGTTTGTCGTGTGGGAGTACCGCCGGTCAAGAAGGTTAAATACCGTTTTTGGACTGAACGGCAGATGTTCCTCCGGATACCGTAAGCATTGTATGGTCAACGGCGAGCTTTTCCCGTTGGACCAGATAGAAATACACGGTCTGCGATCCATATGGTCCCCTTCAGTGCTCCTCTTCCTTCTTTTTTCCGCTCCCCTCATCGTGCCTCTCATGTCGGCGATGGAAACTAATGAGCACGACAAGCCCTCCACTCGTTTCTCATGGCTCAAGCCAAAGCAGTCGGATTCGGCTTCATTGTCTTCGGCCGAGAAACGTACCTCCTCTGACCTTCGTGTCTCTGTGCCAATTGAGGATACTCCCAAGCCCGTATCATTATTCGGTCTCTTCCGGTATTATTTTTTCCTTCCATTTATATCGTTTCTTCATCTGCTCCCATCCCAGCTTTTCTACCCGCTCTGAGCTCATTCTCAATGCTGTTGGCCTCGTCGCTGCAGTTGCCGCGGGTGCTGCTCAGGTGTGCCTGAAATTCCTTTCCACAGGTTCCTCACGAGTTGTTCTGCTGACTTTCTCTTATAGCCTCTGATGAGTCTGCTTTTTGGTAATCTAACCCAGGACTTCGTCGACTTCTCCATTGCCCTCAACAATCTTGATCCTAATGATCCGGGGTCGACAACAAAACTCGACCAAGCTGCAAAGAACTTCCGTCACGTTGCTGCCCAAGATGCGTCTTACCTGACGTATATCGGTACGTCACTTATCACTTTGCTGCTAGCTACCCCGGTTCTGAATCACTAATTGGTATTATCCACGTACATACAGGAGTGGGTTTGTTCGTTTCCACGTACATCTACATGTGTATCTGGGTCTATACCGCTGAGGTGTCTGCTAAGCGAATTCGAGAACGCTATCTCAAAGCGGTCCTCCGTCAAGATATTGCCTTCTTTGATAACGTTGGCGCTGGTGAGATCACCACCCGCATTCAGACCGACACCCGTTCGTGGTTCCTCTCGTCCCGTCTCTGCACGGAAGTATTAACACTCGTCCTCGTGCGTCAGACTTGATCCAGCAGGGTTTGTCTGAAAAAGTTGCCCTCGTAGTCAGCTACTTTGCTGCATTTGTTACCGGCTTTGTCTTGGCATTCGCGAGGAATTGGCGACTTGCTCTCGCTATGTCTGCTATCTTGCCTTCTATTTCTATCACTGGTGCCATCATGAACAAATTTATGTCCAAGTATATGCAGTGAGTTTTAACCCCCTAAACAGTCGTGTTTTTTAACCCAATTCGTTCAACCAGGCTCTCGCTCAAACACGTCGCTGAAGGTGGCACCCTCGCAGAAGAGGCTGTGTCCACAATCCGCACTGCTCAAGCATTCGGTACTCAAAGTGTGCTCGCATCCTTATACGATATTCCTGTCCATAAGGCCCTCGAGGTAGATGGCCGGGCAGCAATATCCCATGGCGTCGGTCTCGCCAGCTTTTTCTTTGCCATCTATGCTGCTTACGCTCTCGGTCAGTTTTTTTCCCTTTCTTTCTCTTCGTAGTGCAACCGCCTGTTATTGACTCGTACATTGCATATACTAGCGTTCAGTTTTGGTACTACGCTCATCAACCAAGGTCACGCAGATGCTGGCCAGATCATCAACGTCATCTTGGCTGTTCTTATCGGTTCCTTCTCCCTCGCTCTTATGGCTCCCGACGCGCAGGGTATGAATTTGTTTTCTCCTTGACTAAACTAATTGTTACTAATTTGTGGACTCGTAGCTATAACCCAAGCATGTGGAGCCGCGGCCAAAATATTTGGTACCATTGATCGCATACCCGCCATCGACTCGGCTAGCGAAGACGGCCTTAGACCAAGTCAAATCACTGGCGAAATTACTCTTGAGAATGTAGAGTTCAGTTATCCTGCCCGGCCAGATGTCCAGATCGCCAAGAACCTAAGCCTTACGTTCCCTGCTGGCAAGACAACGGCACTCGTTGGTGCTTCCGGATCTGGAAAATCAACCGTCATCTCCCTTGTTGAGCGGTTCTACGACCCCCTCTCTGGCTCCGTGCGCCTGGACGGCGTTGACATTCGCAATTTGAACTTGAAGTGGCTTCGATCGCAGATAGGTCTTGTATCTCAGGAGCCCACGCTTTTCGCCACCACGATCCGCGGAAACGTGGAACACGGCCTCATCAATACCCCTCATGAAAATGCGTCTCCTGAAGAGAAGCTACAGCTAGTCAAGGAGGCGTGTATCAAGGCCAATGCAGATGGCTTCATCTCCAAACTTCCCCTCGGGTATGATACCTTAGTTGGCGAGCGCGGTTTCCTTCTTTCCGGTGGACAGAAGCAGAGGATTGCCATCGCTCGTGCTATCGTGTCAGACCCTCGAATTCTGCTCCTTGACGAAGCTACCTCGGCACTCGACACCCAGTCGGAAGGCGTTGTCCAGAATGCCCTCGACAAGGCCGCGGCAGGTATGCTAACATTTGTGGATCTCTTCCTGAATAATCACTGACCTCAATTGGCCAGGACGAACCACGATCACCATCGCTCATCGCCTTTCTACTATCAAGGACGCAGACTGCATCTACGTCATGGGTGATGGCGCTGTTATTGAGAAGGGTAGACACAATGAACTTCTCAGTGACGAGAATGGCCCATATGCACGCCTTGTCGCGGCGCAGAAGCTCCGCGAGGCACGCGATATTGTTGACGAGGATGTGACGGCACAGGTCTCCGAGAAATCCGTTGAGGGTCCTACTGATATCGAAAGAGTGGCGCTTGAAGAAATCCCCCTCGGCCGCAGCAATACCCACCGATCTCTGGCAAGCGAAATCCTTGAACAGCGCAAATCACTAACAGCTGGACAACGCGAGAAGGAGTACAGCATGTTCTATCTCTTCAGGCGAATGGGTGCCATCAACAAGAGAGAGTGGAAAAGTTACTTATTTGGCTCCCTCTTCGCTGTTGGTGCGTTTACTACGTGTCTTACGAAAGGGGATCTAAGTCGCTCACTGACCGTCTGCAGCAACTGGATGTGTCTTCCCGGCTTTCGGTATTGTATGGTGTACGTTCCATAGCAGCACATTTGGCGCGAGTATAGAGCTAACCATGTGTCTCACATATAGCCCAGGCTGTTACCGGTTTCTCGGACAATTCCTCTCGCGAACGTCGTCATGACGGTGACCGTGCCGCTCTATGGTTGGTCATCGCTTACTCGCGCAATTACCAACTCACTCGTCCTTTCAGGTCTTTTATAATTTCCATCCTTGCTATGATCAGCATCGGCGCCCAAAATTACATGTTCGCCCGTTCTGCCGCGTCGCTCACTAGCAAGCTGCGCTCTCTGAGTTTCCGCGCAATCCTAAGACAAGATAGTAAGTTGCTCCCAGGGTTCTGTGTTATCCTGCCTTCACATTTATTGTTTTCAGTCGAATACTTTGATCGCGACGAGAACAGCGTGCGTAAAAGTGGCCCTCAGATAGATGCGTCCAAGTGAACTCATTATCTACTCTAGTCTGGTGCCATTGTGTCCGGTTTGAGCGATGGTCCTCAGAAAATCAACGGCCTCGCGGGGATCACTCTTGGAGCGTATGTAACTTGCTATCCTCAAGATTTTTTCATGGGCTCATCTTTGGGCTCAGTATTATTCAGGCACTCGCCACTCTCATTGCGGGTTTCACCATTGGTCTAATCTTCATTTGGAAAGTTGGTCTCGTGGGATTCGGTAAATCGATTAGGCCTTCCAGCTCTCTTCAATCTTATACTGATTACTTGATGTAGCGTGTATTCCTTTCCTTATCTCCGTCGGCTACATTCGTCTGGTGAGCGTTACTAATTTTCTTTCCCTTATACTACAGAGTACTGATTTTCATGCGCTCAGCGTGTCGTCGTCCTTAAGGACCAGCACAACAAGAGTGCACACGAAGAATCCGCCCAGCTTGCGTGTGAAGCCGCGGCATCTATCCGAACAGTTGCGTCTCTCACGCGAGAAGACGATTGTCTGTACCTTTACAGCCAGAGCCTCGAAGAGCCACTGCGCAAGTCTAACCGAACGGCTGTCTGGAGCAACTTTTTGTTTGCAGTGTCTCAAGCATTCTCATTCTTCATCATCTCGCTGGTATTCTGGTACGGTGCGCGACTAGTATCCTACCAGGAGTTTACCACAAAGGAATTCTTCACTGGTCTCATGGTAAGGAGTCATCACCTCCAAGATTTGACATGCGCTTATATTTTCACTGACCTAAACAGGGAACCGTTTTTGGTGCTATTCAGGCTGGCAACGTGTTCGCGTTCGTTCCAGACGTCTCCTTGGCACGTGGTGCAGCCTCGGACATTATTCATTTGCTTGATGCGCGACCTGAAGTGGACGCCGAATCGACCGAAGGTAGAACTCCACAGAATGTCAAAGGCCATATCAGATTTGAAGATGTCCACTTCCGCTACCCGACTCGTCCTGGTGTCCGTGTACTTCGCGGTCTTAATATCACCGTGAAACCTGGAACGTATGTTGCCCTCGTTGGAGCCAGTGGTTGTGGAAAGAGCACTGTGTATGCATATTTGTTCTGTGGGCTCACGTGTCTTTTCATTGATTGGCGTGACTTAGTATTCAACTCGCCGAGCGATTTTATGATCCTCTTTCCGGTAACATCACTATCGATGGTCAGTCTATCTCCGAGTTCAACGTCCAGGAATATCGGAAGCATATTGCGCTTGTGTCTCAAGAGCCTGTGAGCAGCTCTATTTACCAATCCTTACAATTCCTCGGCTGACATTCATCAGACACTCTATGCTGGAACGGTCCGATTCAATGTTCTCCTCGGTGCGACGAAGCCGATGTCGGAGGTGACCCAGGAGGAACTCGAAGACGCTTGTCGTGACGCAAACATTCTCGACTTCATCAAGAGTCTACCTGAGTGCGCAAGGACTTCATTTCTTTATTTTTGGCCACTGAATTTGTCCGCAGTGGCTTTGAAACAGACGTTGGTGGCAAGGGTTCACAACTGTCAGGTGGTCAGAAACGTAGGTCTTGCCAGCCCGTTGACTTGATCTGTGTTGATGACAAAAATTAGAACGCATTGCAATTGCACGGGCACTTCTCCGCAATCCGAAGGTCCTCTTACTTGATGAGGTCAGTACCAACACTAGCGCGTGGATACTTGGTGAATACTAATAACAATCTTCAGGCAACTTCTGCACTTGACTCGAATTCGGAGAAGGTCGTACAGGCTGCTCTTGATAAAGCGGCTACTGGGCGGACGACAATTGCCATTGCCCACCGATTGTCGACAATCCAGAATGCTGATTGCATGTGAGTCCCCAGCATATTCTCTCTTTGTCGTTGTACCAATTGGCTTGCCACTTCACAGATACTTTATCAAGGATGGCACTGTGAGCGAGTCCGGTACGCACGACGAGCTGATCGCACGAAGGGGAGACTACTACGAATATGTTCAACTTCAAGCTTTAAGTAAGAAATAACGACAACGCAGACTAAGTCCATACATATGTTATTGGCTTTCTGCACGACATGCAGTCAGATTTGTAGATACTCAGCAGTTCACCTTGCTACTATATTACATCGCCTCCCTAACATTATTTTACTCATTAACATTGATTGGCAATACCACGCATTCCTCGCCAGCTTTGAATAATTACTCCACATTTCCTTAACATCAACGGGATCTACCTCTTCAAGCCCCCCCCCCGCAAGGACTTCTGAAACCACCACAGTCACCGAAGCAGAGCTCTGCTGCCGCCGTAGCATAAAGACCAGTTCAGTGCCTAGCTGTGAGAGGTCGCATGTTATCGGGGCATCGGGAGTGTAGTACCACGTGACATCCAGAGCCAGGCCAGCCTCATGCGCCGCTCCTAGCTCCTCGTCGAACAATGAGGCCTGGCTTGTTAGCCAGTGTCAGTAAGTTGCCCTGTGGCACATTGACATGCGCGGTCCACCGGTAGGGATGGAGTGTTGAGTCAGTAAGGGACCTGTACAAGCAGAAATGTGTGTCGAACGCATGTCATTATTAAATGCTCAGTGTTAAAAACTCTGCCAGCCAACAAAAGTCGAGGCAGATGTATTTGGAGCGCGGGCGGGTCTCTGACGTCGAAACTAATTCGTGATTGGGACCTCGCGTCGTCGAGGAGTGTGCAGCGACGAGATCGGGAATTGTCAGCGAACGCCGACGAGAAAAAGGCACCCAGGCATTGGCCGTTTGCTAGTTGTCCATCACCCAGGATCAAAGTCTTCCCACCCGGAGGACGCGACGCCCCTCCCGTACCGTGTCTTTTCTCGCTGCGCCAATCAAGCCTCGACTCTTGACATCAAAAGAATGAGGGGCGGAGTTAGGAAAGCCGCATTGCGCCCGTGTACGTTAACGCTCAGCGGTGGCGTGCCGTGGCAGCAGCTGTGCTACTTCGTTCCAGGGCCACTCGGCCGGGGCTAGTACTTAATACTCAGGGATGGTGGGGCGGGGGCGTCAGTGGCGAGACAACATCCGTGATGTTGTCGGGGTCTTTGGCCGGCGCCTAGCCTGCTCCACCAACAAATGTTATGTAGGACCTCGATTCCGAGTTCCGAGCTAGGCATCACTGGATCTAAGAAGGCCAGGACCCCGGGCCTTCTCGGCGGGCGGTGGGGCAGGGCCCCCTTGTCCGCCGCTTTTGGCTTGGCTTGGCTCGAGCACGCCTCGAACGGGAGCCCTTGGGTGCAGTGCGCTTGGGGGTCTTGGCAGGAATGATTCTTGTCGCGCAGTTAAGGTGGGGCTGACCCAGTGCACGTTCCTCGATGAATCAGACTTTACGGAGACCCCTCTGATCCTACCAGCAAGTGTCTAGGGCTGAAGACCACGTTCGTGACGGGACGGGTACGCCGTAGACAAAGAGCTTAGTCCAAGCAAAGACTAACTAACTACCAGCAAATAGCCGATAGGACCGCGGACCGCGGACCAGACAGCTTCTGTGAGGGAACGCCAGTCGTTGCCGAAGGCCCTGCTTTTCGAGAAAGTCTGAAGCGGTGGTATCTCAAGAGGGTGGAGGGGGGGATCGACAGAAAGTACATCGTGTAAGTTATATTGAGCAATTTATGTCCCTGGGGAAGGCGGAAGGCGGTAGTCGCGGTGAAATGTCCGTCTGCACAGGCGACGGCGTCTGGCTCCAATAGGGCAGCGCACTGACAGGCGCACCCGCCTTTCAAGGCTTTCCCGTCCACGACGAGCATCCTTGCGCTCGCCATTGGGCAGCGCATAATGTTACGGCCCCATGCCTTGCTGTAGCGCGTGATAGATAGGAGGTCGTCCCAGGGGAAAGGGTAGACGGTAAGGGAAAAGAGAAGAGAATAGGGTGCGAGAATATAGGCAGGCGCCGCCGCCGCCGCCGCGGACGGAAATCGTTAATGCAAACGTAAATGCGTGTTCGTATTTTCTCACAGGGCATGAATGCACGTTTTGTAATCTGAGAGATGGAGAATCTATCGCTGCGAGTCTAACGCAGACGCACTCCTTACATTGCGTACACGTCGCCGTATCAGGGATTCAGTTGAGGATATTGCCTCCGGCAGGGACGCGCGCGCGACATCGTCACGTCGATCATGCGCCGGGGCGACTAAATGGGGTGATAGAACACCTTCTCTATCCTATGACCAAAATCGCCGAAAGTACCCAAAGAATACTTGAACGGTGTGAGTACCGGTACCACATCTTCGAAAGACCAGGAGTACCTACCTCAAACACAGCCACCACGTCTTCTCCCAGCACACATTTGATGTTCTCCCACCGAATTTTATCCGGAAGGGGTATGTCTTTGAAAGCATGCGGAACCTTCTCACCTGTTAACCTACCAAACTCTTGCCATGCCGCGACACCTGAAAGGGCCAACCCTTTCTGTGTGACTGGGTTGCGAACGACGCGTCTTGGGTGATAATCCATGATGCGCAGCATCTTCTGGTCTCCGACAACAATCATCGGCGGCTCGGTCACAGCATGCATACCGCACACTAGCTTGGAGCCAAGAAATCTGTCGGAGGAAGGATCGGGTAGACTCAAGATGTGCGTATTCCGGGGACCCCACGCTTCCCACGGCACCATAACAGTGTCAGCGCCGGATGGGTGCGACGCAATGTAACCTAGGAGTACGTCATGCGGCACGAAGAGAACGCGCAGCGGGATGTCTCCCCCCATGGAATCTATGACAGGGGTTTCTACCTCGAGGGCCAGAAGTCTGCTGCCGGGCTCCGAGTGAAAGTAGCCAGGAAAGTACGAGCCGGAGGTGTTGGAAGGAAGCGTGTTCACGCTTAGGAAATATCCTTGCTCGGGTTGGGGGCCGAGGACGTCAAGTTCGAAATGGTAAAAATGTAAAGCCGCTTCGTTGGTGGTGTTCAGCGACTCGAAAGTGACG
Organism: Lactarius vividus; assembly: GCA_021527035.1. Lineage (NCBI taxonomy): Eukaryota > Fungi > Basidiomycota > Agaricomycetes > Russulales > Russulaceae > Lactarius > Lactarius vividus. The sequence goes on along the minus strand of JAKELG010000033.1, from coordinate 287,792 downwards.
ACCTGGAAACGTAGCATTTGATCTTGGCCACTGGTACGGTACGGAAATAGGATGCTGTTCCTATCGAGGAAGGTGCAACTAGAATATCTGTGTTCGAACGGCTGAAACGACGACATATTGTTAGTAAATTGCTCGGTGTCTGCTGAGGACGAGACTTGCTATTTTGGCTATCGGCTTTCCTGTCTTCCAATTCCACACAAGAACGTTACGGCCGGTTGAGGTCGTGAACGCAAGGCGATCGTCATGGATACGTAAAGAAAAGTCCTCATAATCAACGAAGTTCGTGCCAGAGTCAATTAAGCCATGGGAGCCCGATAGAGGATGAACATATCCTGAGGAGAGTGTACGAATGTGGATATCTGGTAAACTAGAGAAGATAGTCCGTTAAGCGTGAGTGAAAGTGATTCGACATTGGCCACCAACCATGAGAAGACAAGGAGGTCCTGAGATTCGTCCAGAGCAATGGCCTCTACATGCTGGGAGTCGAGGTCCAAATACCACAGCTTCTCTGGGATACCACGCGCCTCGGAAGGGAATCGCAGCAGCAGCAATTCACCCGTGTGACGAATACCAAATGTGGGGCCTCTCAACACCACCAGATTTCCGGACAATGCCACAGGGAACGGGAATATCTTCTTCGAATAAGGAAAGCACTCCGGTTGGGACCACGCCGAGCCTTTCCAGGCAGCCCGAGAGCCCTCTAACCTCTTCAATCGCTCTGCTGGGCTTACAGTGTCCGGAGGACCATCGCGCATCCCAGCTGCGCCTAGCTCTACGACATAACGGAGGGAAGCTGTCGTATCCACTATGTCTCTGAGGCGGCGGCACAACTAGAACCCGCGCCAATGAGCAGCTTGAGAACCTGATCGACAAAACCCGAATGACGGAATGGCTTACCTTCCTACAGGCGGTAATCGTCTTGTAGTCAGCATACTCCAGTATCTTCGAAATGAGTTCAGTTGGAAGAGATGGCGACATTGAGGGTATAAGAGCTCGAGACAAGTCAAGTTAGTCAACACTCTGCCTCGGACTTTACAATGGATGAAAATTGAAATCTAGCTTGGAGGGTTGCGAATACTGTGTTCGAAATGTCGGAGAATCGATATCAGGAAAGCCTACGGTCACGGCATACTATTGACTTGGTGGAAAACTGGGGCGATAAAGCGGCCCCTACGGATTTGAGGAACTGGGGGTAATAAAAAGTATAGACTCAGTCTGCGGTTGTCGCTACTATGGGATTGTCGTCAAGTACTAGGATCCGCGGTGCTCTTGGCCCGTGCGTAGGACTTGCGTAGGTAGCGAAGTTCGGAGAGATCGGACCGTTCACATCCGCGCTGTGACGTGGTTATACACGGTTCAGACACGCTCTCCGCACTGCGGCTTCACTCTTGCCCCACCCTACTACTCCTCCCCCAAAGCTGCAGCGAAAGCTCTGCTAATTTTATTCGCTCACATCATGTCGTACACTGGATTCTGGGATGAGATTCGCAAAATACCACCTGTGACACGTTTCCTGTGTGGCTCATCACTGGCTGTATCAATTCCGGTCATGGTGCAGATTGTGGGCCCTTACAAACTCATCTTTGTCCCTGAGCTGGTGACGCAGAAATTTGAGGTAAAGTTTGGTATGCGTCGAGCGAGGAACCGTTGTCCTAACGAATTGTAGTTGTGGAGGATCTGGTCAAGCTTCTTTCTTGGAAGTTCGTGGTCATGTATTGTCTCATCAACCCGTATGCTGACGTTCAGGGTCTCGACTGCAGGCTCCGGTCTCAACTTTGTATTTGAGTTCATCATGCTATAGTGCGCGGCGATGTCTCAAATCCGGTTTCCTTCTCTGAATGATGCCACCGTCCAGTCGCTCCTCAAACTCTATCGAACTTGACCATTACGGGCGAAGATCCGCAGATTATGCCTGGCAGTTGATCCTTGCGGCAGGAGCAATACTGGTTCGTGCATACGTCATTTCGTACTCCAACACCGCAGTAACTTAACTCAATATCGATATTAGGCGCTTAACCTCCCACTTGGCTCGTTCGTTCATTCGCGTGCACTCACGTTGTGCTTGTTGTATCTTTCATCATCGCTTGCTCCCGCGGGTTCCCAGTCTTCCATAATGGGACTCATTACCCTCCCGGTGAAGTACCTCCCGTACGCAATGATTGGTGCGGACTTTATCGCCCTAAATTTTACCAATGCTCATGATCGGGCAGGTATGGATGTGGTAACGAGTGGGACTAGGGCCGCTGCCGTAAGCGTGACTGGTGCTGTCGTTGGACACCTATGGTGGTGGATGATGTACGGGGAAGATGGACGTGGACTCCCGGGGGTTCGCGAGTTCGGACGCGCACCATCATGGGTCCGCGCGCTTGTCGGTGACAGTGCAACGGCTAATGTTACAGGAACTGGCGTACATGTGTTCCCACCACGGCAGCAGCAGCAGCAGCAGCAGCAGCAGCCCGCCCGTGCGAGAGGATACAATTGGGGCGGTGGAGGACAGAGACTCGGGTCAGATTCAGATTGATCCTACGTTTCATCATATGATTACACCGGGCTGTGATCCTACTCTTTGACGCCAAACTGCTCCCAGTATGCCTGCATACGCTCGATGTCCTCATGACGCCCTTTGTCCCTCAGCCAAGCTATCAAGTCGCGCATGTGCAGGATTGCGAGGACGCGTCCCTCCCCCCCGAGCTCCGCCTCGAGTTCCTTGACGGCACTTTTACCTTCGTGGCCGATCTCCTCGCGATCGAGCGCCATGACGACTCCAACGGCCTCGCCCCTGGCTTTGCGTATCATCTCGAGAGCTTCGTGCACCGCTGTTCCGGCAGTCATGACATCATCGAGGATGAGGACGCGCTTGCCGGCCACGGGAACACCGACCATACGTCCACCTTCGCCATGGTCCTTGGCTTCCTTCCGATTATACGCGAAACCGACATCAATGTTGTGTTGCGTGTGTAAGAGAACAGCGGTGACAGCCGCGAGGGAGATGCCCTTGTACGCCGGGCCGAACAGAACATCAAATGTCGGGAGCCGTTTAGATCCGGGGGTTGAGAGAGCCCTGGCAATCGTATGTGCGTAAGCGGTACCCAGCGAGTTGAGGAGGGGTCCAGTGGAGATGAGGCCAGCATTGAAAAAATAAGGGGACACGCTAGTCGCATGACATGAACAATAACGCTACGCCACGTAATGATGAATCATCTGGACGCACCGGCCTGATTTGAGAGTGAATGAGCCAAACTTAAGAGCACCAACCGAAAGCGAATCGTCGACTAGCTGGACCTGATGGGTATCCAAGGAAGACATCGATCTTTAAACCTATAATGGTGGTAACGCCGCTATGGTTGTGGTTGGAGATAGGGGCAATCAGATCTCTCCATCGTCTGCTCAATCCGGATCCCACCCGGCGAGCCCTCGCGCCTATTCGTTCCACGTTCCTGGCCTTCGAAACTATAAGTATTTGTATGTGCGTCACGGTGCCCTAACTCCTGCGATGCCTCGTTTTCTCTTGTCTGCTGCGTTCCTGGCCCATCTTTTTCGGGGAAAGGACTCGTCAGCTCGGTCTGACTTGGACCCAGACACAGAGAAGGGAGACTCGGATGGCTTGGGTGCCCCTAAAGCAGGAGACGACAACGCAGAAGACCGTGACTTCGATGCCTCTGACGACGACCAAGAGGGGACGGCCTTTACAGAGGGGGAAGAGGACGAGCCTCGCCCTACCCAGCGTCGTGGAGTCCGTCTGGCGCCTACCTCTACAATGTCCTCGACGACACTAAGCGGCTTCACCCGACCGTCTCTCCCAAAGTATCTTTTGAAGGCGAAAGATATACTGTTCGGGTCCCCAACTCCCCCAAATGAAACGGCAGTGTCTACCCCGAATTATCGTCTTACCCCTATCATATCCGGAAGCCTCATTCCGTTCTCTATCCTCCTCCAAATACCAGGTTTAACGGAACACTGGTATGTCCGCACAGACGGAACCAAAGTTGTCGAGTCCCGCAAGAACTCTGCCTTACTGGAGCTTTCTTTGATTCTCTCCATGGCACTCGCAGTGTTTGCGAACCTTGCCCTCATCTGCCGGTTCCTAGAACGACGCGTTAAATTGTGTACTATCCTCTCTATTGTAGCGCTGACTATACACGGTGAGCCTTCCAATTCATGTCACCCATCGAATGCACATTAGCCCACCTATGATAGATCTACTAAATGTTGTGACTGTGGTTATTTTTGGTGTCCAACATCGTTTCGACGATGGCTTCACGTACGGCGAAGCGTATTGGATGACGATATGTTCGACTGTCGTATCTATGATAACGAATGTTACTCTAATCTGGGACCTCGTCAAGACGCCCAATTTCTCTAAATCTGGTTCGTGCTTCCCACTTTTTTTCAATCTACTGTCATGTGCTCAGTCACATCAAGGTAGCGGCATTACCCGCAGGCAACGTTCTCTCGTCATCATTACAATGATCTTCTTATCTTACGTTGCATTCGGCGCTCTGATGTCCTCGCTCATGATGACTCTCACCTTCCTGAACGGTCTGTTCTTCACCATTGTCACCACACTTACTATCGGATTCGGCGACATAGTGCCGGTAACACCAGCGCAACGTGTCGCGGTTTGCATCTACGCTGTGTTCGGCATCGTCATCCTTGGCGCCGCAGTCCGTCTCACAACCGAGGCTGTTTTGGAAGGCATCGAAGTTGGATACCGCCGCCGCTTGCAGGGATACAGAAAGCGCCGCGGTGAACGGAAACGCGAGCGTGAGCAGGTGCGCCGCTGGCGCGCGGCAGTCGAGAGGCGTTTGGTCGGGCGTGAACTCGAGGTATGGACGCCCGACAAGCCACTATCACCCTCCGCCTTGTACGAGAAGCCAAAGCTGCACCGTCAAGGGTCGAGTTTTATGCGAGGGTCAACTTTCATGACACAACCGATGCGCTTGAATACGGAGGCGCTCTCTACAGAGGAGCTGGAATCGGCGGCGCAGGAGGCCGGAGTGCCGCTCGAGGAGTTCATTGGTCGCAAGTTCAGGAGGCGCGCACGAAACCATCACCACCATCACCACCATCACCATAATCAAGACCAAGGTGATCAGCAGCAACAGCAACAGCAACAACCACAAGCTGGACGAAGCACGCGGGTACCACTAGAGTACTCATGGACCATCGACCCTGTAAACGAAAACGAAACACGGAAAACTAGGATGTGGGGTGTGTGGTGGGAAAGGGCGTGTAGGGCGTTGCGTCTGGAAAAATCTAGCAAACCTGTGGAGGAAGCCGAGCCTGAGCCGAGTCCCAACTTGACATCTGTGAGCATGTTGAAGGTACTCGAGAGAGAGGAGCGTCGATCACTATACATCAAAGTGCGTCGCATGTTTTTTGAGGAATAACACAGCTAACGGATTGTTAGCTTGGTTTGTCTTGGGCCTTGTTCTTCACGTTCTGGACTGTGAGTCATCCCTCCTCGCCCCAGCTGCTTCTGAACGACATTTCCAAGATCGGTTCCCTCATCTTTTCCCATACGGAGGGTTGGTCTTACGGTGAAGCCATGTATTTCTGTGAGTCGTTATATTTCGCACAACGTGTCGATGCAGACCGCAACAGGTTTCATTGCGTTCACGACCATCGGGTATGGCGATCTCGCTCCTGAAACACCCCTCGGACGCTCAATATTCGTCTTCTGGGCGTTGTTCGGGGTTGGCGCGATGACCGTTCTTATTGCCGGTGGGTCGTACCTTCTAGCTTTCCCTTCCTTGGAAGCTCAGTGCGCCTTTTTCAGTCCTCACGGATGCGTTCTCCTCAAAATATCGCCGGGTCGCGCACAACAAAAAGACTTTTGACCGCGCAGTCAGTCGATATCGTCAGGGTCAGGACAAATCAACGCGGCATGATACCTGGAAGAGCGAGCGACCCCTTACACAATTTCTCCAAGCCAATCTTGCCAAAATGTCGTCGCAACCAGCGCGTCTCCTTTCTACACCGCAACCTGAGCTGACGCTCGCAGAGGCCGATGAGTGCTTGCGTGCACGTATAGAACCGCTTCCTGCGATTGTTCTGAAAGAGGTGCTCAAGTTCCGCGAGCATACTCGATTTTTCTTCATCGCGAGTGGACATGCGGACGCGCTGACTCTACCACCGGATCCCCGAGGGAAGAACGGGATTTCATTTCCTCAGGAGAACGTAGTCCCAGAGGGGCTGAAGAAGCTGCTCGATGAGATCGCGCAGGAGGAAGGTTTCGACGAGCGGCTGAAGCGAGAGGCGTGGGACGATGAGCACGCGAGAAATGTGAGTCTCTCCTTTTGTCGGCATAAATAATAGTGCGGGTCGCTTAAGTGTCTCAATGCCAGACACTCTTTGTTCTCAGTCTCGAAAGTGAGTCTTGGAAACACGGACGGTGCGGCCGTGGCTATGCTGACGATTTTGTTCAGAAGGAGCGCAGAAGTTGGTCGAGGCGGCGGAACTCGCATTGGAGATGCTTGCGCGACGTGACCAACTGGTTACTTCAGATGAGCGGGATGTGACTAGCGGTGAACAAGATGGTGATGCTTCTTGTCTGGACAAGCGGGACACATGATTATTGTAGCAATAGCAGTATTGTACTCTATCTTGTTGGTTAACTGAGGATTGAGGAACACCACACCACATGACTGCATGACTACGGATATTTCCGAACAGGGTTGACCGAGCGTTCTCAGCTTTACCGGTCCACACCGTCTTTGCCATTGCCAAATGGCCGCAGCTGAAGCAGCTTTCAAGGACGTGCCAGAAATATTCGAGGTATTGGTTTCTTCGGATCACACGTTCATTCTTTCGAATATTGGTACAGGTCGAATTGGGAGAATCTCTCCTCGCGCGAACCGAGGCTCTTGGTCCGTATCCCTGGACCTTTGGTGTACCTCGCCCTTCTATTGACCTCCTCTCTCGCAGCGACTTTTCGGGAACTCGGTCCACCTGATCTTTGCCATGTCGTCAAAGGTACAGGACGCGCAGGCCAGCGCGACGTAAGTCCCAACATCGATACCGCCCTCCGCGGGTGTAGTCTGAATGTGAAAATGTGCCGCAGCTTGGTTCGTATCACTACGTCTCCGGCATAGACACCTCGTCGTCCGCGTCACTCGCGGCGTACATCAATTCCCTGACGTACTCTATCGAGGACTCGCAAGCGTGGTTTGCAAAAGGCCCTACCTGGAAGGTCAAGAATGGTTGCTTTTGGTGCGTGCGTCTTGGCAGTACTTGTCTCGATGTCCTCACCCATCCACCTCGCAGTTGTTTTAACGCGTTTTCGCGTGTGGACGTACGAGTAGATGTCAAGATCCCTGGTGGAGTGAATGCGTACGTGATAGACTTACGAGGCGAGAGGTGCGTGCTCCTCTCCTTTTCTTTCCCTCTATGCACTCCATAAGCCGTGCCGGCAGACATCAAGCTACCCCCGACATTTGGCAAGAAACGTATCTCTCCGCCATCCTTCGTGCCATCCTGTACTCTGATGACCCGACCTACTTCCTCGAGGCCTATCGCCGGCTAGAACCCATCTCCACACCCGATGCGGAACTACGTTTCCTTCAGGCCTCAGAGGCTCTATTCATGAAAGGTATGTACGGTGCATAGCGCACGCCATTTTGGTGCGAAACCGACAATACGTAGGATGGCAAGTCGGATCGGACCCCGAGATCCAGGTTGCGACGATCGTATCGAATCACCTTACTGCCGGCATTTTCAAATATTTCGGCGACAGTGGACGTTGGCAACACGCCGCGAACTTGTTCGAAAAGTTAGCTGTGCGCGACCCAGAAGTAGCCTCCTTGCTTGCACGGAGTTATATAGGCATGAGTACGTCTTGCAGGGGTGTTGCACCGGAGAATGTACACCTGACTTTAATTTCAGACGAGGAGGTCAAAGCAGTACAGATAATGGCCAACGCGATGAAGCAGACTCCACTGTCGTACCTCTTACTCCACACTCAATGCAACTTCTTACGGAGTAAGGGCAAGCACGAGTGGGCGCTCAAGCTTGCACGTCAGGCGGTCAACTGCGCACCGAGTGAGTTCGTGACGTGGGAGAAACTCACAGATATCTATATCGATCTTGGGGAGTACGAGTCGGTGCGTTCTCTAGCTATATTCTATTGTCGACAGTAATGCATATACGCATGCCTAGGCGCTGCTCACGCTCAACTCATGTCCGATGTTTACGTTCAATGGACGAGACTCTCACCGCAGTCTCACCGCCTTGCGACTGCACCTTCCCACGAAAGCAGCCGTGGCAGAGATCCTGCCAGAACGCGAGAAAACGGAAGACGACGAAGCGGACCCTGCCCTGCAGCGTTTACCAGCCCCCGGACTGCGCGGGACATGGGCGCGAGCTTATGCGCTGCTCACGCGACTTGTGTCGCAAATCGGGTGGGACGAACTTCTCAAGACGCGGAGCGCGGTCTTTGTGATGGAAGAGGAGTACAGGATGCAGAAGGCGCAGGTGGACATCACTGCGGTGACACGGGATGACGCAGACGCAGACGACGACGCCTCGACAAAAGGCGTGCATGCATCGACGTCCGCAAGCCAAATAGACTCCCCCACGTCGAGCGCTAGCCAAAGCCCCACGCTCGAATTTGCCAACGATACGGATGTTTCGATCCCGACGATCCGGATCTCTACAGAGTCTGCGCGCGAGGAGACGCTGAGAGCGCAGAAAGCTGCCGCAGCCGCGACAGTGAATGGCGTTGAAAACGTAAACGGTGACCCTGTGCCGGATGGGCTACAGCAACCTGTTCAAGCGGCGGCTGGAGAAGGCAATGGGGAAAACAAAGACGCCTCGGGACCGGGCGGGCAAGAATCCTTCTCGTTTAGTAACAAACGCCTGTGCGAGCGCTGGCTCGATAATCTGTTCATGGTGTTGTACGAGGTGAGTTCACATTTGTTGCGCTTTGTCGGAGGTGCCAAACACTGTGCCAGGACCTACGAGTTTGGACGATTTTCCGTGCCGAGGTCGCACATTTCAAAACGCAGCATGTGGCGTACCGCAAGACGGGCCTAGAGTGGGAGATCCTCGGCGACCTCGGTCTGCGGTTGCATCATAAGGAGGAGGCGAAGGAAGCGTTTCAGCGGGCGTTGGACACCCCCCGGTATTCGATCAAACCATGGGCAAAGTTGGTGGACATGTACGCAGAAGAAGGCGACTTGACGAGGACGCTGCAGGCCGCGATACGCGTCGCGGCTTATCAGTATGGAGAGTACGCTGAACTTGCGGTATGTTCGCACCGTGACGTTATTTGTATGTGTGCGATTTGTTTCTGATTTGGGACACGGGGATCGCAGTACCCGACACAGATAGCGCGCTGGCTGTTCAAACTCGAACAGGTCCACGGACACGCAAAAATATGGAACACGCTGCTGAGCATGGGCCTGCCAGAGCCGATTTTACACGTCATGCAGGGGTACCTGCAATATGGCCAACGGTTCAAAGTGGAAGGGTCCGATTTCTGAGGCAGGGGGACGTGTCATTATGATTACTTTTCTTATGCTGCCATGCCCATCGGGATATCCTTAAATTATAAAAGTCGAGTCGAGGTTTACAAATCGAGTGGGCCCCCCCTTTCGTCGAAATCATAATAATCACGGGTTCGGTTCAGTCGGCTCATCCCTTCATTACTTCCGTCATCGAGACGCCACGACAATGTCCCTCTCCCCGCCAGTCCGGAGACTCTCCAGTGCTAGCAGTGCCAGCAGCAGCAAGCGTGAAGAAGACCTGATAAATGCCTACGAGGCGGAGGAGGAGCGCATCATAAACGTGCTCTCGCGCAAACTCGAAAAGGTTCGTCTCCATATGAACCACGAGAGGGGTTCGTGCCTATTCAACGTCCACGCCAGCTTCAGGAAGAGAAGATTGAACTTGAGAATGTGCTCGAGGCCGAGTCAGAGTCGCATGTCAACCGCCTCTCCCGCGAGCTCTCTGCGTTGCGACTTGCGCAGCAGCTCGCGACCCAACAAAATGGGGGGTCTCCGGGTATCAACGGCGATGGCACGCAATCGCCCACCCTGCTCCGTCTGCCCAACCCGCTCGCACCGAGCTCCGAGGACATGCTCGAGGCCATGCGCCGCGAAAACGAGCAGTTGCGAAACCGCCTAGTGGACACCGAGCGCGAGTTCATCCGGATATCGCGGCTCAACGAAATTTACCGGGAAGAGCTGATCCAGCACAGGCGGCGGGTACGCTAACACTGTCCCCTGTCCAACCTGTTTACTCATGTTCAACAGTTGGGACTCCCCGTGGACAACCTCATCGGTCTATCGGCGCACGACCCGTATTTCCAGCCCACGCACCGTCGGTCGTCGTCGAACGCGTCCTCTCCCTCGACGTCCGTCGTGCTGCCCATCGGCGTCGCACACGCCGTGCGTACCTCGCCGAGCGTCGCGATCCCACGCCCGCCCTCGCAAATCCACCGTCCGCCGACGAACGTCGTCTCGGAATCGACAACGCCGCTCTCCCACTCCCCCTCCTCCGCCTCCGACTCGCCGTACCTCTCTCCCTCGCTCTCCACGCACCCAGCGAGCTTCGCCACGGCCGCGACGACCCCGCCGTCCTCCTCCGCCCCGCGCGTCCTCTCCGCAGCCGCGCTCGCGCCCCCACAGCCCCTCTCGTACCCCTCCGTCCCGCCCCCGTCCCTCTCCTCCTCATACGCAGGCCCCGACTCCCCCGTCGAGCCCCGCGGAAGCCGCTGGCGCCATGGTTCCATCCATGACCTCCGCCAGGCTAGCCGTAGCGCCTCGCGCCACAGGAGCGTCGAGCGCGGCGCGCGCGTCGCGGAGACGGGCCAGCTCGTTCCGCGCAGTCGTGCGGGGAGCATCGTGCCCGGCGCCAACAATGCGCTGCCGCCGCCACCACCCACTGCCCCCTCTCCTGAAGTCGGACTATCGACATCGTCATGAATAACCACCATTTGGCTTCTGTGCCTCTTTTTTTTTTTTTTTTTGGTTCCTATCTCTCTGTTGTTCCCTTTTTTTTGTGTGTGTTGAAGAACCCTGTGAGACTCCCGTATCACCACTTTCCCATTCCTCCACCCATCATTCGTTTTCGAGCCCTTTGTGCATATCTCGCTGCAGCAGAAGAGGTCGGCAGCACGGGGTGTGACTACGTTTTTGTAAATTAGCAGATAGGCACACTATGTTCTGTAGAATCCTTAATCCCGCTTTGTCTTCGCACTGGCGACGTCTACTGTTTAAAGCTTAAAGGTTATCACAAGAAACGCCGCACGATTTGGTTGGACAACTGGATGGTGGTCTTTACCCAGTGAAAATGCAACTACGTAGGAAATCAAAATACTGTAAATTACACGGGGAAAGAGATCGGCCTCTGTACAAGTGAATGGCGCAAAGAAGGGAAAAAAAAAGGTGTGAAGCAAGTGAAAACGAGTGGACGGCATACAAAGTGGGTGTGGGTGGAGGAACGAAACGCCGAATACGGACGTGTTTTCTCTCAGTCCACCTTCTTGGCCTCCAGCGCCTTCCGCTCCAACACCTCGACGAATTTTCGGGGGAACCAACCTTCGCGGCCTTCTCGCGTCCGGCCCTTCCACCACTCCGTCTCGACTTCCATCCGTGGGTCGACCTCCATGCCCGTGTTGGGATCTAGCTTGCCCATAATAGCAACGATTTCGTTCTCCTGTAGATTAAGCTCTGATGGCGTCGATGCCTGGAACGGATACACCGTGCGTGCGAACGAGAGTTGGGACGGGTCGAGGGGGGGAAGGACCTGCCCGCCCGGCATGAGGATACCTTGCTGCTGTGGGTGTTGCTGCTGTTGGCCGCGCGGCGCGCTCGGCGATGAGCTTGACGAGTTTGTGCATTGCGTAGGGGATGCCGAGCATGGCGAGGAAGAAAAACACGAGCGGCTTCTTGCTCGCGTTCGGCGGGGCGGGCGCGGGGCCCTGCACGGGCCGCCCATTGAGGAACTCGCGGAACTCGCCGCGCATCTCGCCGCGTGCGCCGCGGTTGCGGCCGGTGAGCAGGATCTCGAAGCCAGCGGACGAGACCGAAGAGGCCAAGCACGCTGCCGAGGGCATTGCCGCAGCTGGGCGAACTGGTCGACGACGCCGGCGAGGGCGAAGAAGGACGAGTGGGTCGCCATGAAGGTCGACTCGAGCATCTGGGCGAGGCCGGCGAAGGTCTGCACTACCGAGTGGAGGAGCGCGAACGTCGTGGCGGTCGTCGACTCGAGTGCCTGCGTGACGCTCGGATTGGACGGGTCGAACGGCATGCCGGGCTGGCCGTACATGCCCATGCCACCCATGCCGCCCATGCCCATTCCCATGCTGCCGTAACTCCCCCCGTACATGCTGTTCATGCCGTAGCCACCGTAGGGATATCCGCCATACCCCCCCAGGGACCCAACACTTCCATAGAGGGAGGAGCCGTATGGTGAGTACGAGCTTGTTGTGCCAAAGCGGTTGTAGGGGTTGGAGTAAGGAGAAGTAAATGGGGAGGGCGTTGTGGATGCTACAGGAGAGGCAAAAGAAGCAGGTCGGGCGGGGACAGAGGGTGGGTTCGTGGTAGAGGCGCTGGTTGTGGTTGTGGACGCCGAGATGGGGACGGAAGCAGCCGGGGCAGAAGATGAGGTCGAGACTGTGGAAAGAGGTGAAGGCGAAGATGCTGCTGCGATAGAACCACTACGCTCCCACGGCTTTGGAGGCGAGCCCATCGTTCAAATCAAAGGGTAAGAGGACAGCAGGTTAGTGAATGTATGCTCCGATAAGACGCAACCTATTGGTATTTCTATTGTGTCAGATAGACACTGACAGATCGAAATCAGGCTAGACTCACTAGAGAGATGAGAATTCGATGGGAGAACAAGCGAGGAACGGGGCGAGTGGTTGTGTTGTGGGAGAGAGAAGAGCCGACTAGGGCTGAGTGTGAAGCACTTGATTTCGGACCGGGACAAGACCTCCCTCAACTCCGGTGTTAGACCAGCCATGTTAACCGTATAAACCTTACAATAACAGTCAATATCATATCTACAAGTCTTCCATATCTGAGTCCTCGTTAATTCCTTGGAGTACATCAGCCCGTACTCGATAACGCTTCGTCTCCACCACAGGCTCATTCGTATATGCGTCAAACACCGCCGTTCCGCTAGGGCCCAGCTTCTGAACACGCTGCATCACCGTCACAAACTCTCCTCCGGTGTTCAAATACTTGTGTGGCGAGACGAACATATGCTGTGCGTGCTGGCGACGCAGACCGCGACGAGATTGCTCCTGCCTGTGCTGTTCCATCATTGAGGGGCCCATGTGCGAAGGGCCCGCAACGGGAGCCGGGGACGACGATGGTGAGAGGGAGGGTGATGCAATGCGAACATTCGGGGGCACATTCCCGGGCTCAGCCCAGGGGGTAAGCGACTTTTGCCTGTTCTCGCGACCTGGATACGCCCAAGGCGTAGGGGACCGGCGGCGCTGCCCAGACTCGGACCCGGACGTCTCCGTCGGGGTGTACTCGAAATTCGACTCGGTCTCGGACTCTTCCTTGACGCTGAACCCCTCCGAGCCCTCCTGGTCGAGCTGCGCGATGACCTGCTCGTACTCCTGTTGAAGCGCTGTCAGCCGCTCGCGCAGGATCCTCTCCTGCTCCTCGAACAGCCGGTGGATCTGCTCGACGCGGATCCGCTGTCCCTCCGCACGCCGTTGCTCCTCCACGCGCCGGCGGCCAGCTTGCACGTCCTGCAGCTGCGAGCGCAGGACGCGCCCGCGCTCCACGATCGACGCCATGCTGTCCGCGACGCTGACGGACGACGCAACGCTGCCCTCGCGCCAGTCCTCCTGCCTCTGCTCGCCGTGCCGCTGGGGCCTCGGCGTGCGGAGCGCCGACGTCGGCTCAAAGTGCACACGAGGCGGCGTCTGCGGGGACGACGACGACATGTCGGACTCGGATCCCGAGTCGGAGTCACAGTCAGCGCCGGAGTCGCTGTCCGAGTCGTCGATGATGATCACATCTTCGGAGGTGTCGTGGCCTTGCTCGATCGGACCTCCTGGCACGGGCTCCAGGGATCGCTCCCGGTCGAAGACCAGCCGTATGCCCTCGCCGGTTTCGCTGGGTGCGGCAACGATGTTGTTCTTGTTCTCCTCGCCAAAGGCAGCGACATAGGCGTTCAAGCGCTTCTCCATGCGACCCTTGGCATTAGGACGAAGAGAGTAACCGTGAGACATGGTGATGAGATTTAAAAAGCGGGTGAGAAGGAGGGGTGGATGAAAAGAATAGTTGTGCTGAAGTTTGCTTGTCTTAGATGCGACAGTAAATATAGCGCACGACCTCAGCTCAAATACACCATCGCGTATCGCTTTGTTGCACTGTGGTCTCCATCTAATGTGGTTGTAACGCCCAGTTTTGTGAACGCATTGGCCACTGTGGCTCCGAAGTCGTGGTCTTTCGCCACGTGCCAAACAAGGCCATGAAGCACGTCGCTTGTTCTGCAGTGTGAAAGACCCTAGGCTTTAACGTTTTAACCACCAAGGTTAACCTGAGCCATCGCGAAGCACTGAAGGGCCTACCTCGGGACTCAGAACTCTTCTTGGATCGCAACGCCACCCCGGTTTCTTACTACTATGAGTTAGTCAACGCTTTGTTCTGGGCATCAATGCTGCCACAAAATATCCACGGCCCCTGATAGGCCTGATCCGGTGTCGCGTGTCCGAGCGAAGTCTATCCACAAATCTTGCTCTCAGTCTTGCTCGCTTGGAGCGGAAGTGGGGTCTGAAACAAATGAATAATGGTTTTGCTAATCCGCCAAAGTTAAACAGCAAACGAATATGGCTAGTGCGGACGTTACTTCATGCTTTTCTTATCGATCCGTCTGGCTCTTCAGCATCTCACCGAGTAGTTGTGTTTCCGAAATCCACTAAATCTGTTGGGCATTATGCGTTTGCCACAACTGCCGTTTAGCAGTGCGGGCGTATAAATGATAGTCTCGTCTTGTCTCAGCCTGGGCCATACACGCAAATATTGTTTTTTTCTTCATATCTCCTCAGTTCGTAAGCAACGCCTCCTACAAGCACCAAGTTCCATCAAGGATTTCAAGTTTGAAAACAAGAACTCGCACATACCCATCGTCATGCGTCTCGGTCTCAATATCTTGACTACCTTCCTCCACTCCCTCAAGCCTCGCAAACTACTCTCCAGCTCTCGCAACACGTACCTCCCCAACGTCTTCGTGCGCCACAACCCGCGCCTCGCCGCGCGGGCGGCCAGACTCCGCGCCACCAAAAGCGTAGGCAGAATCCGCACTAGGCCCGTCAGCGCTGCGCCGTCCATCGCCACCAGCATCGCAGACGAAACGGCCCCGCGCAATGACACGCAGCACCGCCAGCGGCGTCGCGCACGCGCGCTCAAGCGCAGCACCAACGCCGTCGCCGTCCGCACGCAAGTCCCCAGCTACCCCCAGCCGCCCGGCGCGTACGCCTGCGCTGCGCCCACCGACGTCCCCAACGACGCGCCCGCCACCTCGCACGACGCGGACCCAGCTTCGCTCGTCGCGCAGAAGATCTTCTTCGAGGCGCTGTTCAAGCAGCGCGCGACGCTCCTGCGTGCTGCAGACGAGCGGCGCTCCGCCGCCGAGGCCGCGGCGCGTCAGCGCGCGGAGGAGGACGCCGAGTACCTGCGTCTGCTCGCGGAGGACCAGCGCAAGTCCCAGGAGGCGCAGCGCCGTGCCGAAGCTGAAGAGGCCGCGCGCAGGGCGGAGGAGGAGCGCAGGCTGAAGGAGGAGATGGAGGCGCAGGAGCGCCGTCGTCGTCGCGAGCGCGAGGCAGAGGAAACGTCGGCGCCGACATGCTGCGCGCGAGGAGCGCAGGGAGAGAGCGCGTCGCGAGGAGGAACGTCGTGAGCAGGAGCGCAGGGAGAGAGCACGCCGCGAAGAGGAACGTCGTGAGCAGGAGCGCCGCGAGAAGGAGCAGGAGACCCTGCGTCGGAGGATGGCCGCGGAGGCTGCGCTGGCGCAGCGGATGGGGGAGTGGCATCGCTATTACGAGGACAAGTGGACCGCGCTGCGCGCGGACGTCAGGGTCCGTCCGCTGGGCTTCTCTGATATCCCGTGGCCGCTGTTCGGGATCGCCACGAGTGCCGCGCACATCACGCCGGAGCAAGTCCTCGAGTTTCTGTGCCACCCTCAGCGCGAGTCCGTGCAGAGCGCGGGCCTGGCCAAGGCCATTCGTTCGGAGATGCTGCGATGGCACCCAGACAAATTCAACGGGAAAGTGCTCAATCTGGTTATGGAGAGCGATCGTGAGGCGGTAAAGGAGGCCGCGGGGGAGGTCGCTCGTATCTTGGTTCAACTTACGGCGGAGATGCAAGGACGTTAAGCTTGACTTAAAACCTTATGCCTATGTTATATGTCTATGGAAAATTACCCTGTCTTGATGGTGTAGTAACGGTCTTTCATACTTTTATTACATGATGGTTTGATGGTTTAACGGTGATGCACATCCTGAGGATAACCTTTGTTTAACTGTAACTCCGGGGTAGTTGTGTCGCCATCAAGGTGTGCGCCACATAGGGAGGGCATTGAAATGTTGGGTCTATTCTCGTCCATGTAATGTAAAAGAGCCGTAAGCTATGACGACGTTGGAGACGACGTTGCGTCAGAGCCTTCCTCCGCTTCTGGGATAAGAAGTGAGCTCCCCAAACGAGGGGGTGTTTTCCGGTCGATAAACTCCATGATCGTCGGAAGCTTGTTACCCGCTTGACGAAGGGCTGCGTAGGCGTTTAGTAAGTGTTAGTCAGGAAGTAGTACGACCGCACCGTCACGGGCCAGCTCCTCACGAATCGGAGTACCGCCGATCTCAAAAATGACACGTCCTGTCGGTACTCTGGAAGGAGTGGACATAAGTAAAGGGCGAAACTGGAGGGTAAAAACATACCGAGTTGCCCAAAACTCGAACGTGCCCTTCCCCTTCCCCATACGGGTCTCGTTTCCCTTGGTTTTGTTGGTGAGTCTGCAAACGCTGAACTTTCAAGAAATGGACACACCTTGATGCAGACTGGGATGTCGGGGAAGACACGCAAGTAAACTTTGGCACCCTTGACGACTTTTATTTTGCGCTTTATGACCTCCTCAGCAGATGTGAGCTGCTTGGCCGAGAGACGGACACCGTCGCCCTTGATACGAAGCCCCCAGTCTCCGTATGCGAGCGTGGAGCCTTTGACTGACCCGCCAATGGGGATCGGAATAACTCCCTTGTGTCGCTTGATGAACGTCACCTTGCGTGGCGCCAGCTGATGCCGGAAGCGCACGAATGACGGTCCTCCATTCGTCGGTGCCGATATACGCGTCCGCAGAGCGGAGGACAGCGCAGAGCGAGCGACGCCGAGGAGGGAATGAACGGAGGGCGGGGAAAGCATGTGGTATTAGGTAATCAGCTCGTACCCAGAGCCAAGCCACCTTTCCTTTGTCGTCACTGCGTCACCACCCGTTCCGACCACCGCCCGTGTTGCCCATCCACCTGCACTCATGAGCGAAAGAAAGAGGGCATTCGAGGAGAATGGCCCCTCCTCGGCCTCAAAGAAGGCCCGAAGGTCTGTGTTTGTTGCACTGGGTCTAGCGTCCTCGCCCTAACTTTGTCTTCCAACAGTGAGACCACAGTGAGTACCTTTCCTCCCTTCCAAGGTGAATACGGCCGTCAATATTCGCTTCTGACTTGCTTCTATAACCTTTTCTACCCCCCAGACTCCCTCTCATGGACCCGATACCATCAACGATGTACGTCCCTCTTTCTTCCTTTGCGACCCCAGAAAGTCACCTTTCTTACTTCATTCATATGATAGAAAGAAGCACTTATTGCGCAAAAGCGCGCCGAGATTGCTGCGAAACTAGCCGCCATGCGCTCTGGATCGTCCACCGCTTTTGCCTCTCCAGCATCAAATACCCCAGTACCTGCACAGCCCCGCAGCCCCGGGCCCTCAGCTGCGTCGGCGCACTTTTCAGAAGATGTCAGCAAGCGTATTGCAGAAGCGAAACGCAAGGTCGCTGAGGCCCAGAACAAACTCGCGACGAAGGACAATCCATACATGGTAGCCCCCCTCTTTCCTCTCACTTTCAGTTGGCTGACTATGCCGCAGTCTGCCCCCTCGTCTCGTGGGAAGAGTCGCAGCGCCGAGCCTGCACCCCAGGGAGCTGGTCTTAAGATGGCGGCGCATCCCCTTCTGCTCGACACTTCGACCCCAGCACCGCAGTCGAAGAAGGATCGTTACAAGCCTATGCAACCCAAATTTGCGTCCATCCGTGCCAACGCGCGCAACGTGCCCACACCGCCACCCGCACCGCCACCCGCACCTACCGTGGCGAAAGAAAACCCCTATGCTGCGGCGGCTGCCAGCGCGTCCGCAGAGACAGGCTTTGAAGGCACACCGCGTGAGCGCGTTGGGCGCTCTTTGAGGTTTAACCCCAAGGGAAAATACGTGTCTATTGCCAATCAAATGAGGCAGGATATACAACTGGAGGCCTTGAAGCAACGTATCGCAGAGAGTGCGAGAAAGGCAGGGCTGGACAGCGAGTTTGATACGCTGGAGAAGAATATCAGAGTGCGTCAATGTTTTTGCGGTAATGTCTTGGTAGCGTACCGACGGACGGATGGGTTGTAGCGCGAAGTACCTCCCATGGCCGAGTGGTGGGATGCACCACTTCTCCCGACTGGTCGTTATTCCGACCTAGACGAGTTCGACCCCGCATATCTCAAGATCAGGACAGAGAATTCTCCAATCACCATTTATATCCAGCACCCGATCCCTATCCCCGCTCCTGGAGATAAGAATAAACCGGCACCTAAGCCACTTATGCTGACGAAAAAGGTACGCCTTATCGAGTTGAAAGGGGGAACCAACCTTCTCACAATGGCATGGTATGTAGGAGCAGAAGAAAATGAGGAAGCAGCGCCGTCAGGCCGAGCTCCAAGACAAGAGAGATCGCATTCGAATGGGCTTGATTCCTCCTGATCCGCCAAAAGGTCTGTCGTGTCCGTTAGTATCCGTCCTTCCCTAACTTACAGATTCTTCCAGTGCGGCTCTCCAATCTAATGAAAGTTCTCACTTCCGACGCTGTCCAAGACCCCACTCGTGTCGAAGCCCGCGTGCGCCGTGAAGTGGCCATGCGTAAGCATACACACGACAAGATGAATGCCGAGCGCAAACTAACCGATGAACAACGGCGGGAGAAGACCGAAACGAAGAAAGCCGAGGAGGACAAAAAAGGAATTGTCGGCGCGGTTTTCAAAATATCCACACTGTCGGATCCCGCGCAACGCTTCAAAGTGCGCAAGAATGCGGAGCAGATGGCCCTCTCTGGGCTCGTGATCTTCAACCCGGCGTTCAGCATGGTATACGCCGAAGGTGCACCGAAATTCATGAGGAGCTATAAGCGACTGTTGTTACATCGAATCGCATGGACCGAGGCTGCACGGGCGCGTGGCGAGGAGGAGGTTGAGCTCGCAGAGGGTGAAGACCGCGCTGGGGTCGACGAAAGTGGGGAAGGAAAGACGGTCGCGGGACCATCGAGTGGAGGAGTATCCCTGGAAGGTAACAGGTGCGATCTCGTGTGGGAAGGCCCGGTTCGCGAGCGCGCCTTTACGAATTTCCGGCCGAAGAGCTGCCCGACAGACTCTGCGGCACGCGACGCGCTTGGAGCGAAGTTGATGAGTTACTGGGACATGGCGAAGAACTACAAGCCAGAGGACGACGAGTGGAACGTGTAGTAGTCTGTCTTCTAGTATTGCAACCGAACGTTTAAATATTTCTTTCCCACGCGAAACACCTCTGCTACACCTCACACGTATGGCCGCGCAACGACTGCTGGCATGGCCAAAGCAGGCATCCTCGGAGGCTCGCAACCTTGTCTTGGGAGTCCTCAAGTCACACAACGAACCTCTGTCTACACGCGAGCTCTTCGAAAAGGCCGTCAAGGTTCCACCCCCACCAGGCGCCAATGGAGAACCTCTTACGCCCTCAGCGCAGACTCTCAGGAATGCTATACCTGCGCCCCCATACCCTGATCACCCTGTGCGGTCTCTGACGTACGTGAATCACGCGCACCCTAACTCACACATTCACACCCCCACGACAGCTTTCTCAAACGAACGATACTGGAGAATCTTGTTCGCACGCGAGATGTCAAGAAGGTGCACATAAAACGCGTGTTGACCCCTGCGGAGGTCGAACACCGCATGTCGACGATGTCCAAGGCCCAACTTAAAAAGACGTCCGCCGAGGCTCTCTCACAACCCGTGTCGACCTGGGCGTGGCAGTCGGTCGACAAGTCTGCGACGCCCGTACGAGTGTCCAAGGACGAGGGTGCAGAGGTGACGTTCGGTGCGGAGGTCGGAGTCGGAGAAGATTGGGGACATCTGAACAGGCGAAGGCGACGTGTGAGAGAGGAGAAGGTCGCGAGGGACGTCAAATGGATGAGAAAGGTGCAGATGGCGCGGGAGGACAGCAACACATAGAATCTCCTAAATCTCCTAAAACATGATATGTCATGACCCAGAAAGGCAACCGAGTCGCAGCCGCGGCGTTTATCGAGTCGAGGGCCAGCCAACTCGTCCACGACATCCACAATGACACCCTCAAGAAGGTCCCGCCTAGCATCAAATGGGTCTTCAAAACGCTCAAAACCTGCCCCCACGTCTCCTCCTTCAAATGCGTGTCCTCAGTCAGAGTCTTCTTCCACCCATTCACCCTCATCAAAGCCACAACCACAAGCTCAGAGCATGACAGCCGCTGCCCGGTACCAGAAGAACCTAAAGAGCTTACGTCGTATAGATCCTACTATACTCTCCATCGTTGACCAGTTCAGTCACATCTGTCTATACCGTCTTCATGAGGGGAAGTGGCAGAAAGACGGGTTTGAGGGTGCATCTTTTCTCTTCGAGCGGTGCGTGTGCGGTCCTATCTTCCCCATATACCTTTTCTCATCCCCGCGAAATCTAGAGCTGCATATCCCCCTTATGGCCTCTTTATCCTTAACCGTGCAGGGATGAATGATTACATACATCCCATCCACCCCGAGGACGAGATTCAGGCAGAAGGCGAATACCTCATGTACCGCTCTTATCCCGAATTCACCTGCCAAGCGCCTTGCCATGGCTAAATCGGCACCCCCTGCGCTGACGGAAAGTTGGACAGATGCTCGCCGTCGAGCACCCTCTGCTAACGATCCCCTTACCAATTGGCGATATTTACTCAATCAGAAGCCAGATAAGGGCCGGCACGAAACCGTCATGTTCTGGTTTTTGGGCTCTGACTCAGAACATCACGAGCCGCTTGCGGACACAATAGAGCGGCAAGTGCTTGTTTCAGTCGAAGCTTCGGCGCAATGTTGAATCATTTCCTTAGACTGATGGCCTTCGTACGTAAAGGGGAGGCGTATCCCTACAATCTGGATCGACTTCCGCCACCCGTTCAACACCCCGTTTCGACCGACGGCAACTCGCCAGACGCTAGCATAACTCCACCCGTGAATGCAGCTACTGTGATGCTTCCCGAGAAGACCAACGGAGCGCAGTCGCAGTCGGCGACCATCAACGGAACAGGGTCAGATCTCGACAAGCTGTTCTCGAGGCTCATCCCCAGTACTTCGCCGGCTGTGACACCCTCTAATGGTAAAGTGACCCTCGAAACCCTCTTTGCTTCTGCCTCCGCCCCCACCTCTACCTCTTCCACCCCTGCTTCCCATCTTATAAGTCCACCCCCAACCTCCGCTAACAAGAGCCTTCCTCTCCTCGATTCTCTATTCGCCTCTGCTACCCCTAGGCAGGGCCCCATACCCGTACCCACGCCTCCCTTCCCTCACCACGTTAGCTCGGAACCCTTCCCGCCCCCACCTTCCGCCCCACCCTCCACGCGCCTCTCCTTCGCCACTGCGCACACCCGCAGTGATGTTTCCTCGTCAGAGCCCGAGTCTTCTGATCCACCCTCTCCTACGCCGCACGCAGCAGCGCACCTTATACACTCTCCGCAACCCACCACGTCACAGCTTCCACAGATCCTAACACAGGATGTGATCTCTGCACTACTCGGCATGCCACCTAGTCGTACAAGCAGCGTCGCGTCCTCGCATCGCCGATACGAGGGTGATGTCGAAAGTAGTGACGATCTGCACGAGGCCGACTCACCGATCGATGAGCGGCCGAAGCCGCACGCGAATCCCAACAGGAAGCACGAGCTCGGCGATGTCACACCACGCCCTCCGTTACGTGGCTTCGCATCGTCCGAGAAGGTGCTGCCCAGCTCTACTTCCACCATCTCATCCCATCACTCCGCACCGGCCATCCTGCCAATTGCGGCCTCGTCTGCGCCGTCCATACCAGATCCTCCCCCAACCACCGCCCCAAGTCCCGCCCCCCGCACCGGTACCTCTCTAGCGCCACGCCAGCTAGTGCCTTTCCACGAAGACTCGTCCCTGTGGCCGTACCCTCGCGCCCCGCTCGACGACCGCGACGACATCGTCGAACTCGACTTTGCAGACACCAGTGCGCTCAGCGACGTTGACGCATTCGAGCGACAGCGCCAGAACGGGAAGAACGGCGCGAAGCAGCACTCGAAGCGGGACAGGGCGAGGGAGCGCGAGGAGATTGAGCGTTCGTGGGACGTGCCCGGAGACGCGCAGCGCGTCAACAACAACGCGAGCACCCACCCAGCTCTAGCGAGGCTTTCGCAGACTCCGCCGCGCACCGGCGCGTCTGTGTCGAAGGCCACGCCATCCCCGCACGCGGGAGTGGGAGCCCCCAAGGCCAATCACTCCGCCCCGCCGCCCAAAGCAATCCCCGCACATGAAACAGTTTCCCAAGAGGCCGCGCAGGCGGCTCCCTGCGATAAGTCCAAGTCCAAGCCCAAGTCGGTCGCCAATGGGAATAAGGTTCAGGTTCCAGCTGCTGCTGCTACTGCCTCTGATGCGCTCGCGAAGCCTGCGGCGGTCACCGCTATCGTCGAAGCGATGCGCGGGCGGGTGAACGGCAGTGCTGACGCGGACCGCAACGCGTTTGTTAGAGAGGTGCTCACTCTGATTCACGTGCGTATATTGTTCAGTGTCTCGGACCCAGTCTGATCGTTGTGGCAGACGGACCCGTCGTTCGTGGAACGGCTTTGGACGGAATATCGTGCACGTGCATGATGTTGTGCGGGCCGCAGCGTTTTATCTCTACTACCGGAGCCGCGTATTCGGCCATACTCTCCTTTATTGTTGTTTACCCCCGCCCCTCCTTCTCCTGCAGTTGGTATTGCACCGGAGTAGTATCAGGGCCCATGTATTGTCACGATGTATCACACCTGCACTGATGTGCATATGCAAATTAGTTGTACATCCAACACTGTAGGTCAAGCTTCGCACTGCTCGAACTTGTGAATTCCTGGCTCGACACCACGGCACATCCTCCTCGTCTGTTCCCACGACACATGGCGACCCAATACGCTTATGCTCAAAGTCGTGTCCATAACTCAGGCCAACATTCCCCCCGGCATCATATCAGCTTTACAGGAACGTCAAGAGCAATGCGACCATTATCTGCACTGTCGGTCATACGTTTCCCACGCCGCAGCACTGGCACGTGTTGTGCCGAATGTCTTTTGTCTCCCCGCGTACGCAATGGCAGACACCGCGGAATCTCTCTGGCGGGACAGCAGCGTGACCGGCGAAGTCGGCATCGGGGGAGCCTGGCGACGATGCTGTCGAGTCACCCTGGGTATCGATTATGTACCGTCGTTCCTGCGCTCGCTATACAATACGAAGGCCATATGTACCCGGTGCAACGGACCAGAATGTCCTTGGGGCTGTGGGACTTCTATGTACCACCGAGAGGGTGCTGCAGAAGTGAACGTGCGAACTATCATTCAGTCAACGCTGTCTGCAACTTCCGCGGTAGTGCACAGACTTGTATCACCCCCATATGTTTATCCTTCAACTTGCCGACCCAAGAATAGGCAGTACATCTCATAGCTCGTGCTGTTGCAGCCGCCCCCCGTCCCTTCCTTTGTAATTTCTGGAAATTGATCGCGTTGGCAACAAAGGGGGGCTATGTCATGCATGTAATAATAGTCCACACCTTGATAGTAGTCCTAAGGGTGGGCAAGTTACTCCCGAATTAGAGTGCACCTTGCGGTAAAAACCGTACGGCGCAATTAGGGACGGGAAGCATCCGTGTTGTCATAGTGCCACATAGGGCCATGTTCCCCAAGGCGCACTAAAATGGATTCGAAAAAAAAAACCCCCCCGTACAGCGTGACCAGGGGTTTCATGGGCACAAGTATAGATTCCCTGCTCATTTTCAATACGTAACTTCCCCACTCGGGTTCCCAGGGGTCACATCGGGAGAAGTATGGGATGGTGTGTGTCGTGCATCCGAAGCAAGACCACATTTGAGGCCCAATGTCTTCAGTTGCCGGTTTCGACCTTAACTTTGCGTGGATGAGTGGGTAAGTGGCCTTTTCACAACACATGTATGATGCTATTTCCTCAAGCAATTAGCTGGTTGGGTTCGGAAACGAAAACTCTATTGTCTCAAAGAATTACTGTAACTCTTCCAGCATTCTGAGGAAGTTAGGCGTTCCGAGACCCGTGACCTGCGCAGCCCAAGGTCATCCAACGTCGAAAGTGAAGAAGTATCAAGTGTGGTGGAACGCACAGGGTCCCATCCAGCGATAGCGGAGAATCCATCCATGTTGCAGCCCGGATTCGAGCCTTCTGTGATGTCATTGAGACCCCGGAAGCCCCTCCTGTACAGCCAAGGGTTGAGGAAGCCGAGAGGGTCCCTACCTGTCGAAATCAGCCAGTCATTAAGCAGCGAGATTATGCCCGCCACAATCTGTAAATTGGCAGTTAGCTGGGTGCTCAAGGACGGACGATCCACATAGGAGGAGGGAAGACAGACGCACGGGCGCCGCTGCACTTGTGCCGGCTATCAATTTCTCGTTGCCGTTGATAAAGATTGGTAATCCGAGGGCCTGCGCGGCGAGATCAGGGACGCCACGGCCAGAATTGCTGTACCAAGTACAAATTACGAATGGGTTGGATCAGGCCACAGAAGCGAACGCACTTGTAAAGACCTTGATACCGGTTCCCGAGGTTCTGGAGGAAGGTGGATATGGCCTCCTCCTGGTAAGGGGGGCGCCTAAAGTAGTCTGAGAAGCCTCCACCAGAGATACTCGCCGCGACCTCCGGTTGGAACTCTGTCGTTCCGCCGACGACGGTAACATAAGGACCTGCAAAAGCAGGACGATGCGGTGAGCGTCCTGGACCCGCACTCGTGTACTACGTCCAATACGAGAAAAATAGGCACACATACAGGTCCCGGGAAACGTGGGTTCGAACCGGACGGTGCCGTCGTCTCTCGTGCAGGTCCCTTGGCCGATGCCGTCGTTACCACTCGACAGGAGGACGCTGACGCCACGTGCACCAAGCATCGCGAACAGGTTGCACATGTAGGTTGCATATTCCTTGGAGAGCAAATGCTCTACACTGCTGTACGACATGCTAAGGGTCTGAGGGATGAATTCCTCGTTGAGGATGTATCGGAGCGAGCCCGTGAAAGAGTCGAGTGTGCCTGACGGCCCTCGGCCGCTGCTGTAGAAGATATGAAGGGTTGGATACGCCATGGCTTCAGCGTATTGAGTGTCTATGTTTGCCTCTTCGTTCGGGTGGGTCGGGTCGTACCCCCCGTTGTTGACATCTACGACATGAACCCTCGCATCAGTTGCTTCGGGGCGGTATCTGTACATGAACTCCACCAGGTCCGATGGGCTCGGATAATCCCCGAAGAATCCCAGGATCCCAAGCACATTCTCTTCCAAAGCAATGGGTATATAGGTTTCCGTGGCGTACAGCCAGCGCAGGAACGACGGCGTGACGGAATCGACTCTTTCGCGGCTCGATAGTATCGTCGCAGGCCCTCCCGATTTCGACTGCACTGCCCTGTCAGAGCGATTCCGCGGTGTCTGCCATTGCACGCGCGGGGAGACAAAGGAAGTCGTAGGCACCACAGTCAACACGTGCCAGTGCAGCGCCACGGGAAGCGAATAACCGACTGTGCGGACAATGGTCTCGCCAGTCTCGACATTTCTGTAGAGTTGGTACGATGCGCCGAGGAGAGTGTTGGCTTTGGTCACGGGCACGGCTTTGAGCATGAGTGTATTGCCGTGTGTCATGGAAACGGATGAGGGGGATATGTCGTGGTGTTCGAGCCAGGAATTCACGAGCTCGAGGGTCTCTGGACGTGGTGCGACGAGGTCAGCCACTTGCTCCTTAGTCAGGTGCACACGATATCTGCATCGGAGCAGTGGCCACTCGTGAGAACACGCGTTAGCGGAGGAGTGGTGGTGGATGTACCTTGGATGCCCGGGCTCACTAACCTCGTAGAGCGTGTCGACTAAGGCATTCTCATGCTGAGGCTTGACAGCAATGTAAAGGTCAATTGTGGTGCCAGGAGGCGGGGGGCCCATGGCGACCCAGCTCTTCGGGACGACGTTCCAGGAGTGCTTGACTCGGATGTGCATGTCGTCCCAAGGTAGTGAAAGGGGCTTCGCAAGGCCACCAAGGAGACTAGTGGCGAGGACGGAGAGCACAGATATACAATGGTAGTAGTGCATGATTATGGGAGGTAGACGAGATGGTGTCTACGACACAACGAGTTTGAAGTCCAAAGTGCCGAAGATGGTTAGAGCAATGTGAGAGCTTTTATGATGCATCTTTGCGCCATAACCTTGGCGAGAAAAAAACCCTAGATCTTCTGGCCGAAGTAAAAAGCGATTATGACCGAGGTCCGAGGCATGGGGTTGCTTTAGATTGTGATAAATAGGACACGACCATTGGATTGGGCAGGAGTTTGGCCAATAATACTACTACGTGGGCTATATCCGGAGCAAGTGTAGTGCGTCATCGCTCAGGCTAGGGATCGCACCTACTCCGGGCTTGAGGCCTTGAGGATCCGGGCAAGCACACTTATTGCCAGTGTAGCGGATGCGAGCGGATAAAAGCAAACCGCGGGCGCATCGACGGAGCACATCCTCCTGCACTGCCCTCGATTTGTCCAACCCCGCATCTCATATGCCATGCCATGCCATGCTCAGCACAATCCACCCGCAGTCATATTTGCTTCCCTTTGCGAGTCGCTGGTTTGGCTTCTCGGGGACGGGGGTGTCTTTTTTTTTTCTGATCTATTTTTATTGCTAGGTTACAGGTCTACACCTATGAAACACGATAGTCCCTATAAAGGTAGCCCCGAAATGTAAATAGAAAGAGCCGCTCGGGGACGGGTTTCCTTTTTTTCGGAGAGCGTTTATTTTCGGTAACTACTTTGTCGTGCTAGATAGCAGGAGATTTACCTATCTAACCCGCATATAGCCGGGCCGAAGCCCAGATGGAAAATGCCTTTACGCACACCCCATGCACGTGATCGTCTGAGGTCCTTGACCTCACTACGAATCATCCAGTTGGGCGGTAGTTCCCATTCCCGGCTGAGGGCTGCCTTCCATGTGCTGTCCACCGACTGTATCATGGCGTCACTTAATTGTCTTATCATTGTCTCTTGTTGATTGCTTGTAGCCAATGGGAGTTTGGTTTTCACACCGCCGGAGTCATGTGGAGCGTGTGTTGGTTTATTTTCATGTATTTGTTTAGGCTTGTGTGGTTTGGTTTTTTTATTTGGCGACTATTTGGCCAAGTTGTGTTCGTATTTGGTGACGGTTGAACTGGGCTGCAGGAGCTTTGCCGTGCCAGAGATAATCTTACTGTGCTGATAGGGTCAGGGAGCTGAACTGATTATACATCTACATATTCATGCAAAAGAGGGGGGTTGCACTTGGGTAAAATGGTCTCTCAAGGGCTGGGGACTCATACACATGGGGCATTAGTGCGTCGCGTTGGTGAGAGGGTCCCTAATGCTGGGTGGGTTTACTATGGTTTAACTGGCATCTCACACTACTGGGAAAGCAAATTGTCCTGAGGTTAACCGTGACAAAATGAGACTAAGGATTTTGATATGCTTTGAAATGAGCTACAATAATTATAAATAATCAGGTTTAATTCAGTGAGAGATCTGGTGTGACACTGGGTAAAGCCTCTGGACCAACCGTATATTGTACCAATCAGTTGCCGGTTTCTGCCATCGGCTAGTGGTGACGTGGCAACTAGCTCAGTTTTCATATCATCCTCAGGTTGTGTTGGCCAACGTCCTGAGGAGTTTGGGCGCCATCCGGTGTTTGACCGCCAGATGTGTCACCTGATTACCTCACTATAATGACTCAGCCTTTTCTCCCAAAAATAATGGCTAAGTTGCGCATTCTCTCGTGCCACAGCTGAGTTTCTTTTGTGTTGAAGATGATGATCGTGCCAGCGCAACATCAACATGCTTGACCTCTGTTAATCTCTTCCTCCCACCTTGCTCATGACTTTCTGCATCGCCGTTGGTAAGTCTTCATTTACTGAGACATCTCTCTGTCTTCTGGCTTCACTGAGTAGGATAACCTTCAACTCTTAGACCTGGTGGGTGACAACTTCACAAGTGGAAGAGGAGGGGAGGCAATGTGCACAACATTACTGGTGTATTATTAGTGTGCCAGGAAATTCGGTTGGGGAGGGGGGCTGGTAGTACTCAAGGTAGCACAGCGTCCAGCATATGTTGACACAAATGTTTTTTTTTCAAATAAAATATTTCTTCATTTCTCGAAAATCTAATTTCTGTGGTGGGACATTGCGGGCGCCCTGAATTGGGCACACCTGAGGATAATGTTGTGAAATCTGGCAGCGTCTACTAGGCTGAGATCCAGCACCGATCTAAGAAGTCCTCCGGACAGACACCAAGTTAACCTCAGGATGCTTCGGCCATTGTGACCAGGACAGTGGTCAATACTGCCGAGGATCGCGTCTCAACAGTTGCCTGGCTCTCGGGTAATATTTTGAACAGTACTCCAGCTTAGTGATCATTCACACAGGAGCGGGGTTCAATAATTAACTGAATTTATTCTAGCTGGATCCTAAGTTTGACTGACAAAAACACACAATTTTCCAGGCTGGTAGCAGCCTCCGCTTAGTTGCCTCTCACTTAACCCCAGGACAATTTTTTGTCCCAGTGTAGGGGGCCATTTATGACCGAGGATGTGCTAGACAATCCATCCTTGCCCCGGCTTTTTGCCGTGGGAAAAACCGTCCATGCGGTTCAAGGAGCCCCGAAGGCGTTTATTCTCAGTAAATACCCTGCCTAATTACTGAGAACAAGTGCTAGATAGGAGAAGTGAGGAGTGATTGGCCCGGGCGGGGTAACCCTCGCTCGGGGCTACCCGTGCCCGTACCCGAGAAAACCCGTACCCGTCCACAAGGGTACGGATCGGGGGTCTGTTGACGGGTACAGTGTTACGGGTACGGGTGCTGGCATCACGGCGCGTATGGGTGCAGGGGTGCAGGGATTCACAGGAGGTAAACACGCGTGGGCTAGTATACAAGCAGGTATACTACTCTGTGCACATGAACCAACTGACTGTATGTTACATATACCAAGTGCTAGTCGTTTGGGGGCCCGTTACCGTCACTGTCGCCATTGTCGTGGTCGCAGTCATCGGCGTGGTCGTGGTCATAGTCAGCGACACATGTAGCTCAGGATCTTCATAGTTGCAGTCGTTGACGCCGTAGTCTGTAGTCGTTGCAGTCGATGCGGTCGTCATTGGCGTGGTCATGGTTGTTGCTGAGGGTACACGCACTGGCTCAGAGACTAAGGAAACGGAGTCGGAGTTGCGTTGCTGCAGTTGTTTTCACGGTCTTTGTAGCACGGTTGTCATCGCCAGAGTAGTCGTCGTCGTTGCTGTCGGTATAGTAGCGGTGGTCGATGGCGTTCGCAGCTCAGAGCTGTGTTGTCGAGGACTTGTGGAATGTGGACTTTATTATCGTGAGCTCGGTCCCGCGCCTGAGACGAGTAAGAACAATGTCGAGTGTTGTCGCACAGCCCGTGAGTGCCTCAGTGCGTTGTCACCATGTAATAACATTGCCACCTGCTCGGTCTGTGACCCCGCGTGACGTCATTGAAGTGCGGGCCAAAGGGGCTCAGCATATCTAGGTGCAGGAGTGCGCTTCCTTTCGGAAGGGCCACGACGCACTCTAGAATGTGATTGATGGAGTATGCCTCGCGTCCCACGCTGACTGTTGCCAGAGGAAGCCCGAAAGGTTGAAAGATCCGTACGCTGTCTTCTTCAAGATAGAGCCTTGTATTCGGGAGATAGGACCCACGCATGAAGGGCGAGGATGGTAGGCGATGACAGTGCTAGTGCTGGGATGTTGGGTTGGAGAGACGGCGGAAGGTCAGCGTGGAGCCAGGGAGCCCGCTGCTGCTGGGGATGACAAAGCACAGGGCTGGCGCCAACACGCGGTGCAGTAGCTGCAGCTTGCCTTGGAACTCATGAGTTGTGATGCACTCACTAGATGCCGCATAGAGGCTGGAGCTGAATCATGGTCTACAAAGGCGGCAGTGCGCGATGAGGAGCTGCTGCTGCTAGAGGCAAGTAGCAGCAGGATCGGAAGTACGGATGACCCCTGGGAATGGCAGACCTGAGGAGGATCTAATATGCTCTGCAAATACGATCAGAACTGGTGAGGAAAGAATGACGTACTTATGAAATTGAGTACACAATCCCCTGAAATGTGGACCCGGACTACATGAGGGTTTGTTCTATGGTCTCATCTCCCGCGTTGTCATTGTCCTGTGTGTAGTGGCTGAAATAGTTGAGCTTCCCTTGCTACCATGTAGGCTCTGGGCGCCGACGGGGCCGAGGGAAATGAGACGACTACAGCAATGGATCGCACGGAGAAAATGAGGGATTGGCCACATGGGGCAGATATATTCTGGTACAGTCAGTAGCCTGAAATACACGAAAGTACTCAGGCTTGTAAGTACTGACACAGACAAGATAGGGAATGAAGCAGGAGAAGCGATGAGAGACCCAGGACTCATGGTGAAGCAGCGCTGAAGAAAGAGAAGTCAAATAAACTGCAGAGTGCGGCCAGGAGAAGAAAACGATGGCTGGTATGAGAGGGCTTGATGATGGTTGGCGAGGATGGCAAGGCACCACAAGACCCGGCGGCAAAAGCAACCAAGAACAGACACGTACCCATGGGAAACCCATGGTTCGGGTACGGGTTTGCTTCACGATAGACCCAAACCTTGGGAGGTATATACGCCACTTGTCTACAATTCCATATGCACGGTCTATTATGCACTTAGTGACGTGTCTAGCCTCAGGAGGATGGATCACGAGCGAATCCAGTCAACGCGCTCATGGTATGTTGGTCGCTGGAGGTGACGCTGATTTGACAGATGCGCCTGGATTCAAGGGGCTTCTTGTGACATGCATGTTTCTTTTGTTTTCTGTTAGATACAATGGCGTCAACTATTTCTGTGCACTGGTGCACTGGTTCTCTGCTGTTGGTGATACCCTGGATGACGAAATGGGAATGGGGGTCATTATTTCCCTTGTCAAAGACGCCTCCCTGAAGTTATTCACCTTGATAGCATACTTTATGGGGCCCACTTAATTGGAGAAGCTGACCCGCATTTCCTTCCTTCGAGCCCGAAAGTCGATTTTTTTGATATCGTTGATTCTTATAAATGGTCTTTGTGAACAAATATACAGATCATCATGCGCAGGAGATTGTGTTCTAATTTATAACCCTCTAATATACCATAAAATCTGAGAAGAACTTGAAGCAGTAAAAGGTCCGATGGTGATCTGAAAGGCTCAAAGAAGATGCAGCAGAAGTACTTAGAAGAGGCAGAAAGAAGGGCGTTGAAGGGGAAGGGAAGGGGGTGTGATTTTGCTGATGGCGGTGCTCACTGCTATCGTCGAAGCGATGCGCAGGCGTGTGCGCTGCCGACGCGAACCGCAACAAGCTTGTCAGAGAAGTGCTCACTCTGATTCACATGCGTATCTTTTTTTCTTTATTTTCACAGTTGTCTTAGACCCGGTCTGATCGTTGTGGCAGACGGACCCATCGTTCGTGGAACGGCTTTGGACGGAATATCGTGCATGTGCGTAATGTTGTGCAGACCACAGCATTTTATCTCTACCGTACCCGCTACCCTCCTTCGTTATTGTTTACCACAGCACCTCTTTCCTCTCCTGCAGTTGGCGTCGCACTGGAGTAGTATCAGTGCCCATGTATTGTTACGATGTATCACACCTGCACTAATGTGCATATGCAAATTAGTTGTACATCCGACACAGAGAACCAAGTCATAGGTCAAGGGGCGAGGTCCCAGCCTATCATCAATGTCGCTACTGGATGCGAGTGACGATCTCGTGCAGTACTTCATGAGGACACCAAGATGGCAGATTTTAGTGCATCTCTTCTTTCCGACAAAGCGAATGCTAGGCAGTGTAGCGCATCTGGCGCATGCAGCGTATACTTTCCGAGAGATCCGAGCGTAAAACGAACGGGAGGGGTTTAAAAATCATGGGTCAAGAAAATCTCTAAGCTCGACGTGGAGAAGCGCGATCGTGCCAACACATGGGTTCGGAGAGCTGTTTTGGCGGAAATGTTGCTCTGGCCACTTCATCTCATTTGGCGCAATGCCCAGTGGTATATGGAGAAGCGGCGCTTGCGTTTTGCGTTGTTCGGGGTGAGGTTGTGTCGCGCCATTCGGGTGCTTATATTTCGGGGCCAAGTTATCTTGTATGGCACGCACCATTGTTCCATTTCACGACTCACCGTAGGACACATGTGGCGGCACCCATGGAGATAGAAGTGCAAACCGAACCAGGTGCGGTTGGATGAATCCCATCTAGAGATAAGAAGTGACGTGATTGGACCACGTGCAGTCGTGAAACGAGCTACACGACAGCGAGACCTCTCTCCGACAGGCTTTTAGAGGCAGAATGCTGGTTCGAAAGCGGAAAGACGGCGACGTCCAAAAGATCCGGCCGAGAAGCTCCACATGGGACAGATGGCCGTTCCGGAGGTGAAAAAGTTGCGGAGGGCATGAAACAAGAAAGTTGCTGTACAGTATGTATGGAGGGCAGTCCAGTCGGTCCAAGTGTGCGCGCCACGATGACAGCAAGTACGATGACAGCAAGCACCAGTCCAGGTTCCATATGGCCGTACTACTTACCGGTAAGTTCAATAGCCGTACCATTCCAAAAGCCTGTATAGTTAAACGTAAAACCATGAAGGCTTTGGTCGGTGAAGTCATCGAGTAATTGAGAAGGGCCCAGAAAGAACAAGAGCGGGATATCCTGAGTGACACATTCTTCAGTCAGCGTGGTCGTTGTAAGGCCGAGGATGTCAAAGTCGGTCACGTGTGTTTACCTCGCTCGAAGGCGTCATACTTCCGTGCTTTTGCTCCATCCACATATAAGAGATGGCCCGATAAGATGTCACTGCATCCTCCTCAGTCAATAAGTAATGGCACCGATAGCCCTCGGTTCACCCATCAATAGATACGCCCAGCTCAAAAAGACCGATCAAGAGATCGCTGATGGCTTTGGCACTCGAGCTATCCACGTTGGGTCTGACCCAGATCCTAACACTGGTGCGGTCATCCCCGCGATATCTCTGAGCACCACGTACAAGCAAGACGGTGTTGGGAACCACAAAGTAAGCACTATTTTCCTTGGCGTCGCCCTTGGGCCGCCAGTCTTTTTGTTTGCACTAGTAGCCGTTCGTTCCTGACGCATTTCCCTTCCTGTAATAGGGCTTCGAGTATTCCCGGTCTGGTAATCCCAATCGAAGCGCCCTAGAACGTACTCTCGCGTCTCTCGAGTCGGGTGGTGCATACGGTCTCGCTTTTGCCTCTGGATCCGCTACTACCGCCACGGTCCTCCAGTCTCTGGGTCCTAATGCCCACATTATCAGCGTGAATGACGTCTATGGGGGCACATTCCGTTACATGACTCGTGTTGCAAAGGAGAATCAAGGCCTTGAAACAACATTCGTTGATCTCGAAAACGCCGACGAAGAACAGGTGAAACAGGCTATCCGTGATAACACCAAGGCACGTTTCGTCGGCTGATCGTTGTTTCAGCTTTCTGACTTCTACCATGCATTTAGCTCATCTGGATAGAATCACCCACCAACCCGACCCTTCGCTTGATCGACATACCCCGCATCGTTGCGATCGCACACGCGCACCCATCCCACCCTCTTGTCCTAGTCGATAATACCTTCATGTCGCCTTTCTACTCGTCGCCTCTCATGCAGGGTGCCGACATTGTCGTCCACAGTCTTACGAAATACGTGAATGGTCACTCAGACGTTGTCATGGGCGCCGTCATCCTCCCCTCTCATCATGTCGAACTCGAAGAACGCCTAGCCTTCCTTCAAAACGCCATTGGCGCGGTTCCAAGCGCGTATGATTCCTGGCTGGCACAACGTGGTGCCAAGACACTACATCTGCGTATGAAGGAGCACGGGCGTAATGCACTGCTGGTCGCACGGGCTCTCGAAAAGAGCCCGTATGTGAAGGAGGTCATTTATCCGGGGCTTGCTTCCCACCCACGACACGAGCTTGCGCGGCGGTCCCTTTCGCCACACGCCGCACGCTTCGTCCAGGCCGAAGCCGAACACAACCCAGACGGATCATTCCCATACGGCGGAATGATCTCGTTCCGCATACAAGGCGGGATCGAAGAAGCACGGCGCTTCCTCAGTGCAACCCGCCTCTTCACGCTCGCCGAGTCGCTCGGCGGCGTCGAAAGTCTTGCAGAGCTGCCCGCACTCATGACTCACGGCAGTATCCCCCCGGCCGAGCGTGCGTCCCTTGGAATTGGCAACGATTTGATTCGCTTATCGGTTGGCGTTGAGGAGGCCGCTGATCTTGTGCGGGACGTTGAACAGGCGTTGCAGGTGGCCGTCGAGGGCCCCTCACGAGCGTGAGTAGTATATAGACCATAAATCCTCGGATCTCGTTTTGTGCTTGTGTGCAGTATCAGTTCTTGTAACTCGCAGTACCCTAGACATGGAAATACCCTACCGACACGTAGGCATGTATGTAATTAATAGCTTTGTTCTCTTTATAGTGAGTCAATGCATGGACCTGGCGAAGCGAATCACTCGTAGGTAGGGTTTATTAGTGGGGCCGGTGTGTCCACATTATCGTCACGTAGAACGGTGAAAGCTGTATCTTACGAAGTCCGTCAACCGACGACGAATCCGTCTTCCCCTTGGCTAACTATGGCAGGTGACAAGAAGCAGGAGATGGTTGGCCGGTTCACGGAACTCACACAATAGCCTGGCTTGACAGGATGTATCCGATTCATCGAAGGGGGGTGGAGTAGAACTGGAGAGTGGCCATCATTCGCCGACTTTCGTCATACATACGTGATGATTGCGCACTTTGACATCATCAGAAGCAAGGGACTCAGGGACATTGCGAGTGAGCGTAACTGGCAGCTATGCTGAGCGCCTTACTCTGCCCTATCATGGTGCGTACAGTACTGTCTATTGGTGGTGCATCTGGCGTGCGTCACGTGTATTCGAAGGATAATCGACAGTCTTATATGAGTGAGATATTAACCTAACGGGTCTAGAGATCATATCGATCATAAGCAATGGTGGCTATGTGAGAGACTTTGAGGCACCCGAACTTGCGAAATATTTTAGGTCCGATAAGAGATTTCAGGAGTTGTCGCACGAAAAACAGAGTCGAGACTGAGCCAACCAAGGATAACGCGTGTCCCAAACACAGACCGTCGACGTTCACCGCTACTTTTATTACCAGAACACTTGTTGTCTATTGGCGGGTGCAACCTCAAGCCAGCTGTATTTTCGCATTGTATCGTGGGATCGATTAGATCAGACTAGTCAAAGAGTGAGTACGCTCTATCTAGGGGCTCCGTGCGACTAGAAGACTAGTAGAAGTACGCGAAGAAGAACAGAGACATTGACGTTCCTTGCGCGTTGGGATTAGATAACGATAGCGACGATAGCGATCTTGGTCCCGCCTTCGCCTCACCTCGCTCCCAGTTGACAATCTCCCCCTCCCGTAGATTCGCGCATCCCCACCACTTCGGATAAATGGCTTCCGATAGCCTACCTACACCGCCCTCTGCGACTCTTACACCCACACTGCCGCCAGTGGCGGCGGCCTCGGGCTCACAGTCAGCTACCGACGCCCCCACTCTCGCCACCGGACTACCTCCTGTCCCCCCCGCAGCGGCTGCAGCAGCTGCGGGCGCGCCAACCGCGCCGCCCACCCACGCCGAGTCACTCGAGGGTCTGTTGCAACAGATCGTAGCGTCGAACAGCCCGTCCGCGCTCGCAGCCACGCTACGTAATGCGGCGGGCTCACCAGAGGCGCGCGAGGAGGTCCTCGTGAGCACGACGAGTACCGGTGCGGACCCGCTCGAGGCGCTCGACGTAGCACAGCACACGATCGGCGCTCTCTATATCCTGTACGTCGACCTTGCCTTCCCACCATCTTTCGGGCGCATTTGCTCCCCGCCGGTCGGGGGGACGACGCTTTTTTAGAGCGGTGATAGCGAGGGGTCTCGATCACACACTGAAACGACACGGGTTCTTTCCCTTGCCAGGTCTGCACGTCTCACGTTCGCGTCAACGACCGCGCCCACTATACCGTTCGGGTACATCGATAACTTCTGCCGGCATTTTGATCCAGAACAGGCGCGCCTCGCGCCTGAGCGTGGTGCGTTTCGGGAAACTTCTGCATCTATCTGCTTCGCGTTCTGATGTACTCCTTCCTTTGCGCCCAGTAACTCTGTTAGCCAAGGGCATCGTGCAACGCGCTGAGGCGCTGGGCACGGTGAGGCCTTCTTCTGTCCCATTCGCCCGTTCCGACCGCTGAGCTTACGTGGTCATTGTGTGCAGGACAAGGCCGCAATTGCACCACTCCATGAACTCCTGACGCGATACGCACCCGACCTCTCCTTCCTCACACCCATCCACCCCATTTTTGTCACGGTAAGCCTCCGCGCCTCTCCATCACCACCATTTAATAAAATTTTGTGCGTCTTTCTGCCACGTACACGTATAGATCTGTGCGACCACTAGCTTCTTCACTGCTGCGCTTCCCGTCCTGGCGGTACCCATCTCCCAGATCTCAACCACATTGTGTCCGGACCTTCGCTACCAGGACCATCTGATCTACCATTATGTTGGGGGCATCGTTTTTACGGCACTTAAGCGATATGCGGAAGCCGCCGAGTTTTTCGAACTTTGTGCGAGCGCTCCTGTCGCCCCTCCTACTGGTGGAACCAGTGTCGCACGTGGACCATCGCAGGGCCCACTTGGCATCAGTATGGGTGGCATCGGGATCGGTATGGGAATGGGAATGATGATGATGCCACCTGGCCCAGGGAGCAGGTACTTTAATTTTAGTTCGTCGGATCCGAGCATGTTTCAGGTGGAGGCAGCCAAGAAGCTGCTACTCGTGCAGCTTATCTTACACGGAAAGGTGCGTGCACACCTGCGTGCATGGGAAAATCCGGGTCTTGATCAGGCAGGCACACAGGCGTTGCCACTTCCAAAGTACACGCACCCGATAGTCGCAAATTTGAAGGGTACCGTGTACAACGCACTAGCCAGAGTTTACCCAAACCTCGAGCAAGTCCATGCCATAGCGGCTAAAGAGGCGGCAGCATTCGCCGTGGTAAAGTCACAGCATTCTTTGAGGGTGTATGACATCATTGACGCTTGGCAAAGGATGACAACCTGGGCTTGCTCGGGCTGGTTGTGGACAGAGCGCCCCGGTGGGCCATCAGAAGGCTCACAGAAACGTACTTGACGCTTAGCCTTTCCGAAATCGGACGTGCAGCAGGCATGGAGCAAATCGAAGAGGTCCGGCGGGTGGTCCTTAGTATGGTGCGCATGTGCGAGGTCCCCTCACTAGTGGTGTGCTAATGCGATCTGGTTAGATAGAGGAAGGTGAGATCGATGCGAGCATTGATGCGGACGGTTCCGTGTCCTTCGCAGACGAGGAGCCGACAGCGGTGTCAAAAGCAGAGACCGACCGGGCGCTGAGGGCAGCGCAAGAACAGGAGCAAGTGCTCCGCAGGCTAGAACGGGAAATCGCAAGAAGCAAAGATTATTTGCAGAAGGTATGGCCTATTACCTCTAGGGGTGGGCGCAGAGATGACTTTTACGGATTTGTTAGGCAGTGCGAAGCCGAGAAGAAGGCTCGTCCACAAACTGGCCAAATATCGAAGAAGACTTGTTGGGGAGTTCGCAAGGTGGTCGTTGGGCAGACGAGGCGGTGTATTGAAGAGGAATTGAATCGGTCCATGAAATGTTGTGCAAAAACGATGTGTTTCAAGCGAGTTTCTACACCACGTGTTCCGACAAAAAATGGGGGTGCGTAAGAGATGTCGTATGACCTGATGAGCTTACGTGGTAAGTGGGAAGAAAAGGCTAACTAAAGGGTTTTCGTCAGCTGCCTTATGGACCATCACAAGGCACGAGGTGTTCAGTAAGCATTTACGAAGTCGAAAATGGTGATCGGATTGCTGAGTCATTGCTGAGTCATCCTTTGATGACAATATAGTGATTAGCTCAAAGTGTACGGTTAACTAATTACGCGATCTGATCGAAGTGAAGAAACGTCCAGAAATGGTGTGATAAGGACGAAATTAGGCAAGCAAACATCTGGGGCTGTCAGCGCTGTAAACCCAAAAGACCGCGCCTGCCCGTGGTGTTCGGGAAATCTATTTCCATTTTTATGTATTTCGTGCATTCTCTAATCTATAAGAGCCGCATCTGGCTCGGAATCAGTGTTATTGCCTCTTCTTTTTTCGTGGATGTGTTTCCCATCCAAAAAGCAAAAAGCGCTCTATTCCGACGAGGCAACCAAACAGGCTCCCCCAGATACAAAAGCCCCAGTTGCTGCCCCTTCTTCCTCTACCACCCCCGCCAATAACTCTTCACACATGGCTCCCAAAGTCGCAATCGTCATCTACACTCTCTACGGCCACATCGCCAAGTGTTCGTCTTCTATCTCCTTTCATTTATGCTCGTCCTCATTTCTTTTCTTTTCCAGTGGCTGAGGCCGAGAAGAAGGGTATCGAGTCCGCTGGTGGTAGCGCCACTATCTACCAGTATGTGTTCTTCAATCGTCCAAGTCACTGCTCTCTGATTAACTATTGATCGTCAGGATCGCCGAAACCCTCCCTCAGGAAGTCTTGACCAAGATGTATGCGCCCCCGAAGCCCGACTATCCCATCCTCAACCCTGGCGACCTCGCCCAATTCGACGCCGTCCTCTACGGTGTTCCCACTCGCTATGGTAACTTCCCCGCTCAGTGGAAGGTGAGTTTGATGTCTAAAAATATACAAGGGGAGCCTGTCGCTTAAACACGCACGTTCCCTCCGTAGAGCTTCTGGGATGCTACTGGCCAGCTCTGGCAACAGGGCAAGCTCTATGGCAAGTACGCAGGTGTCTTCCTCTCCACTGCCGGCCTCGGTGGAGGACAGGAATCGACTGCCATTGCGACCCTCTCAACGTTCGCACACCATGGCATTTCATTCGTTCCCCTTGGCTATGCCACCGCTTTCGGCCAACTGACGAACCT
This sequence comes from Lactarius vividus, assembly GCA_021527035.1. Classification (NCBI taxonomy): domain Eukaryota; kingdom Fungi; phylum Basidiomycota; class Agaricomycetes; order Russulales; family Russulaceae; genus Lactarius; species Lactarius vividus. The sequence continues at coordinate 248,278 of JAKELG010000033.1, read as the reverse complement.
CTCTGAGGTCCACGGTGGTACGTGCTGTGTGCTGTTGATGTATTGGTTGGTTTCTAAGTACTATTCGTGTTTACAGGCTCTCCATGGGGTGCTGGTACTTTGGCAGGAGCTGATGGCTCGCGTCAGCCCAGTGCACTCGAGCTCGAGATTGCTGAGATCCAGGGCAAGGGCTTTTATGTCCACGTTTCCAAGGCGTTCAAGTAAGCGCGGCCGGTGTGGATACATGCTTCATAATGTGCATTGTATACCTCTATTCTTTCTGCAATAAAAGTATTCAAAAAACATGAAATGGGTTGTGATAAACGATATTGCGTTCAAATGAGGGCATTTTGGCCAACAGGGCGTAATACTATTTGATGCCTGTCAATGAAGGTGCTGATGCTCTGAGTTAAAAATGATTCCTATCGTCGACTTTCCCTTGTTCGGACCTATGCTCCCGAGTGTACCCGGACTGAATGTTCGCAGAGAGATCAACGTGGGAAGGGTCACAACTTGAAATCAACGTCATGCGTACCTGTCGATGAATGACAGGATTCCTACCCTAGCCACTGCAGTCTTTGGTTCTAGTAAGGGCGGCAATCAAAACGGACTTCTGGTGGCGTTGCGTTACATACCTGCTGCTCCTCGTCACTGCTGTCATCAGCCATACTCACCATTGCCTAGGGATTTAAAATTTGTGGACAGGACCCTCCTCGATACGATACGGAGCCAACACAGTAAGTACCACGCGGGCCAGTTCGATGGACGGTTCTACTGTCGTTCAATTACCAGCGTTGAACATCGTCGAGTCCCGAGGACGGTGACTGGAATTTCTTTTTCCCTTTGTTATTGGCCGCCAGCATGGTACAGCCGTACCGCCATTCCCACATCGGATTACGGGAGACGAATCATCGTCGCCCCTGCCCCAGGCTGTCGCAACGCGGGTGCTCGGATGCCGTCCTGGTCCATTACATTCCACGGTGGCACTCGCCAATTGGATCGCCATCGTTTGGACCCACCAGAAACTTCGAGATTCGAGAACCTCTTGAAACGCTGAATTTTCTCATCGCCATTCATTTCCACCGTCGATCGATAATGTGCGTCCTGTTCTCATGCGCAAGCGCTCACGTAAGGGAAACCTTGGTTTCGCGCATACCCATTGGCGCGCAGCCCTACACGTAACCAGGCGTGACCCACACCGACTGCGCGTCGGGTTCTATGACTTTTCCCTCCCCCCCCGGCCCCTACGGCCCCGCGGCCCAGAGCTACCGCATGACAACGTCTGAAACGCACCAGAGTCCGCCGAACGGTGAGCCGTGAAGGACCCGGTATCATGCGGCGCCACATCGGTAAGCTGCGAGCGCCGACACCGCTCCACTCATCTTGGTCGCACTCGCCGTCGTCCCTCCTGGAGCGGGCACTTTATAATGCGCACAACCGTCCCGCCCCTCGCCTCGCTAACTTCGCCTTCGTCTTTTCTTTTTATTACCCCATATTATTCATCACCCACACGCCATGATGAATAACTGCGACCTTACTTCGGTGAGTCCTGCGTACTCGTGTATTGTTACTTTTTCTCACTTTACTTTCGTCGCTACTACAGAATATCGTCGACACGCAACGTGAGCCCAGTAGGGGCACGAAAAGGCCACATCCTTCTCTATCATCTCGTGAGTAATTGTTTCCTCCTCTCGTGCAAAAATATCGAGCTGACCACAGGCTCTTCGGCGCCGAGAGGCTAGGCCAGATTATCACGCTTCATTGTACACAGAGGCTGAGGGCAGATCTCCTCGTCGGTGAGTTTTCCCCATCATCACCTTACAGCACCGTTGGACTGACGCGCCCTCGCACGCAGTATGCGGATGTCTGAGTCGCCCACAAGTTCGTACGGGGGCAGTCTTGCTGGGCTAAACATAGTAGTAACGGAGATCCAAAACACCGCGGCACCACGCCCACAAGATCTGTATGAGTCCCCACCACCACCACAGTCACGCCCCCAGCCACGGACGCTGCCACTATCGCCGCAGCACCAGCACCAGCCGCAACAACAGCGGAAACAGAACCAGTGGGGCCCACCATTACGAGTGCACAGGCCTGGCAAGCGGACTGTGTACGTTCAAGACGTGGTCTTCAGGCTGCTGGTCATGTCCCAGCTCGAGACAAAATGATTCGTGAATACTGTATGGCTTTGTTTTTCGTTTGTGGCTGTCCTGTGAAGAGGCTCAGATCACCAGTAGAGAAAGATTGACTGTGTACTTTTGTATATTATGTTCTTGGCATTGTTCCTGTATGGACTCGTTTCGTTTGTTTGTATACCCGGGGCTGGAACGTATCTTTGATACATCCGTATTGTAACCGCTTGTTCGAGACTTAACTTACAAACTCTCGTCACGTGACATTTATCCCCATTTGGGTGCTGAATATCGCGCTCAATTTCTCATGCCACGAAGACGAAGGTCTCACATGGTTCATCTGTTTCACATCGAGTCCCGTGTTACCCTGAGGCGTCGTTTCGAAGTATTACGGTACGAGTAGGGTGTGGCAAGATTGTCTGGGGAATATATTTTTCGTACAGACGACGGACGATGGGTTGAAGTTACAATATGACCTATTTTTTCCCAGCCTTCTTCGCTGCAGCACGCAAACGCATGATCTGCTTCTTCCAGCCATAACATTGAGTGCAAGCTGCATCGTATGTAAGTAAGTGAAGAAGAAAAGGGTGAAGTCGATAAGTTTATTATCGCAGAGATCGAACGGCAATGGAAAGCACGAAAAGGGGGAAGGGGAGAAACAGGGGACGTACTGGGCGAGCTGTGCTTCTTGCACTGATACACGCCGTCCTTGTTCTGACCCGTCGCGGGCGCTTCGATGCCCTCCCGATCGATAAAGTCAAACTGCGGGAAGGCGGGCGTGTCCGGGGTCGTTAGGGGGGGAATGCAATAGGCGACAGGGTCACGCATACCCCGAAAAAGCCATCGTTTTCCTCCCGCAGGTCAGCTTCGCAGTCGGTGCACTGTCATGCACGAAACAAAGGAGAAACACTCGGTCGGTATGATCATAATCGATATCAGTCTCTGGGGGACGCACCACCTCCTTGAAATGCGAGAGGCAGAAGACCGCGTCGTTGATCTCAGCCGTTGCGGGGGTAGCGACGTCGGACATGGTAACTACTGTACTTGTGGGTTTTTACTGCAACGGGGACTGGGGAAGGGAGGTTCGGAAGGGACGTGAATTGTGGGGCATGTTTTTAGTTAAATAGAGGGGTCAAGTGACCAGTCCGATGACGAAAGGGGGAGCAGAAACTGGGGTAGATCAAATCCTAAATCCAACCTCGATAACGTCCACCACTATAGAATAAGTCTTCCCGGGAACACACAAAAGAATATAGGTCCGATTGTCTAGGAGGGGATGCGATCTACTGTAAAACGCGATCAGGTAATCCATGGACCACAAAGCTGTCCGCGGCGTGATATGAGATACAATGAGAGTCATGAGCCTCAAAGAATAGCGGCAAAGCCTTCTTCCGAGAGGAACGGCGTCGGCTCGGACACCGACATCCGCCTAATCTCCTCCAGCAAGTCCCTCAGCTCCTTCACGTTCGACGGCCGCAACCCGGGGTCCTTCTCCACCACCACCTCGTACTCGTCCTCACTGTCCGCCTCCCACTCGTCGTCGCTGTCCAGCGGCAGGTCCCCGAGCAGCGCGCCCGTGCAATCCTCAAGGCGAACGCCTTCCGCCTTGCACTGCGCCTCCCAGCGTTCCCAGCGCTCATAGCCTTCGTCCTCGGGCCCGTTCTGCCGCTCCAGCCCCGCGAGCAGCGTGCGGTTCAGGACACGCACCACCTTCAGCGCGGGGAAGAGCTTCCGCGTGAGCTGCGAGAACGTGAGGTCGTTCGTGCGCTGCAGCATCATTGTTGCGATCTGCGTGCCGCTTCCCGGGGGCAGGAAAGCGTTTAGTAGCTGATGCAGCCCGAGGTGCGTGATGCGTGTGTGTGGCTCGCGCAGCATCGCCGTGGGTGCCTCCTCGTTCGCGTCGGCGTGGAACGGGAGGCGCCAGTCCGGGTTGAAGGAAAAACTCGTCAGCATCGGGCACGCCGCGAGGATCGCGGGCAGGTCGAGCGCGGGTATCGTGTTGAGGTCCAGGAAGGTCAGCTGCGTGCCGTGGTTCTTCAGGAACTCCGCGACATCGGGTATGTTGTCACGGTGCGAGGCAAAATCGAGGGTGAAGCTTTGGAGCACGGGGAAAGACCATCCGATCGCCTGCTCGATGAATTCTTGCGAAAGACCGCAGACAGTGAGCTGTTGGAGGGTGTCCAGGGAGAGCGAAATGTGCGAGGCGGTTCCTAGCAAGGGCGATGCGTCCACGAGTATGTCTGAGGCATCTTCTGCCGAGGTCGCTAGTGTCGAGGGGCTCTCGAAATCAATAGATGCAGATACAAGGGAAGGGAGAGCATCGAGCGCCCATATGAGACCTGCGAGGCAATTAGGGCCGATCTTCCAATGGACAGACCGTAGTGATTTTGCAGTATAAGAGACGAGGGAGTCCGCAATCGCGGGGAAGGAGGGGGTAATTGGCCACTCTACAGTGAAGAGCTCGAGATTGGGGCAGTGGTGAATGACAGTCACCAACATGTTTTCAACATGGGCGATGGTAAATCGTCGGGGGCTGTAGTACCGAACGAGGTGGAAACGCTTCACATACCACCCCAACCATGCATATTGATCGAGAACAAGGCAGAGTGGGGGGAGCCGAGCAATGTCAGACAGGAAAAGACAGCGGAACAATAGGTGGTAGGCGACTTGGTACCATTGTTTACAGGTAAACATGATGGCCTGAACATTTTGAATCAGGACCGACGTAGATTTGCCAACCAATCCAGACATACCTTTGTTGCTGCATATGTTTTCGTCTGTTTGGAGTGGAGATCTTCATTAGGACCTACGAGGACCCAGTCCGGTTTCGTGGGCCGTTTGTCCCACCGGGAAAGTGACATGTTCGTGGGGTGCAATGGGTCAACCAGATTATCATCGTAGACGACTTGCTCGAAGATGTCGGTTAACAACTCGGCTGGTAGATCGCGGATAGACATCCCACTCCTGGACTATAGGTCTCTGAGATGGAGATTCTGGTTAAGACGGCCGTTCACGAAAAAACACAGATAGTTCGTGGAGTACTCGATGTTTTGGTTGGGATGTGTGCGGAGGACCTACTGTTACAATCCAGTCAGAAGAAAAAGAGCTGAATGAGATTCAAATAAGAGAAACCAAAAGTCAGCGCGTATGAAAAGTGCATATGACGGGAAGGCGCGTTGGTTGAATTTAATACAACTTAGGAAGAGTGTTCGAGTCCGTCTCTGTACTGTGCACGTGAGCGCGTCTGGATCACGCGCCAAGCCACCCCGGCCGCTACTGGCTTAATTACTCGCTGGTGCAACAGAGCATCCCGCCGTATGGCACAAATGAGCATGTCCTGTCATCTAACTCAGCACGTAGCGTGTGTCATCTATTCGCGCAGCTTGGTGCGCATGGCGTCAGTGTCCTCGTCGTGATCGGCGATGAGGATAGCAAGGAAATGTCCCCTTCCACCCCCTTCTTCAGATCCTTCCCCGCATCCCGTACGCGGGGCAGTTTTCTTACTATTCGAGAGCAGTACACAAGACATATACATGTCACTCGCCGCCCCATCACCCTCTCACAAGTCCCTGTGTCTACCGTCAGAGGCAAAACGAACACGCAGTCCTGAGGTGACGGCGAGCGCCCCCGGCGGCGGTTTTCTCACACGTGAGGTACCAAGATGACGCTGTTGCTATCTTCATCTAGAACCTGAGCAACCAGTATGATGACCTTTGCAAGTGTATTTGCTATACTGTGACCAGCCCAGACCCATTCTCACTTCGTAATCTGTGCAGCTCTTAGGCCGTTGCATTCTCGACATCTCTGCGCAGGCGTTCAACTTTGAGTTTGTCACTGTAGCAACAGGCAAACTCTGGTCTGGCGCGAGCTGCTCGGCGCCTGTTCATCCTCGAGCACTCAGCTGACCATAAATCTATAGACTGCGGCGGCTGGACTGCTACCTGGTTTCGAGGGGCAGGGTCCCGGCTTCCTTAACCCTGGTTGGCTAAGGCTTTGCAGGGCTCATCGACTGCAACACCGATAGGTTCTTCGCTGTCGCTGGGTGGTGACCTGTGCACCCGATCTAAACTGTCTTTTCATTTTCATTTTCGAAAAAGACACTTGAATAGGGGGCAGCAGATGCATATGAGCCTTTGGCGTCTGACGCCCGTCCTGCCTTACATGTGTTTCGCATACCAGACGGGTCAACTGAATCAAGAAGCCCGGTATGATCCCCTACTCGCTACGACAACACCAGTGGGGGAACCTTACATGCGCGTTTCAACTGCAGTTTCACTATGGGTGTCTCTGGCCTGTAGGCCGGAGTATAAATGGGTTCAAAACAAAGTCAAGAACTGCTGATTGGATATACCCCAAATAACTGGGTTGGATGATCACATGCTATGCGTCTGTTACCTTGGGGGCATCTATCGACATGACTACTGCTTGTGACGATAGTAGCCGCCTGGGCCCCGATTCATCCGCTCCTTGTACGAGTTGACGCTCTTTACAGTGTATTGCAGAGAAATTCCAGAAGATGTCGTGCGCACGCTGGCCACAATACGGGATTTCGATCTGAGCCCCTGTCGCTTTCGTGCTCCGCCGTTGTTCCACTCTCCGTGATGGAGCTGGGATAAATGGCGGTGTAGGTGTTTCCAAATATGCGTCTGCTCCGGAAGATGAGCCAGGGATAACGCTGGTGTCGTTGTCGTCGAACTCATTCTTGTACTGACGAATGTGAGATAAGTCCTGCTTGTGAATGTGAGGGTGCCGACTGATCCGCCTCTTGAGTTTTTCCCAAGCCGAAGCGACGACGCCCTTCGTAACCACCTGGTCCTTCCCTGCACGACGTCGTTTTGAAAATTTCTCATCGCTCTGCTTGATCTCCATCTTCCTCCGCTGCACTTCCTCCCCCACGCGAATAACCTCCTGCCCCTTATTCCGCACAGCGTCTTCTTGCATTGAAGGTTCTGCTTCATCTCGACGTGACTGGCGTTCTTTGCGACCCACTTCCGTTGCACGCCGAACCGTAATCCCCCGCCTAGTCATCCCGACCCGCTTGCGCTTGGCCATCTCAGCCTGCCGACATAGCACCTCGGCCTCCTCCCAGATCATAGTATCCATGTGCTCCATGCTGCGGGCCTCCGCTTGCATAACCGCATCGTGGATTCTCCCTGCGCGTGCCTCGAGGCTCTGCACCCATGCGAAGGCCTTTCGCGCGGCCGTCTCGAGTTCCTGCGCTGCCTCTTCCTTGAGTTTCGTTTCCTCTTCCCGGCGCGCGACTTGCTCGGACCAGATGCTGTCCGCAGCGCCGGAGTCGCTCCTCTGGCTGTATTGGCCTCCTCTTTCCGAGATGCCTGCCTCGGTCCCTTCCCCCCATTCAGGAGACATTTTAGCTGCATCTCCGATGGATCCACCAGGGATGAAGAAATGTGGACCTTCGGGAACATGTTGGAGGAGGACACGAGAAGTAGCGGAAGACACTGGGCGTAGATGATGTGTTTCGGGGGCAGGTGGGAGATACACGTCGAGTGGGGCCTTCGGCAATGTAATACCGCACCCAGTGGGTAGTATCCATGGGATGGAAGAGTCCTTGGATTTCTGCGGCGATCCAGGTGTCAGATTCGTTTTCGAAGAAATCTTGCCAGAGGTTATCTTGAGGGACGGGTACTCCAAGTGCAACCCCACCCCAAATTGCGTCTGCATTGGGTGTGTCGAGACTACCCAGCATATATGATGATTCGTCGCAAGGGGGGTATCACCCCCAATCGAGACATTGCGGATAAGGTGTGTCTCATATAGAATACGACGAAGAGATGATTTTGAGCCATATGGATCCCAGAAAATATTTTCATAGAGCCGCGTTAGGCTTGAAGTAATCATTGACTTTGATGAGCACATATGTCAAGTACGTCATCACATGGACGTATATTGCGAATTGTCAAGGCTCACCGGTCACCTTCGAGCAACCAAAGCAGAAGAGAGACCAAGACGGGACTGTACGGGTGGAAAGAAAGGTTGATGTAGTTCAAGAACCCTCTGGTTTATATATTCGTCCCGAGACACAGCAAACGTGTACGTGTAAAGCTAATCAATCCTGTAAACCACGGCCGGTTACAGTAGCTGTTCTCTACCAATAAAAACGGATCACGCGGCATTAACGCCAAACGTGGTACCGCATTAAAGTGACAGGTGTCAAGTCATTGATAATGCCGTTCGGAGAAGCTATGCAGTGGGTCCAAGGCGCGCCCAATGCCAATGCGCATGCAGCAGCGTAGTTTGCAGTGACCACGTGAGAAAACAGACCATAGCCTCTACAATGATGGCCACGCTGGTCATTGCACCGGTTTAGCGCAATATTTGGACAAGGGTCCTCGCCGGCAGTTCCAGATCTGTGTTCCCATTGGTGGACAAGCTGGAACCTATGCTTGAAACCGCACTTGTCCTGGAGAATGCCAACCGTATTCTGCTTGTCTACCCGAACGCCTCCTATTCTGCACGCTCCACCGCGATCTCCTGCTTGATCACCCCAGCCCCTCGCATGTCCATCCCGGTCTGCGTCTCCCATACCTCTACGTCCCGGCGCCGCCCCTTGGCCTCCGCATGGATAGTCGCATCGTGGATTCACCTCACGTACTTGAGGGTCTGTACCCCGGGCCAAACGAAGGCGTTTCGCACGGCAATCTCGAGTCCCCGAGCATCCTTTACCGAGTCTCGCTTCCTCTTCCTGTTTCACTGCCTCTTCTTCCCGTCGTGCGACCTGTTGCCCCAGGTATATGCTACGCGCCGCTGAGGTCGCCTTGCTGGCTGTATAGACTTCGTCTCTTCGGATCTCTTGTCCCGTTCTGTCGATGTGCCAGCTACGTCCTGTATCCACAGAGACTGGGGTAGTATGTGATAGCTCTGTCGGTTAAATTGAAAAAGCTAGCGACGAATATGTGGAAGGTCCTGGTCACGTGGACAGATAAGGACCTTCTAGGATATGTTGAGTACGAGTGCAAGAAGTAATGAAGGATGCAAGACGTAGAGGAAGGGTTTCAGGGAGGGGACAGGGGGATAGGTCCTCGTGATAGAGATATTAGACGACTGTCTCGGAAGGGCCACCGATAGTACGTGGAACGTTCAAAGACTTGGTTGCGACAGAACTGGGAGTTCTACTGAGACGAGCAGACATCAGACCCAGATGATACTAGTAGAGCTGAAAGAAGGGTTGTTCAACGAGAGAGATCGAGGAGATAAGAACCAATGCGTACGGAAAGTGTGTAGGACATGAAAGCGTAATGGTTGAACTTGATGAGAAATGTCACGGTGAAGCGAGCCTGTTGGGGTATCCGAGTCGTGCATGTCTGTAACCTTGCGCATGAGGGTGTCTATCGATATGACTACCGCTTGTGACGATAGTAGCTGCCTGGGCCCCGGTTCATCCGCTCCTTGTATGAATGGACGCTCATTACGGTGTATTGTGCAGAAGACCCGGAAGTTCCGGAAGGTGTTGTGCGCTCGTTGGTCACAACATGGGACAACGATTGTTGGCCCTCCACAAGGGTGGTCTTAATCGTGCTCCGCCATTGTTCCACCCTCCGGCGTGAGCGCGGAGCTGGAACAAATACCCACGTAGAAGTTTCCGGATCTGCATCTGCATCGGAAGATGAGCCGAGGCCTGCACCGGTCTCGTCGTCATCGAACCCGATGCTCCTGTATTGGAGGAGGTGGGACAGGTTCTGCTTGTGAACAAGAGGGTCCCGAGTGATCCGTCCTTTGAGTCTTCCCCAAGCCGAAGCGACGACATCCTTCGTGGCCCTCTGGTCATCCGCTACACGACGCTTGAGCTTCTCCTCATTCTGCTCGAGTTCCGTCCTTCTCCGGTGCACATCTTCCTCCAAGCGAAGCGCCTCCTGCTCCTTACGTTGCACGTCTTCTTCTTTCATCAAAAGCTCTGCCTCCTTCAGACGCGCCTCGCGTGCCTTGCGTCGTGTCTCTTGCTCTGAACGCTGAACCGCAATTTCCCGCTTAGCCAATTCGACCTCCCGCCTGACCGTCTCGGCCTGTCGACGTAGCACCTCGGCCTCCCTCTCCCAGATCTTTGCATCCATGCGCTTTGCGCGAGCTTCCGCTTGCATAGCGGCATCGTGGATTTTCCCTGCGCGCGCCTCGAGGCCCTGCACCCACGCGAAGGCCGTTCGCGCGGCCATCTCGAGTCCTCGTGCGTCCTCCTCCTTGAGTCTCGCCTCCTCTTCCCGCCGCGCTGCCTCTTCCTCCCGCCGCACGACTTGCTGTTCCAGAAGGATGCTGCGCGCGGCGCTGGAGTTGCTCAGCTGGCTGTATTGACTTCGCCTCTCCGAAACACCTGCCTCGGACCCTTCACCCCGTTCTGTATAGGCGCCAGCTGCGTCCCCCTTAAGTTCATCAGGGCTGGGGAGAAGAGGATCTTCGGGAACACGTTGGGGGCGGACTCGAGAAGAGGTAGAAGACACAGAGCGTGGAGGATGGGTTTCGGAGGCAGAGGGGTGATGGGAGTGTGAAGGACTGAGTCCGGTGGGCGGACTGTGCGCGACGGAAGAAGGCCCAGCGGGATGTACAACAATCTGAGGAAGATTTCGCCGTAGGATGTAAGATTCACGGGCCACTGGCGTCGCAATACGAGGATTTATATGAGTAGTTAGTCCCCGGATTGGCTGGAGTCTAGGCTGCGTGTTTTGGGATGGAACTTCTGTACCCTCCCCACCACTTTCGTACTCTTCATAATTGTCGCTGTCATTGTCATCGTTGCCTTCTTCTTCTTCTTCTTCTTCTTCTTCTTCTTCTTCTTCTTCTAGTTCTTCGTCTCCGTCGCTTTCTCTTCCCACACTGGCAAACGCCCCCTAACAAAATATTTGTTAGTAGCCCCCCCGACATGCACTGCCACTCTCACGTACCCCTATATGTTGAGTTTCCTCGCCGTCCTTCCTGTGGGCACCTCTGTTCTGAAACTGATATACCCTTGGGGGTCCAGTATTGCGCTGTGAATCCAAATGCACGTTACGTGGGGACCTGGGAAAGGTAGCACTGCGCAGGATGGGTATGGAAGATATCTGGGACTTCTGCAGCGATTCAGGTGTCAGACCCGCTTTCGAGGGAATCCTGTCAGGGGTTGTCAGGGATTGTCTCTTCGAGTGCAGTCCCACTCCAGCTTGTGCCCGACTCTGTATTGAAGGCGTCGAAACCGCCCGATAGGTGCGGTCTTCCCTCGCAAAGGACGTATCACCCACGACCGAGACATTGTAGATAGAGCGTGTCTCGCGTTTCATGTGACGAAGAGATGATTTTGAGCCATATGGATCCCAGAAAATATGTGCGCCAGGACGCGTAGAGTTGTGTTGCGTTAAGCTTGAATTGATCATTAACCTTGAAGAAATGTAGCGGCCAGGTTAAGGTAGGGTGAGCACGTCATCGTATGAACATATATCGCGAATCGTCAAGGCCTACCTTCGAGTGACCGAATGTACTAGGCAGAAAGATAAGGACTGAGAAGAAAGGTTGATGTGATATGTCCAAGAACCTTCTAGTTTATATGTTCGTTCGGGGACACAGCAAACGTGTACAACTGACTCAACCCTGTGATCCGCGCCGAATTGGCTGTTCCAGATAACGCTAAATTGACAGGGATTAGGTTAATAATGCTGTTCGGCGCGGCGAAGCGCTCGACCCATTGGTAGTGGGTATCCGAAGTGCGACCAATGCCAATGTGCATGCAGCGGCGAGTCGGCGACAGTTCGAACGGCGACAGTTTGAAGTAACAATTCGAAGTTAGGCAGGGGCCTTCTGGAGGTAAGGTATCTATGATTGGAAAAACTGTCCCTGCACAGAGTAAGATTAAGGTCGAGCATATGATGCGTCCCGATGGACCGAAACCGCCGACTCCATGGATTACTGCAACGTTGTTGATGTCATCGGTACACTGGCAGCTGCCGACACGTAACAAGACACATGTAGCAGCCAAGATGCAGTCCAAAGGCTATGATAGTTGTCCGGTTGTTGGGCTGTGCCGCCGGTGGGTGTTTACTCCTAAAGGCGGCCCTAAGCAAGTTAGTCCTCCTCGTTCAAGGAATTTGCCGGACCGGCCACATAAACTGGCACGTGGCTACTCGCTGGTGCTTAACGACGCGCATTGACGCGATATTGACGACGCGTAAAGGACTCTGAGTCGCGGTTTCCTAGTGCGATGATGTCAAACACCCTGGCGAGCACTGTACGCGTTTTTCGTCTTCGTCTGATTGTCTCTTCTTCTTTCTTTCTTTCTTTCCTTTTTTTTTTTTTTTTTTTATTGAGTGAATTTATATTCCGGAGCAGTACATAATACAAATTCTTTCTTTCCTTCGGTGTCTTTGTTTCTTCGAATCATTGTCATTGCTGAGATCGGTTTAAAGATAATACTGATTCGTAAATAGAAGAAAATAGTCTACTGAGAATAAAACGCTTTCAGAGGAAGTCTAAAATAACATTACAACGAGAGAGGATCGAAATACATCGTAGCTGCGACCGTTCGACTGTAACTCAACGGCCACTGGGAAACCGATCAGCACAAGAATTCCGAACACGATCGATGGAACTCTTCAAAAAAATTGCTCTTGAAGTTGCTTGTAGAGCATGATGCTTCATATCGAAAAGTAATGAAGATTAAGCTTAACGTTGAAATAGTGCAACTGACTACTACTTAAGCGGAACATGACGAAAGTACCCCGCTGGGCTTCGATTAAGCCGCTCCTTGTACGAATTGATGCTCTTCACAGTGTATTCTGCAGAGGCTTCAGCAGATGTCGCGCACTCACTGGTCACCACGTGGGACACAGATCTGAGCTCCCCCTGGTCCTCTGCAGTGATAGTCATACCAGTCATTATACTGGTTTTACTCGTAGTCCGTCTTCGTTCCACCTTCACATAGCGCGGGACTGGGACAAAAGCCCTCGTTGACGATTGCGGATCTGTGTTCGCACTGGTGGATGAGCTGGAACCTACCCCGATGCCATTGCCATTGATCTCGTCCTTATCTTGGAAAATGCGAGCCGTGTTCTGCTTGTCGACCTGAGAGTCCCGGCTAATTCGTCCCTTGAGTTTTTCCCAAGCCGAAACGACGATCTCCTTTGTGCCAATCCGATCCTCTGCTGCACGACGGCCCTTCTCAAGCCTGAGCTGCTCCTCCTTCCACCTCATCTCTAGCTTCATCCGCCGTGCGTCCTCCTCCATTTGAAGTGCCTCCTGTTCCTTGCGCCACACATCTTCTTCTTTCAGCAAAAGCTCTGCCTCCTTCCGACGCGCCTCGCGTGCCTTGCGTCGTGCCTCCTGCTCTGCACGCTCCACCGCGATCTCTCGCTTTGTCACCTCAACCTCTCGCTTGGCTGTCTCGGCCTGCTGACGAAGTATCTCGGCCTGCCTCTCCCATGTCTCTGCATCGCGGCGCTGGGCTTTGGCCTCTGCTTGCATAGCTGCATCGTGGATTCTCCCTGCACGTGCCTCGAGGCTCTGCACCCACCCAAAGGCCTCTCGCGCGGCCATCTCGAGTCTGCGCGCGTCCTCCGCCTTGAGTCTCGCCTCCTCTTCCCGTCGCGCTGCCTCTTCCTCCCGTCGTGCGACCTGTTGCTCCAGGTATATGCTGCGCGCTACACTGGGGTTGCTGTGCTGGCTGTATAGACTTTGTCGCATTGACCCGCCTGCCTCGGGCCTTTCGTCCCATTCTGTTGACGGGCCAGCTACGTCCCCGTTATATCCACCGAGACTGGGGTAGTGGGTGACAACTCTGTTGGTTGGATTGAGTGCCGGCGACGAATATGCGGAAGTTCCTGGCCACGTGGTCCGATGAGGACCTTCCTGGATGTGTTGGGTGCGAGTGCGAGAACTTGTGAAGGACGCGGGACGTGGAGGAAGGGCTTCAGGGATGGGTTGGTTGTGAGGGTGTAGGGGGATACGTTGGGTGGGCACACTACGTCTGACGAGACGGGATCCATTTTGATGCCCTTGGAGAACCTGAGGCGCTAGAACTCGAGGACGCCCGTTCGTTTTGTGCTGCAGGATGTAAGATTGGTGGACCTCTGACCGGGTAGCACGAGGGCGCGTCTGTGTAGTTGGGCCACAACTCGGCAGAGGTCTGGGTTGTATGTGTGGAGCCGACGCTTCTCTACCCTCTTTCTCATCTTCAAACACTTCATCGTCGCTTTCGTCGTCGTCGTCACTGCTTTCTTCTTCCTCGTCTGGGTCCCCATCTTCGTCTCCAGCGCTTTCTTCACCTTCAAAGTTTTCCTAACAATGTCTTCATTTGAGACACTTGTGGTTCCCTCGAGATACACAGTCAGGTCGTACGTACCTGCACAGTGGACCGAGCTTCTTCGTCATCTTTCCAGCGGACATCCCTGTTTTGGAATTGGTACGCCAATGGGGGCCCAGTGTTGTGCGGCGTTGACACCCGTTTCAAAGGTGGTGCCTTTGGAGAGGTGACATCATACTCAGCGGGTACTTGTGCCGGGGACGGGGGCAGAATATTGAACTTTCGTAGTCGTGCAGGTGGCGGGAACGTTCTTGCAGGTAGGCGCCTACCAATTCTCCGGAGATACGGGCGCTTCTCTGGCTGTCTCACCCCCGTTTGCGCCTCGTTCCGCGTTGAAGAACCCGAAGCCACCCCGCGGGCGTAGCCTGTCTTCACAAAGGACGACGCATCACTCTCAACTGAGACATCGTGGATAGTTGGGTATCGGATGATACTAGGATCTGATGTTGAACCAGTAGGAGCAATAAGGTGATATGGACCCGACAAAGCATCTCCACCAAGCCGCGTAGATTTCTTAGGTGTTGGGATTGAACCGACCATTCACCTTGGAGGGGACATGCAGCAACTATCGTCAATGCAGGGTGAGCACATCATCTTTTGCGTATAGCGAGTCACCTACTTCTTGCTTACTTCTTTGTACTGGAGAGTGGGGCAACCGGCTCGGGGCAGCGCAGGATTGATATGATATATATTCCAGAAACCTTGGCCACATGTTCGTTATCTATTTGTCTGGAGACACAGCAATCGGGTGCAGTGGGTAAATAAACCGGAGCGCCAGGGGTCGAGTCACGGTCATCATCTCCGTGAAGCGCTCGATCTCAAGTGCTAACGAGCAATTGCGGTTGCCGCAGTGCTCACAAGGTTCTGTGTCCCAAGACACACACACGCGGATTGAAACCTATCATTGGTTAGTACACTGAGAGTGGCGACGACGCGAGTGCCAAAGCCCCGTTTGAAGCCCGTCGGGTGAAAGGCGCCTCGTAGATCGTTCCCAGCACCGAAAGTGGATACAACAAAGTCGACCATTTACGTCAGATGAATAGAAGGCGCTGAGTTTGAGCACTGGATCACGGCCCAAATAATTCCCACAACGTGTTGTAACGGTTACTGGTGACTTCGCGTGTGGTAATGTATGTGTGTGTTCAAAGGTTGATAAATGTCCCCTTTGTATCATAGGAATGGCACCAGCAAGTGACAATCACAGATGAGAAGAGAAAGGATACCACGTCGTGTGAATGGCCCAGCCCTTTGCACTGGGTTACACTTGGGGTTACAACTCCCCTGTTCTCACCCTTCCAAAACATGACATCGGTTGCTAGTTGGCAGCTACGCGCGCATCGGAATTTTTTTTCGTGTTTCAACTACTGTAAGCGTCTACAATAACAGTGCACAAGAAGCCTCTTAGGCTGACAATTATGTGATAAAAGTGTGGACATACTTGGTGGATGTGTGCCGCTCTTTTAAAAAACCTCAGAAACCTATTTTTTTAAAAAAGGTGGTGGAATATACGTTATTCTATGATATCCGCAAGCTGAAGCCCTGAGGCCTGAGGTGTCGACGATTTGTTGAGGCTACAGAAAATGTTTATTGGCATTCATGCGCTGGCTCAAGGGATATTATCAGATAGTGAAGTTTAGAACGAAGCATATAACCAAGTAACTACATGAAAACACGACATATGCACGACACGACAAATCTGAATCATCTTGGGAACCACAAGTAAGTGCCACATTCGCGAGTGCATTGAAAGTTCGACTACTTACCGCAGACGCTCTATCAAGCGCCATAATGAATGAAATTCACCCATCGTTCCAGGGTGATTCCTCTCTTTCCCCTCAGCTTCTGTGCCGCATCTCGCAGCGCTCCTGCAGATCGCTCATAGTACGGCACATCTGTCTCTCGGCTAGAGAATAGCAACTTGTAGAAGCTCTTTGCCAGGTCTCGCCCATCCGTATCTGCCATTTCCCACATGGTCCCGACTACACTTCGGAATCCACAATACTGCATCGCAACAGTAAGGTGAAGCGCCTCATCGGCAATGCTCTCTCCTGTGATTTCGGCGGCGTGACAGCAAGAAAGGAATGCGAATTCCGCGTCCGGAAGTCGAGACCTTACTATATCCAGCAGGGTAAGACGCGAACCCCCGTGAAGTTTGAAGGAAACCTCAAACGGCTTTCTTGTCTCCAGCACTCCATGGCACGCGAAGTGGGCAAAGCGACTGTCCCGGAGACCCTCGACCACGGACGAGGGTGTGGCCTTACTCGAGACAAGGTCCGCCACCGTGACGCGTGCTTCGAGCGACCGTATGACCTTGATCTCCCCCTTCACACCTGGAAGAGAATCATCTGGTTGAGCAACAAGGAGTAACGAAGGCTTTTCCAGCATCTGTGGGATTGCTTTGCGAGACTCGACGAGCGCAGAGAGAGATGGTGTATATGAAGGAATGTACAGATCCGAGAAATATCGCTCGCAAGAATCGCTGGACGGGATTGGACCCATCGTATGAAGGGGGAGAGAACAGAAGACTGAGGTCGGGCACCACCAGATTCAAGATTGCGCTGGCACGCCTAACAATCGAAGCCTCTTGATGACCGGTTCTCCAACTAGTTCATAGAGGCCCTTGGGTACAGAAGACAGAGAATCCTGGTATTCTCACGAGTCGAGACCACGCGTCCGCGCCTCGACTAGTTCAGCCCGTAGTTTGTTTGCGCGATGGTAGAAATGATTGGCGGTAGGAATGGAGCAAGGAAGAGATTTGTGGAAGACAATCAAAATATCAGAGTGCCATTTGCAATGGCTGATCAAAAAGACGGGGCCACGGGACTGAGAGCGGTGAATGATAGCACACTCAAGAATCTTTCCAACCCTGGTCGGCCTCGGATCTGCAAAATCAGCGCATGCCGCTCCTCTACCAGTTTCTGCCGCTTTACCACAAGACGACCGAATGGGTCCGTCCCATCTCCACCTTGGGCGACGCCGGCTTTTGGCCTCCCACTTGGTGTGATGGCTATGGTCAACGCCTCGAGTTCTTGATTAATCTCGGTAAATCTCATTGCCAACGGAGAGTCGCCCTTGGTGAGTTGGGCCATCGGAGCACGAAGGCCACGCATCTCGGACCAAAGTAACGCTCGCCCTTGTCCCGGTGTCTCGATGGCTTCCTTACATCGCCCCAAATAGATCTGGTAGGATGCATAGTCAAGTAGCATATTCCGACAAATTTCGCACATTGCGATGAGATGGGTGTACTGAATCGACACCGTCGGAGCGAAGGACAAGGTCTTTTGTATCAAAGACATTGCACTCTTGTAGGCAGTCAAGGCAGGTGGGTGATTAAAAGTCCGTGCAAGGAGGGCCCACTGACATGAAAGTTGAAGTCGTCCGGGTTCCCGCCCATATTGACTGTCGACAGCCAGTGGTAATAGTCGCAAGGCTTCCAGGAGGTCCTTTCTTCGACCGGACAACTGCGAGCGTGTATGTAGACATGATGCAAGCTTCTAAATTGTGTGGAAGTGGACGTGTTGTGCACTCTTCAGCTCGAAGATGTCATGGCCGACGGTGATTGACTTGTTCAGGTAGCCGATTTTTCTGGTTTCCTTGAATGCGAGAAGAATGTCATGCAAGAAACAGAGGGGAATTATTTTCTGTTGGTCGCTGGAATAATGAGTCGCATCAACTAACAGCCGGCTATACTCGATGGAGTCTTCGATATCCGATATGTCTTTGATACGGTGGAACTTTGACCCATACCAATCTGCAAAGTGGCTGAGGCACTCCTTGTGACGTTCGGCCCCTGGAGGAGTATTTGGGAGCAGTTCTTCAAGATGCCGGACTTTCTCCGTCATCGAGTATGATACCCGAACAGCGCCTGGTTCAAGAAAAAGCTTCCCAGATTCTTGAGATGATGAAAGGTCGACAACTTGTGAAGTATAAGAGTTCGCTTCTTCAATGCTCTCTGTGGGATTATATTGTGTCAAGCGCACTCTGGCTTGGGCCACCAAGATGTCGGCCATTTGAATACGAAGTCCTTCATCAATGGAAGTAGTGTTGAGTAAGGTACGGAAACGAGAAATTCACACCTCGGAATATTCTGGGTTCTGGAAGAAAGTCGATCTGGCATACGCGAACATAGCGGCAAATGATGAAGCTAGATCCCGAATTGAATCTGGACACTCTCCAGACTGATTTTGATGGGAGACCCTTCCCAATAACGCCATTTCTTCCTCATAATCGTCATTTGAATGAGTCTCCAGGATGCGAACGCAGAGTGCGTTGGCCAGCGCAAACAAAAGGAGGTGCGAACTTGGTGGGCCCGTCTTCACCGCGTCTCGTAGGCATTCAATGACTTCATCTAATAAGTGGACGGACCGCCCTCGAAGGAATTCAGTGTTGACGGCATCGACCAAGGATACAAAGGCGACGACAAGAAAATCTGCTGATAAGTTGGACTCGGAGACGAGGAGTTCGCGGCAGAGAACCATCATCTCCTCTATATTCTGTACCCAATCATAAGCTTCCGACTCAATAATCAATGCCCTGATAAGGGACGTTGCAACGATATTTTTGGGGAGGTCGAAATAATCAAGGGAAAGTCCTCGGAGGTAACGGAGGTACTTGATAGAATACTTGATGTCATGGGGCTGTTCCAACGTCTTGGTGCGTTGTAGAAGAGCGGATGCGAGGTAAAAGAGAAATTCGACAATATTGAGGGAAAAACCAGCCCAGGAAACAGGCGGAAGGAAGATCGCCTCAGTGCAATGTACAATGCACTTGTCAAGATCTGCCTTCCGTTATGATGGCTCAAAACGCCCAAGTCGTAACACCGTGAGAATTTGGACACCGATAATGTATAGAGAATTGGGTCGAGGGTACAGTAAGAGTGAGTTCTGAATATATGCGATTGTGCAGTCAAAACCAGTGATAGAGACTGCAAGGAAGGGGGATACGGTGTCAATTATCAGGACAGTTCGGATTTGGAGATTCGGGCTTACGTTTGGATACCATGGTCCAGTGCAAGCGAGAAATCGTGACAGTGTGTTGAACAATTGAGATTGCAAAGGAAGAAAAACTGAACGGTACAGAAAAGCCTCATACTGGGTCACAGGCCCTGCCAAGCCTCACAGTGAACATGTGCATCATCTCGCCGCAACAGCACAGGCCAGAAGTCCATCCAGCCCATTACAAACAGAAAGGCCGTGTGCTCTCGGCTATGCCAGACTCGCAAACTCACGCACAACCCATGCAAAAGTTAATAAAGGCTGGCCCGAATGGCTTAGGGGATACGACCTGAGATTAACTTGTGATAGAGGAGTGTAGAAGTAGAGAGACCATTGTTGTCAGACTGACTACAGCGGCAACATCCGGCAGGTGGACATGGCTCGGCATTTTGCGTATGCTAAACTATTGCAATTTGCAAGAGCCTCCAAGTGAGATATTTTCCTACAACTCCATCGCGTGTATGCGCAGAAACACTCCAGACGAGTCCGAGACGACTATACCTTCTTTTTTGGCCGTGGTGCAGTATTGTAAATCCGGGCTGGTCTCTATGTCCTTTTGTATATCTATATATAGTACTTTACCTACTGTGATTTATTTTCTTGGAAAGAAAGAGCCAAGGGAATGTCTTCATAGAACATGAATTTTTTAGATTTGCACGCCGGTGACATTTACACAACCTACACACAGAACGCAATTCTCGAAACACAAGACCTCAAGATCTTCATGTGCCAAAAACCGTACTGAGCGTCGTGCCTTATTGAACTGTGTAGGATCGTTGTGATGGGCAGGCAGAAGTAACTCAAGAGTTTCAAAGTCACGGAAGCGTAGAAGCGGCGCGGTTTCGGCGTGTCCATCAACAGATGACGATCAACCAGGCCTGTCTGTCGTTTGGTCGCCTACAGCGCTCACTACAAATGCATACTGCAGCACTCTCATGCGAGCACATACCGGGGTTAGCATCATACCTGTGCTGTACCGAACAAATGTTGGCATCTGAGTGATAACATCCATCATTAACTCCAACATATCAGGCTGTAAGCAAACGAAACGTCAACGCGTTTGTCAATCAATCAGCGCTGCCGGAAGCGCGTGCATACCGTATATCTAGCTCCAAAGAGAACCCGCAAGAACCGGATCTACGTGCAACGTGGGCTATAACATTGAATCATAATTCGATGAGTCGGGTTGAGTTTGAGTTCGTTGAATTCAGCGGTCGCTTTTACAAAGGAAATCGGTAAGTGTGTATGAGGGTTGTATCCAGCCAGCAACTGCGGAAAGGAAGATGAAGCAATAGAAAGTACGTTTACAGTTCAGGCAAAATAATTCGAAGAAGAATAACCAAGAATAGCGTTCCCGTTCTGTCTCCCCTGTCTCTTCAAGGAAAAGAAAATTACGTTCGAGTATACGAAAGGTGGAGGGAGTGCGTATGGTGCGGCAAGGTACGGCACGGTGTGGTGGTGACGTATATTGGTGATGTAGGCCCGAGCCAAGCCGGAAAAAAGTGGAGGGAGGGGGAGGATAGACACCAACCCGGCCAGCAGACTGTCCGAACACAAGTGACATCATACCGTCAGCGCCGCGTGTGAGATCATGGGACGAAACGTACGTACGGTGGTGCCACGGCATACCTAAGTACGGGCCGGGGGAGGAGGGTCCGGGATGATCACATGCATCGGACGCATGGCACCAAAGCTGCCCTGGTGCTGCAGGACGTGGGTACCGTCGGAGTTGCCGTTGCCGTTGCCGTAACTTTGACTGTTATTGTTACCATGAGTAGAATCCAGCGTCGTACGCGATGAACACGCGGCGTTACGATCCGCCGCGGTCTCACCCGCTTCGTCATAGCGCGGTGCGGGCTTGCGACGGGGACCATTTCCAGCCGTCTGCGTGCGTTCTAACGGGAGCACCTCTCCAACGTGCGGTTGATAGGACGGAGGGCGGAGGGGCGGCTCTGGATTAGACATAGCACGACCATAACTACCAGTCGTCTGCGTAGACGTGCGCCTAGATTGCGTGTGGGAGGGGTGATAAGGCAGGATCGTGGGTGAAATGGCAGAGATCGCCTTTTCATGTCCAACTGTGCTAAGTTCTTCATCTGAACCGATGAACGTCTGGTCTGGTTCCAGGGCTGGCAGACCAGGTTGGTCCTTCCGAGTCGAAGCTCCTCCGCCACTTGCATGACGAGACCTCTTGAGAGCCATCGCGGACCACCGTTGACCGTGTCCATTCTCGGCACCGCGGGAGCGGTCGGACCGCCGGCGCAAGAACCAAAAAAGGAAGGCAACCAGAGCGGCAGCGAAGAAGGCGATCCCACCAATTACGCCACCTGCGATTGCGCCTGCGTGCGAATGACCCGAGGATGCTCCGACGACTGGGGACGGAGAAGCACCTGTGGAAACAGGGACAGGAGGAGTCGAAGAGGAACTGGGGGCAAATTGGAGGACACATCCAACGTTCGTACCGTTCTGAACGAAGAATGTGGGCGAGGGGGCTTGAACATCCTGGACGGTTGCCAGAAGCTGATACCAACCCTGAGGAACATTAACAGCAAGCCACGTCCAGATGTTCGTGGTAGGGTCCCATTGAGTTACGAGTTGCTCATTGATATCGGGGAGATAGGAGCCGCCATAACCCGAGTATTGACGCCTGACACCTGGCTGAATAAGCGAAGTCGTGGTCGAAGTAGTTCCATTCGAGGTCGAGGTTCCTATATTTGAGGATGAGGTACTCAACGGGGCTTGCTGGGGGACGTTTAGGTTGGTAATGTTGAGAGACATCGGAACTGATGGACCCGAGTACCCCCATCGAATCGGACTGATTCCGCACGTAAACATCTCATTAATGTCTGCGAAGATCAAAGTCGGGGTTGTGGTGCTCGCAGGCACTGAGCTGCTCGTGCTGGAGGCCGACGTAGGGGTCGTGGAAGTGGTGAGAATGGACCCAGGTAGACTCATAGTGGACGAAGCGGTCGAAGAGAGACAACAACCGAGTCAACTAAAACTGTCTGACAGGGGAACGTAGGGAATATTGATGTGGATCAGCCAAGCCGGCTAAAAATACCCCGCCGTCCGTTCGCTCCGACCCGAGTCGAGACTCTGGAGGAAGGAAGCCCACGTTTGAAGGAGAAAAGGTGAGAGAGCTACGCTCCTGATAAGCGTCCCTGAGATAAGAGTGGTAACCTTGGAGGAGGCAAGATGAGACATGTAGAAGAAAACAAAAAAGGGTTCGTTCACACCTGCAACCGAACTGTGTCACGAGACGTCAGGTCACAAGGGGATGGGTGCGTCCTGGGGAAACGATGCTGATGTTGATGGGTGTTCGAAACTGATCCCACCCGTCGAAACTCCAAGTCAGATGCGGTCAGGACGAGGAGGGACTGACGAGGCCGACTTTGTCAGGTGGTCTTACCCAGGCCCAGGATCGGAACCCCCGAGTTCGTTCGTGTGAGCTTCAGCCACATCGGCAACCGAATCTGGTAGTCCTTGCCGAGGAGTTGTCGTAAGCAATAACAATAACAATGACAACGGCCCGACCACCACTCAGAAAAAAATCTGAGACGTGGTCACGACTCATGGGACGACGAGAGATTGGTAGGAGAATAATAACCCTTGAGCTGTGATGTGCTGCCTATTTGTTCTGTCCTTAAGGCCGACAGGATCGGTGGTAAGGACATCATGTCTACCGCGCAGCGACGTGCATCACCCATTGCTCACCGTAGCAACAAACCACTGTACCGTAATTCCTGTGTGAATTTCGGGTGGATTTCGGACCCCTTCTCCCCCCTCCCTCACCTGGTATCGTTGACGATGCGCCACAGAAGCATAGTGCCATAGAAACCATACATCTGGCTGCTGAAGATTTATCTTTATCCGAGTCTTCCCTTGAATATCGTACAACTACGATTCACCGCGGGCTTCGCTCGGTGACTAGCACCAGTCGGGTGTGACGGCAGAAGCCTGCTTGTATGCATACTCAAGAGGGTGTAAAGCGTGAGGGTTCTTATAGCACGAGAGGGATGGAGGCGTAGACGGTGTTCTGGCGAATACATCTCGTCCTCACTTCCGTCTTAGATACCATCGCTTTGAGGGGGGTCCGTTTGCAACGACCTTCAAATTTTAGGTCGTCCCGCGCATTATGGACCCCTTTTTTTTCGTAGGCTTTCATCTTAAAACTCAAAAAAAAAACAAGAATGCAAAGGATCAACGATCAAAGCTGTCTAAGCTTCTTCTCAGCTATGTTCCGCCCACCAGATGTCATTTCTGGCAGGACGAGGGGAAAAACCGTCTTCTCGCTTCGGAGCGACGGAACTCGGGGTGTCGGAAAAATGAGTCATGAACGCAATGAGCTCCGGCCAGGGCCGGGCGCCCACTCACGCCCTGCCTGACCCCACACCCCACACCCCAAAATTCAAAACCCTGTCGTCGCTTCCACCCGTGCGAAGTTGTGCATCGGTCTAAAGTCGGATCAGCATCATTTCCCCCCTCCCCCTTCCATCCGGGTGCAAAATGTGACAAGGGCCCTTTGCCGGTGAAGGATAAACGCTCCCTTAAGCCGCTCTGGTAGTACCGTGACTGTATGCGGGGCATCAGGAGCGGATCTATGGGCGCTCGGCTGGCAGGTGATCCCCCACCTCACGGAATGTCCAGCGTCCAGTTGAGATGGTCATGTTGAGATGGTCATATGCACGGGTACACATTGGAGCTCGCGTCTGCTTCACTCGTCACTTTTTCTAGGGTACCCTACGTTGCGTGGCTCCATATGATTGGACTTGTGAAAACCTCCGCTGTGGAGTTGGTGGAGATGTCCCTATACTGCGAGGCCGCTTCATCTTGAGCCGTGGCATCGACGTGCTCCCTGGAAAAGGTATGCAACCCCGGGGCTAGTAAGCCCCGTACAATCGATGCTACCGGCGGGAGTTTTAGGAAACATACTATACTGTGTTTGGCGTGAGTATGTCAAATCTATCTAGATATATAAGTAATGCCTGGTCATACAGATATTGATGGGGTGTGTGTCTAAATTAGCAGAGGCCTAAGACGTAACGGTGGGTGCGAAACTATACTGGGCACAGGGCTAGATTTCCGGGCGTCGCTGGCGCAAGGAAAGTGGGAGCCAGCCTTTTACTTTCTTGTTGCTGGATGCCGAGAGGCCGACCTTCTGTATCTTTGCCAGTCTGGAAATTGTACACCGCATAGTGGGCTAATATTCAGGGTCGATGGGAGAAGTAAGAGAACGCACCTTCGCAGCCCCGTCCACGCAACGAGAAGTGCGATGAGGGCGGAAGCGACAGACATCCCTGCGAAGGCGTATGGGAGTTCTTCCATGTGGCTTGTAAGCTAAAAGCCAGGATCGTGAGAAAAGGGCAGAACACGCAGACAAGTGGAAAACTCGCATTCATGCCGAACAGCCCTGCAATGAGAGCCCCCGTCCCAATGCCCATGGTGCCAATGGAAACCTAGTACGAAGAGGGGTATACATCAGAAAATCCGGGAACAGAAGCGAAACTTGTCACCTTGAGATCAAGTGCCAGCAAGGCATTCCGATTTGAGTCTAAAATAAGCTCAACTATCTCTTGTGTCGACTGGACATTGCCCTGTTGCCATGCACGTGTCAACGAAGGCGCGCTGCTTTAGGCGAGTCGATCACGGACGTGGATGTTCTCAGCTTCGTTCACTATCTCCTCAACCTGTTTCGAGAAAGTTTCTAAAAGAAGTTCAAGTTCTTCATGATCACTGAGTTGGCGAGGGACGTCGTTCTTCCTATCGGTCAGATACATCGCCGCTAGATCCTCGTCTGAAATTTCCAACGACAAGAAATCGATGATCTCGTTGGACTGAATGGAGATTAGTAGCAAAACTAACTCACCCTGTTCCAAGACCTCCTCAAACGCCGCCTCAACCTTTTTGAGTGTTCATTAATGACAACCTGTATGTAGGGGGGTAGGGAACGGTGTAGAAAAGGTGCGTACCAATTTCACCCGATTCTGGAAGCTTGTCAGCCGTCGAGAATAGTGCAACAGGCGTTTAAACTTGTCGTGATTGATATCATCTTCGAGCTCAGCGAGTAACCCGCCAACAAGGTTGCGGATGAAAACCATCTCTGCCTCGAGAGCGCTCACGACGGAGATGAAGATGGATTCTAGGGCACTAAAAAAATTATTCAAGGAACTTAGGTCGGTGGAAAGTCATGTGGTCTGGTGACAGCAGCCACTTGCCGAAATTCGTATGGCAGGCCGTAACCCCTCGTCTTGAGATTGTGCTGTAAGTGAAACAAGTTAATAATGCTACGACATTAACGGACCACGGAGGGAGATGAACGCACTTCTAGATGGTAAAGGAAGACGGAATGCAGCCGAGAGTCCGTAGAGCCGTACGTGTCGAACAAAACGACGGCATCAGCTTTGACAAGTGCTCGGATATGGAGCACGTTCACCTGACACACAATCGATGTACGATCATCACACAACGAAGTGGTACCGCAGGGAAAAATGAACGCACAAGAATAGCTTCCCTCCGTGGGAGAATGGTGGGAACGAGGTTCGGGATCCTAGAGTCGATCTTGCGTAGATCTCGTGGCTGATGAGAGACGCCCAAGGTCACCTGGGCTGAAGCACACATGGTGAGGGTAACTAATGCTTACGTTCAGACGGTGCTCCGCACACAAATTTGACCTCTTGAATTGGCCCGAGATGGTCTTTACGTTCCCTGACGAAAGTCAAGCACGTAAGCAACCAACGATGACAAGAGCAAGGGGAAAGGGTGGCCCGGAGATATTTCAGACATAGACGAATTCACGTCGGTCTGGAAGAGTGGGGGCGTGTTGGTGGTGGTGCGTAAAAAAACTCGAGGCGGGTCGTCATCAGTGCGAAGCGCTGTCGCCAGAGAACCACCCATGATTGGCACGACACCCGAGATGGATTATGATGATGGGAATGTGATCGAATGATGTTTCGCGTACCCTCTGCATCAAGAACGGTGCCTATGTGGAGATAAATCGAACTGCCTGCTGGGAGATAGAAATGTGGTGATGCTGACTCACAGCGCAACATGAGGTCGGTCTGTTGACGGCCTTTGATCGCCTCTAGCACGGCGGCCTTGGCTGCTTCCTCGTGTGCGTCCGAGTCGCTCGAGGAACCAGTACGTCTAAGATTAAACTTTGTTGCCCAGGAAGCTGCGCGAACGGTGAGATGGGTACGAGATGCGGCGATGTGCGATGGTCGGAAACGTTGAGACAACGCAGCATGACGCCATGTTGAGATTGAGCCTGTCGAGTTTGATCGAATGAGATGAGCGCAGCGGCCAGACACGGACCGCGATGCCTGTTTTATGAAGGGAGGTCTATTATATGTACACAATGAGACGAGACCCATGTGCAGCGGGGCAAAGGAGGAAGCAACAAGGAGGAAGAGTACAGGGGTACACGGACGGGCGGGTGGCTGGCCCATTGCGGTCATGTGACGAGCTGAGTGGGGGAAAGACGCGATTTCTGGTGTCCGGCAAAGCGAGGTAAGCCAGGCACGGATACCGAGCATTAACCTTTCAACTTGGCGCATATCCAGCATGTGACACCCCCTCTTGTGCATATGAGGCCAATGAGGCGTCCCAACTTCATACGTGTACGTCCGTCCGGGGCAGTCCGTCAAGAAAAGAACGCCCGCTAACGGCCATACATCCGTGACCGTCCCTTCCCGGCTTCTCGATAGAGTTGGCGCTTTTCACACCTTCTGCCCATATCCATATCATGACTAGAAACTGGAAACTAGCTTACCCTTTTTCCCCGCAATGCCTGAGACGCATCGACTCCTGGAAGCTGCCACTGCACTCTCCAACGCACTTCGTACAAACGGCGTACCCCACGCTTTCCACGGAAGCATCTTCGTTGCCGTGCTAGCCAACAGCCCACAAGCCGACGTAAGAGCAGCAGGCGTCTTATCCGCAGTTCCTCCCCTCACTCCGTCCCGCCTTGGCAGGAAATTTATTGCGTCGTCGAAGGCGGCGCCGCGCATCCGTTTCGTCGTGTCAGGCAGGCCCTGACCGGCAGCGCGGACCTGTCTATCACGCCCTCTCCCTGGAGTAATCGGTACGCTACTCCCATCTCTGGCCGGCGACGATCTCGCTGAACTTGAGTTGCCGTAGACTACATGTAAAATACCACCGCTGCATCCCTCCAGTAGAGGTACTCCCCTTCTGTTTCCGTCTGCTTCGGGCTGACCCTGTCGTCGTCGTCGTCGTCGTTAGATCGAAATTCTGGCAGCTGGCGAGACTGGCCCGCGGCGCCTCGATGCGCTCACAGTGGCATTTGTCAGTCGAGTGCCATTCTTGACCACCTCTGAATTCGTGCGGGCGAAATTGAACGCGTGGATGATGTAAGTCTCTTGTCCCGTTTTGCGTTGACCGACGCCCTAAACCCGTCGTCCCACTTAGTCGAGGTTTGGAACGCGATGCGCATGACATCGTCTTTGTCATGTCTCGATACTGGAATAGCATCGACATAAATCGCATCCCCGAGCACGACATGGACCGCTTTGTAGGAATGGTGCGTGCGGCTTCGCCGGGATGGGCCGCGATAAAACGGAAATATGGTATGTGAAACGCAACGTGGACTATCAATCAAAATGCATGTACCATGTACCACACACGATCGGGGGCACTGACTTTGAACAGTATGGGTGAATAGCTATGGGATTCTTTTGTTTTCATTCTATCTGTAGTATTTCGCATATGCATACCCACGATATGTGTTCGTTATTATAATATGACACTCAGGGCATCCGCCCGTCATCCTTGTAGCCGTATTAATGCACTCTCGCACTCTCACACAGATACCCAATGCCTCGTGGAGAAGTTTGGCGCTTCCCAGGCTTCTCGGTAGACGTTCTATGCAGTACCCCAAAACCCGACGTGAGGGTGCCGATCGGCGTGGGCGCCCAAGAGAACTTGTCGCAGAGACCATATAGGGCAAGAAACGTCCGATTGCGCTTTGGCTAATCTGTTCTGCAAGAAAGAGCGGAAGAAGATTACGGAGATGGCTTTATCAAAGAGAAAAAAAAACATACTGGATCGGGTTCCAGTGTATGTAGGTAGCACGCTTCTCAGGTAAAGGTGCCCATCAGAATGGGCCGTTGCCCCGTTCCGCTCTAATTTCGGGGTATGCGACTGTAGTTTTTTTTCCCGTGGGGCTGGCCTCAAGGCCTGGAGGCCTGGAGCTTCATCAAGATAGAAGTTCAAAATGTAGATACACTATCACCGGTTAGCGTGAGCATGGGGGTACCATCTATCTGGCACACGCACAAATACCCACCCCGGTCGGGGTGCAAAAAAATGTGTGTGGGGGGAGTGTGGAACCTCGGGGCCGTGACAATCGTTGTTGGATCCAGGATCGCGCGCATCCTCACACGCGTGTCGTATCTGTCGATTTCACTATCATGACAACCGACGATTCTAGACCTTCGTTTATATATACGTGGACCATATAATCGACACACGTTCGCTCCTATGCTGCTCTGGGGTGTTGACATGTCTCTTGCCAAGGACCTGACGTTGGACGGACGCACGTTCCAAAATGGGACTATCTAAAGGTAGCATTGATGAGGGTGTCCACTCACGACATAAAATTATCATAGCGAATGGTTATGTCTGTACCACCCATATGGTCAACTGGGCGCGCGTACCGTACACTGGTAAAAGTTTAATTGAGGTGACGGGTAACGTGTTACATGTCACTGTGACTCACCATGAGATGTCACGACTGTGCATACGCGTCGTTGAGCTGAGGCAAGATCACTTCAATCATGCCCGTTCTTCTACAAGCACCGACGCCAGCAGGTGGCATAAAGTCGTACTATCAAGCGAAAATAGAGGCTTCAGAGCTCCTAATTAACCAAAAGACGCAAAATCTGCGTCGGTTAGAGGCACAACGGAATGCATTGAATGCGCGTGGTGAGTGACCCAGCTCTTAGCACCCGTGTGCACGTCTACATATTTGTATACAGTGCGCCTATTGAGGGAGGAACTACAATTACTACATGAGCCTGGGAGCTACGTCGGAGAAGTGGTGAAAATAATGGGAAAGAACAAAGTGCTGGTGAAGGTACAACCAGAGGGGAAGTACAGTGAGTGATTTTTATCCTGTGACGGGTTGGGCTCATCAATGGACATTTTGGCCGACAGTTGTCGACGTTGCCGGGGACATTGACATTGGGTCGCTAAAGCCGACGGTGCGCGTGGCTCTGCGGTCGGATTCGTACACGTTGCACAAAATCCTGCCAAACAAGGTCGATCCACTCGTCTCGCTGATGATGGTGGAGAAGGTTCCCGATAGCACCTATGAAATGGTCGGCGGGCTGGACAAGCAAATAAAGGAGATCAAGGAGGTCATCGAATTGCCTGTGAAGCACCCGGAGTTGTTCGAGGCGCTTGGGATTGCGCAGCCCAAGGGCGTTCTGCTCTACGGGCCACCAGGGACAGGAAAAACGTTACTCGCGCGGGCGGTGGCACACCACACGGATTGCAAGTTCATCCGTGTGTCGGGGTCCGAGCTAGTGCAGAAGTACATTGGGGAGGGCTCGCGCATGGTGCGCGAGCTGTTCGTGATGGCACGGGAGCACGCCCCGAGTATCATCTTCATGGACGAGATCGACTCTATCGGGAGCTCGCGCGGCGAGAGCGGGTCCGGTGGGGGAGACTCGGAGGTACAGCGGACGATGCTGGAGCTGCTGAATCAGCTGGACGGATTTGAGTCGACAAAGAACATCAAGGTCATTATGGCGACCAACCGCATAGGTAGGCGGGCATCGGGATAGATTGCTCTTCGATGTGGGGCTCACGTCTACCCCGCGCAGATATCCTCGATTCGGCCCTTCTCCGTCCTGGGCGTATCGACCGCAAAATCGAATTCCCACCACCGGGACCAGAAGCACGTGTGGCAATTCTCCGGATCCATTCCCGCAAGGTTTGTGCCTGGAATCTGGACCATTGGATATGTCGATGAACCCCCATTTCTTTAGATGTCCCTGCAGCGCGGTATCAACCTTCGGGCGCTTGCAGAGAAGATGGGCCAGTGCTCAGGCGCTGAGGTCCGGGGTATCTGCACGGAAGCTGGTTCGTTTTTCCCTCCATGAGATGCTTATCACCCGGTGATTAATCTTACGCGTCTTGATAGGCATGTATGCGTTGCGGGAGCGGAGGCAACACGTCACGCAAGAAGACTTTGAGTTTGCTGTTGCCAAGGTTTGTGCCCGTAGTTGTTTGTGTGTATGGTGTCGGTTGCTCACTCCCGTACAGGTCCTGAAGAAGAACCAGGAAGCAAATACGTCGGTCAACAAGTTGTTCTCGTAGTCGTTTAGTTGTACCACAGCATTAGTAATTGTTACGTCATCCAAGGAGACTCGGACCAGAAGTGGAAATATTGGCCGATTTACTCTTTGCGTTTTCACTCCCACACCCTTGTTCCAACCATGGAGGGGGATCACGTCCTTGCCACCCAGCGTGGCCACCCCAGTATCGCCACCGAAGACACAGATACACAACCAGCACCCCTCGGCATCGACGTCCCAGAAGACACGGGCGAGGGTGGCAGGCTCAGGATGATAGTCCAGCTCGTCAAACGTTCCTTTGGTGTCAAGGATCTCGCCGCGATGTGCGCTCCGAGCCATCTCTCTGATCCGACCAACGTTCATTCGTTTCTTTTTTCTTTTTCAGGCGTCTCTCACTCCCCGCATCGTTGCTGGAGCCTATACCCAACCTCGAGTACTGGCACTACCTCGACAGACCTGATCTGTTCGCTACGTACGTATGCCTCCTTTCTGGCCTTGCTCAGTTTCTTGATACTTGCCGGGGGATAGGATTAATGACCACGAAGACCCACTCGACCGCATGCTGGCCGTGCTCCGTTTTACTTTCTCCAAAGATATCCGACATATCGTACGTTACGTGCCTGGTTTTCATTTGCTTTTTTCTCATTGAGCTCTTGGTTCGCAGCGCGGTAAGCCCTGCAAGCCCTATAACTCTGTCCTCGGTGAAAACTTCCGCATGCACTGGGACGTAACGCCTATCATATACGACGCTGAGGACCGCACGCCGACCATAACAACTTACATTGATGTGCCGCCAAAGCCACCGCACGTCCATTCTGAGACGGGAAGCATCAAAGGCGCCAAGGGCACTCTCAAATCCGGCCGCGTCGGCGCATTCGGTAGTCTTCTCTCTATGAAGGGCTGGTCCTCGCCTGCCGTGGACAAGCCTGCATCGTCCGTCGTCGAGTCGAATCTCTCCGCGCAGCTCTCGAACCTCTCCCTCGCCTCGACGCAAACCGGCGAGTCTTGCTCTGGCTCCGCCTCTGCCTCGACGTCCCCGCCGACCTCCATGTCGACCGGTGCCGGCGCTCTGCGCCTCGCGTACCTGACGGAGCAGATCTCGCACCACCCACCGATCAGCGCATACGTCGCCGCATGCCCGGCGCGACACATCACGCTCTCGGGGATCGATCAGATCTCTGTCCGCGTCCTCCCATCCGCCAGCTTGCGTGTCTCCTCGGGCACGATGAACAAGGGGTTGTTCCTCTCCCTGGACGGCGGGCCAGGCATGGGCGAGCATTACCAGATCACGCATCCCGTCGCGAACGTCAACGGTGTGCTGCGCGGCAGCTTTTATGCCACTGTGCACGAGAGCACCATCGTGACATGCACGGGTGGGCCGGGCGTCGGCAACGGCGAGTGGTTGCGCGCAATAATCGAGTACAAGGAAGAGGTGCGCGTGTTTTCCCGTTCACGTACGAACTACTGATGCGATACAATAACAATTTGAAATGGGATACGTAGAGCTGGCTTGGCAAGCCGCACTATCTGGTCGAGGGCGTCGTGCACCGGTATGACCCGTCCGAGCACGAGCACGAAGAATGGACCAAAGTGAAACACGTCCCTCCGGCCCGTGTCGTGGCGTACTTTGAGGGCTGCTGGCGCAACGTCGTGCGCTGGCGTTCCGCGGCCCCGGCGTCCGATGGATCCGGAAGGTCCACACCATCGTCGGGCGGCAAGGCGGCCCACCCAACGGAATGGACGACGCTGATCGACCTCACCCCGCTGCAGGTGGTGCCAAAGATCGTGCGGCCCATCTCGCGGCAACTGCCAAGTGAAAGCCGCCGGCTGTGGGAGAGCGTGACGAGCAAGTTGCTGAGCAAGGAGTACGGCGAGGCGACGCGCGCGAAGCAGGTCATCGAGCAGCGCCAGCGGGACGAGGCGGCCGACCGGAAGCGACGCGGCGTCGAGTGGGTCCCTTCTTTCCGTTTTCCATTCCTGGGTTTTGACCGTATGGCTGGGCAGGTTCGTGCCAAGGTATTTTGAGAAGGACATCCAGAGCGGCGTGCCGACACTTACGCAAGCCGGGAGGGAGGCGCTCGAAGCGGAGATCAAGTACTCGCACGAGGACGAGAACGAGGACGGTGTAGAGAGGGATAATGGTGGCGGGCCTGCATCATAAGCCCGCCTACAGCGCGTTACGTACGACGACGGACAACGATTTATACCCTCTCTCTCGCATCCTCATTCACGTTCTTGTAACGAGTGTTATGTTGGTCGTTTAGCATTTGCACTTGCACTACCAGTTTCCCTTACCCATACATACAACTCGTCAGGCGCATCCAGCACCAAGCATTGCCGCCGACAAACATCATCAGAGCATCATGCAGCAGGCAGCCGCAACCCGACCTCCTTGAGCGCTTCGACGGCTC
The DNA here is from genome assembly GCA_021527035.1 of Lactarius vividus. Classification (NCBI taxonomy): domain Eukaryota; kingdom Fungi; phylum Basidiomycota; class Agaricomycetes; order Russulales; family Russulaceae; genus Lactarius; species Lactarius vividus. Next base: position 215,170 of record JAKELG010000033.1, on the reverse strand, counting down.
CACGCGCTGCCTGATGCAGCGCCCCCTCGCCTCGCGCCCCGTCCTCTCCGACCTGTTTTGGCGCTGTCCCCTCATCGTCACCAGCACCCGTCGCGAGTCCGAGCCTCGCACGCTCTGCTGCGGCGCGCACGCCCACGTCTTGTCGCACTGCTTCGCCGACGCTACGCTCGTGCTCCCAGAACGCAGCGGCGTGTGCGCGGAGCTCAGGCACGCGCTGCGTACTCGCTGTCCCGAGCCGCAGGAGGTGAACGCGGGCGAGGAGCACGTCGGCAGTGTGCGCTGCGTGCTGTAGCGTGTGTCGGAGTGGCGGGGGTGCGGGGGTGGCGGGGAGGAGATGCAGTGTTAGCGGCAACGCGACGAAGAGCACATGGCGGAGGGACCAGAGCGTGTCGTGCCACTATCCGCAACACTTAAAAAAAGAAACATAAAGGCGACGAGCGGGGGTGCACACCATGATGATGTCGTCGTGGTCGGGCGTCTGGGCAGATCGCCGCGCGCTCGGTATCGCGATCGGGACGGTGTAGGCCCAGTAGGCCTCTGCGAGCGCGCAGATGACAAGCACGATGAGCCCGACGCCGCGGCGCGATTCACAACCCGTGCCGCGCGCCGTCGTGGCGCCGAGCACGGCCGCTGCGAGCGTGTAGGAGAGTAGCGCGGGTGGGAGCGCGTGCAGTGCGTAGTCGGCTTGCGTCGTGCAGTGCGTGCAGGTCTGTATGGCGCGCTGGCCGAAGCTGCATGGCGTTGGTGGATGATCAGAGGGTAGTGGAGGAACATACCGGACGAGCATAGTGCGGGCATCGAGAGAGGCGAGGCGCGCGAAGAGCTTTTCGAGCGTCGGAGGGAGGGTATCGCTTGGCCACATGTTCTGTTGGAGCGCGGCGTGGATCATAGCTTGAGGCGCGTTGAGGGGGAGCCGTAAGGAGGTGAAGAGGTTTGGCGGGCGGGCAAACAGGAGATTGTTGATGGTGTAGAGTGCATAAAGCGTGAGGAGACCAGAGATGTATGGGCGGAGCGGAGTATGGGCGGCCGGGGAGGACGTTTGACTTGCTTTCTGCGGGAGGAAGGGGATGGCCATAGCAAGTGAAAGAGAACGGCGAATGCAGTGGCCAGCTACGGCGAGCGAGGCGGAGAGTGCGATTCGCCGTCCTCTTTCGTGTGCCTACAGAAAATTCTGGTTGATTAGGGTTCAATGGTCTAGTGGTTATGATTTCTGTCTTACACACAGAAGGTCTCCGGTTCGATCCCGGGTTGAACCATCCTTTTTGTTCCAGTAATCACCATGACCTGCTGTCCCTTAGGTGATCGCTTTCGTGTAAATTGTATAATTCCCACTTAATATCCTAGATCGCGTGCCAGGGCAGACCGTATGTCCAACTCTCTGAGTCGGGTGTCCTTCAACGTCAATTTTTACAACCGTCATATATTAGAAACTTGAAAAGTCCCCCAAACCAGACCTTCCAGTTTGCATGTGACGCGATGGGAACCGCGTGTCCTATATACAATACCCAAAGGCCTGGCTAGGTACAGAGTCGGACTTCTGTCCGGTCTCGGCGCTCATCAGCAACCATATCCAGGATGATACCACGGGCTGCGTGCGCCTTCCCACCTCATAACGGCGCACTGTCATGGAAACCAGGGAGGCCAAGAAGGCGAAACAGACGCGATCGCATCTGAACGCGGCTGCATATGGACATTTGTGGCGGATAAACGCTGGGCGAATCAGCCCAAAAATGTTTTTATCACTGTACCCACACCCATCTGACAGCGTTGTTGGGCGACCGACCATGCATTAAGACCGTTGCAGATTGTATCAGTTATCAGTTCTTCCACCCGTTTTCCATCCCCCCTCTCCCCCTCTTTTTTCTACCTTATCGTCAGTCCCGGGCAAATGCTCAATAGGGGTATCTCATCGTGGACGCAAGGCGGAAATCATTCTGGCGAGGGCTACACGAGCATCTCCAGAACCCCTATCCAGACTTCTGGCATCCGCACACGTTGGCGCATGTTTGGCCAGACGGCCCGCAGCATTCTATGCATCCGCGCAGAAAGCCACACAGACACAGATTATACCACCACTGGAGCAGATGTGCCGTGCGGGGCATTCTCGGCCCCAAACAGCGCGGGGAGATCGCGTCCAGGAAGAGCCAACACGAGTAAGGAGGCCGAGTCTGCGTGGTTCGACAAGACGACGAGGAAGCTGAGACGACTGCACTCGGAGCCGGGAGCAGCAGCCAGGCAGCGGCAGCGAAAAAGAGGCGCCAGATCAGACATACGCGGGGAAGGCAGCCAGTCGTACGACGATGATCTCCATCACCGCATGGCGCGTCTCCATCTGATAGCGACCACAGCGACGGGGGAACGTATCCATGCACCACCGACAGCTTCCGGGAATAACACAGATGCGCTGAAACCAAGAAAACTGTTGCTGATAGGCGCCAATCCACGAGAAGAGGAACCGGGCGCAGAGAAACCGCAGTCTTCTTATCTGCAGGGGCCTGAGAAAGACGAGAAAGGAGGTGCAGACGTGCGGAAGGCGGCCTGGGAAACCCTCAAGAGACGCGTGCTGGACGCCGAGGAGCACGGCAGCTCGCCGCTGCCGCCGCCGCCGGATATGGGCGCCGGCGGGCACGACGCGGACCTAGCTTTGCGCGAAATCCGTGCACGGCTTAGGCAAGGGTGGGCGGAGGAGGTTATGAGAGTGAAAGCGCGGGAGGAGAGCGTGAAGTCGACCAAGAAACGGCGGCGCGATGCTGGATGTTGGATCCGTGAGAACGGCGCTCTCCTAAAGTGCACTGTCACAGTAAGTGAGTTCCTCGTGCGAAAAAGAAGAGTCTTGACCGCGTGTATGTTGCTTTCTAGCATATGCATGCTCTCGATAGCACCTTACACTGACGGGCCGCCACGGGCGTCGGTTGTCCAACTTTCAAGTCCGTAATTAGTGGGAAAGATAACGCTCGTTTAAAATAGTTTTTCTTTTTTTGGGCTGAGGCTCTTGGTCCTCCAGTCTTGGCGCAAGGTTGTGCGGGACAAACCACTTGCGCAGTAGTTCTTCGTAAATTAGTTCATAAGGACTCTCGCACGTGATCGGCGCTGGTGTTAAGTTCGCACGGTCCGTAGCAGCAATATCTCATGTCGTAGTTAGTACAGCAGTCACTCTTCTGGAAACGAGTACTTGGAAGTAGAAGGATAGTATATTTTGTATAACGAAAGAACAACTGGAACGATCCCCTGCGCGATAGCATGTATAATACTCTTCTGACGACCCTCCTACTCTCAACCAATAAGGAGGCGCCAGGAAGAACAGGTATATATTCGAGGATCAGCTTGCTGGACCCCCGGTAGCATGATATGAGTGCATAGCATACAATTTGAGACATATGTCACAGAGCTAAAGCCGTGTGCCGTTTTCACAGCTACCCTCGAGCTCCCCATCACAATCGGCTCTTGGCAAGCATCCGAGGAAAATGATAGTGTGACTACCTCGACTGGACGAATCATATGGCTACACGCCACTTTGTCAAAGGCAGAGCTACGAGAATGCGTGTGGTCAGGGACATAAATAGTCAAAAGCATGCCGAACTCAAAAACTGACCCTGCAGCTTCCGGGCAGTGGGTAGGATGTACGCCAAGAGGAAAAAAAGTCCGAACGCGAGACAAATGCCCGTTGTGGTATAGTAGCCGTCGCGTTGTATGACGCATTGCCCACCGGCGGTAGAACAGAGGTCCTTCCCTTGTTCTGAGACGCACTCGGAACCTGCAAGGCACAGTCTTTGTTCAAGAAGACAAGTCTCTTGTTCTCCATGGACGTACCGTTGGCGGTCAGGGAGGTGCTATTGTCCCCTACTTGGCAAGTAGCGATGCTAAAATAGTCTATAGCTTGTTTAGACATTAGTACTTCGCGCATGTCATCACACGTTTCCTAGGTACCTCGTAGGACAAAGAATCTAGGCCAAGTGCTGCCAAGATTTGAGACAGTGTTAAGAAGCTAGAGGAATTCGGCATGGAAACCAGGCGGAAAAGAATACAGTACACACGGTGATGTATGTCCCGCCGATTACAGGGTCGGATATTCTAGCGTGGAATGAACCGATACAGACGAATTGCGTTGTACTGCGGACATGATCAGCGGTGATGGCATCAGGCCGCTCAGCGAAAGAACTTGCCTTGCCATCTCTCCGAGACTTCGGAACAGGACTATAAATACGAAGAAACCGGTCGTTATCGGAGGCGCTGGGAACCTCCACAGGACAACAGCCGCAAGTAGTGTGAACAAAAGGCGCGGCCCAAACGCCCACATCCAAGGACGCAACGGCCGATCCCCCCGTGACCACCGTGCAATAAAATAACCGCCTAGTACCTGGATGGGGAAGTCGAACAGGACCGCCGCCGCAAAATCTTCTTTACCGAGGCCCTTTTCGACCATTTTGAGTGACGTTGCCGCATCGTGCACGGCGAAGCCAACCTTTGAGGTCAGGTGGATCGCGATGAAGGACCGGACACCTGTAACGGCAAGTCAACGACGGTGTCCAGGGCTGACAAGGAAAGGAGCGACTTTTCAACTGTGAGATGCTCCAGATAGTTTTGTAGACACTTGTGATGTTAGTTTCCTCCTCTAAGAGAATTTCCTTGCGCTGGGGATGGTAGCATTAGCCTGATGCTTACTATTGCGGCTCGGACGCCGCAAGACCTACCTCTTTTTGGACGCAGATTAACCATAATGTGACGCAGAAACAAACGATGCTCCAGAATCTAAGATATGTGCCGAGTGTCAGAATAGGCGTCCCCCATCTCGCGCTGGGTCAGGCTACAATTCAGCGTCCGCCTACCCAATTTGTAGGAAATAGGTTTACCTGAAAGCCTCGCTATTGAGAGCAAGGAAGACGGTGAAAGACATTAGCCAGCCTGTGGTTAGACCCACAGTCTGGCAAGTTGAGGCGTAAGATATGTTTTCTCGCGACAACAGAGTGAGCGACCATCCTAAGTACATTGAGCGCAGAAGTGAATCTGTCAGACAAGCGACTCACCATCCACGGCAATGTCTAGCGGCCATGGGAGCGTCAAAATGCAGTACGGAAATAGGCCCTCAGCGAAACTTCTTACCTTGAGTGGCCGCAATGACGACGAGCAACGTGAAAATTACCGTTAGTGTGTAAATATGGTCCGCTGCCTGTGAGTCCAGTAGTCGAGAACCAGCGTCAACCCCCTCAAGTACAACACATATTTCGATAGATGACGAACATTATCCAGGAAGAATTGGACGTGGAAGGACATCCACAGCATTATAGACCCCAAGACGGTCTGCATGGGGATAATCCATGAGCGCCGGCGCCCGATGGAGGGGAAGAACCAGGCGTCGACGAAGGGCGACCAGAGGAGTTTGAGCGAGTACGGATAGCTCGATAGCGTAAAGATGGCAATCTTTGAGTAGGAGAGGCGCTCTCGCAGGAGGAATGGTAATGTTTCTAAACACCGCAATCACGGTATGTATACGGGCATCAGGGCTGGGGCGGAACGTGGGAAGGTCGGGGGGCGTGTGAGGCAAGAAACGTACGCACCCATAGCCAATCCGAGCTATGCACATGCCATCCAGAATTACACCGCAGGTCAGTATGCCTCGCATGAGTGGACGCGGAGGTGCAACGTACGGGAACACCCTGTATCAAGTCTGCAACATCAAGGCATTACTGTTAGCGCAACAGACCAGCGGGATGACCTAGTTGCAACGCACAGAGGACGATCAAGAGCGCTATCCCCTTCTTGTCCTCCCTCGTGAGTGGCGCCTTCATCTCCCCCTCGCTCTCGCAGCCTGACGATGACGACTCCTCGCTATCCCCAAAGCCCTCGGACGCATGCTCGGCACCGGCCAGGAGCCCCATTTCTACTTCATCTGCTGGGCTTGCCGCATGTCCGTCTGCGTCCCCGTGCCGAATTGCACTCTGCGAAAGATGTAGTTCCTCCAGCGGATCGAGTTGAATATGCTTGGACGAGATATGTGTGGGCTGTTTGGTGGGGACTGGCAGGTGTGGTGATGGTGGTGGTCCACCGAATGGAAATTGATCAGCGCGCCTACTGAATAATTATGCCCGCTCTAATTCTCTCCACCCGAATTATCAATGATATATGAACGCAGTGTCTATGACGGCAGTCGCTGTGTGTCCCTTATTTTTCTCTCCATATATTTGCGTATTCTTCGATGTCCACGGTTCTTTCTACTCCACATGTTGCAGTAAAAAATTTCCCTCCCTCGTTGCTCATATTTGTCCTTCCGAGTAGCTTCAGCCTTCCGCCACCGAGCCAGGTTCGTTGCAATGAGTCTTAGTTGAGATGTTGCCGAAATTGCACTTGGTCATCGCCGAGACACAGCCTACAATCCCGGCCCGACGGCTGCCTAATATGAAGAGTAACTTACGCCCTCGGTGTCCCTGGTTGAAATTAGTCGTGGGACGCCATGATACCCTACAATTTATGGCTTGATTTATGAAGTTCTTTCACGTGTCGTTGCAATTGGCAAGGATCACTCGATCCACTCGGTCCCACATGTGAAGCTCTGGGCGAAGTGCTGGGGTGCGCGATTTCTATTCTATAGTAGACACACCCCCGGAAGCAGAAATGGGGATAGTGTCACAACGACAGGGCCGAACGTACAATTAGTCCCCCGGCGACTTCTTTACTCGCAAGACGGCACCCTCAAGTTACGTATTAATAAATGACGCAAGTACTCGTGTATCGTATCATGAGTAGATACGCCACTTCGAGAGCGGCAGAGCTTAACACAAAGGACATGAGTCTCGATGAGAAGCAGGTTTGGTTAAGAGACTCACCCTGCAGCTTCCGCGCGGTGGGTAATACGTAGGAAACCAGGGCAACGATGCCCATGCATATACACAACCCAGTCGTAATGTAGTACCCGTCGCGTTCTGTAATACATGTACCACCAATGTCGGAGCAATGCGTTTTCCCCTGCTCTGAAACGCATTCCGCAGCTGGGAGGTGTGAGTTGGCACCTTCAATCGCGGAGTACTGTTGAGAACCCACCTTTGACAGTCAGTGAAGAGCCAGCTTCATTAACCTGGCACGTTGCCACGCTGAAGTAGTCGACAGCTACGGCATTCGTTCATCAGAAATGTCCTAGACTAGACAGGGGATCGATCTACCTTTGAGCACAAAGAATTTTGGCCAAGTTCCTCCGAGATTGGTAAAGGTATTTAGTAACTGGGAACGGTCAAAGAAAGACACTAATGATGCTCAATAATAACTCACCGTCATATATGTACCTCCAATTACCGGGTCCGATATTTTGGTATGGAAGGCGGACATACCAACAAACTGTATAGTGCTGGGTAAAATGTTAACGACCTGTCGTCCCTCCGTACTAGCAGTTTACTCACCCGGCGAACGACCCAAGTAGCGTTTGAATCACTAAAAATATGAAAAACGTGGAGGAAATCGGCGGTTTTGGGAATCGCCATACGATGATAGCACCAAGGAGGGCAAACCCGAGGCGAGGCCAAAACGCCCAGATCCATGGACGCAATGGACGCCCACCGCGAGACCAGCGCGCGGCCAAGTATCCGCCGAGGATTTGGAAGGGAAAGTCTATGAGTACCGCAATGGCGAGGTCCTCCTTGCCGAGACCTTTCTCGACCATCTTGAGAGAGGTAGCAGCCTCGTGCGTCGCCCAGCCAACTTTTGCGAGTAAATGCATATAGAGGGTTGATTGGACGTCTGCAGGTAGTCAGGAGTAGGGTGAGATTGAGGGTATCGAAGGACGTACGCTTGAGTTTGATGATATTCCAGATAGTTTTGTAGACACCTGTGACGCTCGTGTCTTCTCCCTTGGTGGTCTCCTTCCGCTGAAGTGAAGTGGGAGGTGAGTCCGATAAATGACAGAGATACCCTTGAGGGGGGTTCATACCTCTTTTTGGAAGAATGTGAGCCAGATGGTGACGCCGAAGCAGATGATACTCCAGAAACGGAGGTATGTGCTAAGCGATAGCACTGGGATGCCCCACCTTTCGCTATGTAGAAATGAGGGGTCAATAGGTGGGGATAGGATATGTCGCTGCATAGACGTACCTAAATGCTTCACTGTTGAGTGCCAGAAACACCGTAAATGAAGCGAAATAGCCAGTGTTAAGACCTATTGTTTGGCAAGTGGACGCGTAGGAGAGGTTCTCCTCGGAAAGAAGCGTTAACGCCCAACCTGTCCGATGCGTGAGTGCAGAGAAGAGGGATAAAGTTGAGAACACACCATCGACGGCGATGTCTGTGCAATAGGCACGTGTCAGACCGCATGGATAGATCTCTGGTCTAACCACTCACCTTGAGTAGCGGAAATAAGGACCAGTGTTGTGTATATGATTGTTAAGGAATACACGTGCTCGTGTGCCTACAATCGGGAAATCAGTATACGCGGCAACAAAGAACCATGGAAACCAGGCTACATACATTATCCATTAGATCTTGAACGGTAAACGACATCCAGAGCATCAAAGAACCAATAATGATTTGCATTGGTATAATCCATGACTTTCTCCTGCCAACAGAGGGGAAGTACACGGCGTCGACAATGGGGGACCAAAGGAGCTTGAGAGAATAAGGATAACTGGAAAGAGCAAACGTCCCGAGCTGGGAGTACGACAAATGCTCGCGCAGAATGAAAGGAATAGAGCCTTGAAACCGGGCAGTCGCCTGTCAGCGGGGAGGGGCCACAAAAGAGCAAGAGAGAGTACCCAATGCCAAGCCGATCTAAACAACGTAGTCAGATAAAAGCTTGGCAGACCAATGATCAATAGGTGGTACGCACAGGAACACCCTGAATTAAGTCTATGAAGGACGCCAGATGTGCCAAGAGGATAACTGTTTCGATCGAGTCCGTCAAGGATGGAAAAGAATCCACGCACAAAGTATACACAACAGGGCCATCGCCCTTTTATCTTCCGACGACAGAGGTGCTTTGTGCTTGGCGTCTGCATATTCCGCGAATCCTGCGTCTGCACGCCGGCGCTCATCCTCCGCAAGGAGGCTCATCTCGACCTCCTCCGCGCTCCCACCCCCGACCAGGTAGTCGGTATCGGCATCTTCGCGGTTCAGACGCGTGCTCCGTGGAGTGCGTGGAGTGATTTGCACGCCATCGAATGAAGTTGAAAGGCCAGGACTGACGATATGTGGTCTTGGCATCTCGGGTGAATCTTGTGCTGATGGTGGTACTGGAGACTGTCGGTTGTGTCGCTTGCGTTGTCGTTGGGACATAAAAGGAAAGAGGGGATTGGCTTGGTGACACGCGAAGAGGTGATGACTCAAATATGCAAACAAGGAAAGAAGCCTTCCTATTACAGGTCACGATTCCGGTAACCGTTTGATTAAGTAATATTTTTTGTATGTCGAGTCGAGCGAATACCCTCAGCTAAGCACCCTGATACTTCTTCGCACGCGCCCTTTTCCTTTGCGTTTCTCCAACTCCGAGCCCTCTCTCGTGAATATCTAATCCATCGCCTGTCGACATACGAGCCAACAGGGGCGGCGCTCGATATTCCGCATGGGAACCCCATCTATTTCTCTCCCCGTCCCCCCTTGGTGCCTGGCCCCATCTCGCATTATGGCTAGAACTTTCGTCAGATAGTTGTTGAGCGCGCCGACCGCGACCTTGGTTTCCAGTGCGTAAAGACGTGGATGACTGGATACTGGGCAAATCTCCGAGCGCCGCGACTGGTTTGGGGGGTAAACTTGCAGGCAACGCGATGGGTTTAGGATAGGGGTTGCGAGGTCGATCCCATGAGGCTGGCTTTGTTTGACGCTCATCCGGTGGGTCGTTTGGTCGACGCTCCTCAGATAAGGTCGGTTTGTGACGCTCATATCGAGAATTTTCCTTGTGTCCATCATTTGCCGGCGGGCGCATACTGTTGTCCAAAGGTCGCACCTGCGCTGGTCCCTCCTGCGCTCGCAGAGGCCGCAGCCCCTCTTTCGCTTGCCGTATTGGAGACGTGGATCGTGGCCTAAATTTGGTCTCTGGGGAATGAGGGTCGCGGTCGCTCTCAACCTTTGCGGAGTCACTCTCATCTTTAAGAGGTTGTGCGCGACTATGATCCCGTGGCGGGACGTAAGGGTGAGGTGGTAGGACAGGAGGCGGTGGTGCGCCAGGCAGTCGGGTGCTCGGAGGCGGGAGGTTCAACATAAATTCGGGTTGCACGGGTTGCCTTGGCGTCCATTCGCGAGATGTATGAACTGGAAGCGGTAGCGGAAAGTTTGTGTCGGCCGTAGGGCCCGGACGGCTCTAACCGAAGGCCAAATCAGATAGATAATGCCTTAAACACGCTTTCACTGACCGGTTGCTCTTGGGGTGAATCATGTTTTTTGGAGGTAGAGTTACCCCGAACCCGTAGAGGAGTCCCATTGGGTTCGGAAATGGGCTGAAACCACCGCACTTTAACAACGACAAATATGCGGTTATGATGGGACTCACTAGAGCCTCACGTTCTCGACGTGTACTTGGTGAATTGGATACCTGATGACGCGGTTGCTCCTGAACCAGAGGGGTAGGGCGTAGCTCTGGCGATCGCTAGAAAAACAGTTCAGTGGGATGCCATGTATCTAGTACCGCAACATACGGGAGGAAGTTGGCCTGTGACAGTGCAACCATTAGTAATCGAGAACCGTATAAGCATTGTGGGTCGTACCGCTAGGTTCGTCGTATCTTCCACTCGGTTGGGATCTTGGAACTAATGATGCGTTGGACGAGTTCCTTGGCAATGTAGGAGAATGTCCCTAAACGACGCAACATTAAGTAAGACGAACTACTGTTACTAAGCAACATGCTAACCTCTTTGTCACGGTCGACACGGCGCTCATGATGACGATAGTCTTCTACAAACTGAGTATCCCGGAGTAGCCCGGGGGACGTCGGGGCCAATGGTGCTGTCGAGGTTAACCCACTCGTTTGTCGAGGCTCGTAGTAAGATCGGGGAGATACATCGCGAGAACGCCCACGAATCTTTTCCGTGATTATCGGAGCCGATATTACAGAGGTAGTTGGCCGCGCGTTGAAACTATCTCGCCTCCTAGGTAGTGAGTTCGGGGGAATAGCGTCACGAATCGTCACTTCTACACGAGAAGACGGACGGTTGCCCAAGTCTCGACTGTGTGCAGGTTCTTCATACCGCGAAGCCCTAGATGAATAGGGTAGGTCAACATCCATGTGGTCGTCACTCCTACACTTGTCGGGATAAGGATGCACTAGGTCGTGACCAGAGCCTCGTGAGCGGTCTGGTCTACTTATGTCTGCCTCTGGGTGGCGGGGTTGTATGACATCATGCTCTCTCGGAACAGGTGGATAATGTCGATGAGGTGGTGCACTGAGTTCGTCGACATCAAGGAAATGAATTAAGGACATAAAATGACATACGTGGGCTGAGGGTGAGGCATGACCCTATTTGAACTACTCACTGGTCGCCTGTGGCTCTGATCAGACGACGCTTCCTTGTAACGATGACTTTGTGAAGGAAGAGGTTCTCTTCGCCGCGGTCCTGGAAATTCCGGGGGCGAGCGAATGAGATGGGTGTGAAGCGATACGGGACATGCCGGACATACGGCTGGGGTCATCCAAGGCTCCCGTGGACCGTGGCGACGTCGATGCGGTAGATGCTTCTGGTGGCGCGTATGTATCTGTGCCTACAGGGCCCCGGCGCACTGATGATGGATTGCCATCACGATCTTCCGTCTTTCGACGTTTGACAGTGTAGTCCGGATTGCGGGTGTCAGAAACGGAACGGGGGCGCCGCTGGGGTGGGCCGAGCAGGGCATCTTGCCGATCTAGCCTGTCAGGACCACGAGACCTTGAAGGTGGGCTCTCAGCGCGCCCTCGATCGTGTGAAATGCGGGAGCTAGAAGGATACTCCTGGTGGCGCGGAGGGGTGTGTCCTCGATCGTCGCGACGATTGTAAAGAGGTGACCGTGACCGCGGGTGGGGTGAAGGGGGATTTCGTCCTAGAAGATGAAACGTACGGGGGAAATAGTTGTTGAGAACGGGATATGGCATACAGTGTGGAAAGGAAAAGGGAGAAGGCCACAATGAACACCTGCGAGTCGACCGAGGCATGGATCCAGATACAGCTCAACTCCCAAGGCTTCCCAGGAAACAAAATCATGAGTCCTCCACCTCGGGAGGGAGTAACAGGCGTGGGGCGGGTTGGGCATGGGACGGCATGATGCGTATAACGTACTTAAAGTCGGTGATCTACCTGGACCCTGGTTTTGGGCGTAAGGTTCCCGCAAGCTGACGGAATTGGTCCGCCCACTAACGGCCTCGGGGTGTCGAGAACGTTCTGCTGTCCCAGTATCGCGACGAGATGGATCATCATAATCCCGAGGACCTTTGTCAAAAGAATCATATACAGGATATTCATCCCTTCTTGGAACACGGCGAGAGCTGTCTTCTCTGACGGGTGAGACGTCACGGTCACGAGTATAGACGCGGCGAGTGTCCGAATCATGAGGCTCCCTGTTGCCTGGGCGCACGCGATCGAGGGGCTCGTCCTCAGGAGAAAGTCTTGCGATCCTTGTGGTGGTCTTGTCGTTGCGATCACTACTTGCGTAGTTGTGGCGTTTGTCCCTGTCGTCATGACGGTAACCCGTATCATTGCGAGACTGTGTGGGGTGTAAGCTAGATTCCCTCCCCTCTTCATCAGAAGAGTAACGAGCTTGACGGTGAGAAGGACGATAGTGGTCATCACCACGCCGTATAGATGAGCGGCTATCTCTGTCATCAAAACTCTTTGTTCTGTCTCGGGGGAGAGATGATAAGTCTGCTGCACTGGAGCCAGGACGCGTCCAAGACGAGTCATCGGGGTGAGACTCGTGGTGACGACCAACATTACGAGAGTTCTTGGTCTCCCTATCTGAAGGCAGGGGTTCATCGCTTGTGTTGACAGCATTTCCATTTGAACGACCCTTCCGAGGCAGAGACATGGGACTGGCGGCTGTCGTCGAAGGCGGAACACGAAATGAGGAAGCAACCACGGGTTTGGGAGGAAGCGCATGGGTTAGCTTCGGCGCTAGTTGGCTGATTTCTGGCTGGGGAGATGGTGGGAAGGGAATTGGTTGGCCTTGACCAACTGCTTTCTTGCTGGCCGAAACACTACGCCTGCTGACATCGAGTTTTGGGAGGGTAGTCTGGAGTTTGTCAGTGGGGGGCGTATTTTGCTCGTTAGCACGAGCACTGTAAGCCGCAAATTCCTCTTCTTCGTCACCTCCTAAAGACACCGCGTCTTCAACATCATCCAGTTCATCGCCCCCTGTCGCATGACTCATTCCTATTGAGTCAAGGAATGGTTTTGATGGAACAAAATCGTCTTCGTCGTTTCCCCAGTCGACTTCGTGATCATCGGCCATACTGGCGATATCGAGCGTAAGATGATATGCGAAGTCGAGAGACGTCGTTACGCATTTTCTTTTTACGGCGGATTCAATGTCCAATTGAGCGCAGTTCAAGCGGAGATTCGATTTATTGAATTTCCGAAGCAGCTCTGTCCGAGGCCCATAGAGTACGTGACGTACGGCTGCAAGCAAGTACTTACAGTGACCTCCCTTGAAGCCTATTAGCAGTGCGTGTCGATGCATTAGAGGAGCCGCACGAACCCGTCTCAGAACCTCCTTTTCCATATCGATCTTCCAACCTGTCTATTCCGCGTTTCCGTCGCTTCAGGGTGCATGACAATATGGCCCTTCTCCCCACAACTACCAGCCTGTCTCAGAACGGCAACCCGTCTAGAGCATCTCAATCAGTCACGAACAGAGTGCCGGTCATCTTTCGGCGATTACTCAAGTTCCAACAAATGGTGTGTATAATTCGCAGTTTCCTCACCTGACTTACTTGACGAGATTTGTGTGTGACAGGACTTTGAACTTGCCGCTTGGCAACTAACCTACCTTTGCATCGCACCAAAGAGAGTGTACGTATGACCCCAGTCGTTTGAGTATGTCCTACCTTCGCTGACCCAGCACGGAAGGTATCGGAATGTATATTTCCACAAACGTATGTCTCCACGATCCCTTCCTTGGCTTTCATGGGGGCTCACACGACCCATGAAGAAACAAAGAATACATGGGCAAGGGATGATCCGGCTATCTTGATCTTAATGGCTAGTGGCATGGTTGGTGTGTCGTCTTTGTTACTTCAGCTTTTAAATCAACATCTCACACCATCGTAGCTGCGGCCCTAGCGTGGTCTATCATTTGGTCTTATAGCCTATACGAAACAGTGCGACTAGTCTTTTTCATGATATCTCGAGATTTCCTTCTCGTTGGAGTCATCTCGGCCACTTTACTTTGGTAGGGCTTCCACGCGCGATGCATTTGTCCCTTTATTGACAGCCTTTACAGGCTATTCGCCAATCATGCTCTCCTCTCACCACCGTCCCACTCAACGCCGGCGGATACAGCCGTTGAATGGGCCTACGCATTCGATGTTCATACCAACGCGTTTTTCCCACTTTATCTCACCCTCTATGTTGCCCAACTTTTCCTCTTTCCCATCATTCTGAAGACGAACTGGGTGTGCTTATGGGTTGGGAACACGTTTTATCTGGTTGCGTGAGTACAAGTAGGTTCCACATTTCCTCGTCCGCCGCTGACTTTCTTTCAGCTTTGCGCAATACATATATGGCGTCTATTTAGGCCTCAATGGTAAGCTTGGATAACTTTACCATCTGTGCAGGCGTATTAAATAATATTTCTCTACACAGCTTTGCCATTCCTCATACGGACCGAGTTACTTCTCGCACCGCTGCTACCATTATTTGTGGGATACATAGTATCGCTACTGGGGTTCAATGTCGGTCGATGGGTACTTAACGCATACTTTGGGTTATAGTTACCTCTCACCAAAACGCTGTGCGGGACTGGAAGAAATGTCGTGCACCTTACACTAAGACATGTATTACAGCACACTAGAATGGATGATTACGCGATCACGTGCATGGTCCGCGGGACTTGCTCGCCCAACGCCATCGCATTGACTTGGAACTTGAAGCTTGAAGCTTGAACATGGCCACGTCCAAATGACCGTGTCCAAACGTGCATGAACACACGCGATACTCATACGCTAAAGTGACTGCACTGCACGTAGGATCGACTACCGATCCGGGCCTGAGTCTGCTAACGTGCCGCCACCACTACCGTTGACTCTATTCAGCTGAATTCCCAGCCGCTGCTCAACGGGTCGCAGGCAAACAGCAATGACGTTTTCTTCTAATGGGCTTGGTACCTGCGATAGTGAGAGGTCAGGCCGGTCAAGTGCCGTTTCAAGCTCGAAAGACTCTTCATTGTGCTCATCGCAGAAAGAGCATGGAGATTCTAGAGACAGTCCAGTGTTGGTGAATGACACCCACTCCCCGGTGCCGCATGCTGTGATTCTTGCATACTCACTGAGCATTTAGGTGTACAATTGGTTGAGCTTTTCTGTTACTGCCGACAGACGTCCATGCTACTTGTGTACAGGTTCAAGTCCACTGCGATCAAATTCGTACGAATGTACATACAATATCGGGTCTGGGCAAACTAGTTTTACCCAGTGTGGTCTCCTGCATATCCCAAATGGTGCTATAGTACATAAAGGCCACAACATTTTCTCAAACAAAGCGGCGCGCGCTTGGCCTTTTATACAGACCCACAACGGTTAGTTTCAAGTCTTTTGGTTTCCATGTTGATGATGTTACAAGACGCTCAGAGAGCCGGCGCAAGCGTCGAACTGTTCAGTGAATTCCACCGGCGTGTTGTCGTCAAACATGAGCAATTGCAGGGATGGCAATACTTTGGCGACCATCTCCCCAGGGACTGCGAATGCACGGGAAGCCTAGCTTGCCAACCGCCCAGACACATGCAACGTCTTCACTGTGGTGAATAGGCGGAGGAATGCCGGCCATTCGGTGCTGTCGATATCGCCTTGCCAACTTGAACGGTCCCACTAGCATGGATGTCGACACATGTTAGAAAACATGACAAAACTTTGACGGAGCACATGTATGTGTGATACGTGGGTATTCGACTCGTGGAATACGGCGGAAAGAAAAAAGAAAAGGGAAGTCGACCGGGTTCGTGTTCCCCATGTGCGTGATCAGGTCGATCATGACTTCTTGATCACTAAATTCTCGGCTAAATCTGAGGGTCTCTGTGCAAGCGGTGATCACGAAAAGTTGGAGAAGCCGAAGAGACTCGAGCCAATCCAAAAACATCCAGATATCGTGTAGGTATCGAGCTGGACCATCAAATTCTCCCAGTGCTCGCTACGACCCCAGAATACAAACTCGGTGAGAGCGGAAAGGACAACCCGCATTGGGGGATCCGGATGGCTTGTCCTTTACTCGGGGGGAGAAACATCATATCGGAATTCAATGTTACGGGTCTTGAATCTGGACAAGACGGCAAGACCTGCAACCATCGCCTCCGGTGGAATATAACCAGTCGGCGGTAACCTGCTGATACGACAAAAGAGGCGTTGGCAAATCTGGAAAGCAAAAGTTGTCTAACTGGACTTGCTGTAAAATAAACATGAGGGGGTTCCACCTGAGAATGATGATTTCACAGAGGCCAAACACACGAGGGTACTCAGATAGCCTCATAGAGTTTTAGATGGTGCTAGATACAGAAGGAGTCGTGATTTTGGTGCAGATAGATTCGAGGATTCCGTGCACCGCAAGAAGTCAACTTTCCATGACTTTCCCACGATTTACGGTCGGTGACCATGACCTCAAAGTCCCCGAGCGATGCCAGTGACGAGCTTGGTGTTCGGGGACGCCCGTTTGTAATGACAAGAAAAACAAGACTTTCTTGGTACCTTCCTTCCCCCATGTAGCCCACCGTTCCTATTCCCTACCTCGCCGCACTTGCGCGTAGCCTTAGATACTCGAGCGCGACGTGTCTCCGACCAAGGCGGCTACTTCTGTGAAGTCTTGCCTTGCGCGGAAGCGTGCGCGATTGTATCCGGTTGCCTGTGACCACCCAACCCAATGTCCATTCCCTTTGCCGACATCGCCGCACTTGTGCGCGGCCTTAGCTATTCGACACGGACGGGTCCGCGACCGCCGCGGACCTACCTACGACATATCTTGCCCCGCGGAGGCCTGCGCACCCACTTGGGCCACATCACACCTGGGCACCCCAAAAATCTTAGACGCGTTCCCTAGTGATCAGTGATGGTTTAGGGTATCAGAGTATTGGGTTTTTTGAGTCCTTTCTCTCTATCGACAGATTCTGTGGGTACAGCGAGACGCATTGGGGACCAAGGGCCCAATCTATTCGAAACGTTCATACACCCTACACGCTGTACTCCACCCAGTGGTGGCGTCATCACACGTGTATTTCACGTACGGTGTCACGATGTTACCAGTAATGGGCACCCGCATGACCCCCGTGGACACCACGATACAGGGACATCAACGTATAAGAGCTGCTGTTACGCTGCTGCCACGTCTTTCATCCTTATTACCTCCAATAACATCTCCCCTTGGGTCACTGAGATCTCATAGCAGCGGTTGCAGGTCCTCACATTTTGGACCGCAATCGGCTTTGCTATCTTTCTCTACAGCACGTTATTCCCAAAGCCCATGGCGGAAACTTCCACCAGGACCGCGAGGTCTTCCTCTCCTTGGAAATGCCCTGCAGTTGTGTGGTCCGCAATGGCTCACTTTCATCAAGTGGAACCAACAATTCGGTTGGTCACGTTTCGCCCTCTGTCGCTGCGTGATTCTCTCTAATTCCCTGTTTAGGCGACATTTTCTACTTGAATGCAATGGGACAACCTATAGTCGTTCTCAACACGCAGAAGGCCGCAGCAGATCTGTTGGACCACCGTGCCGAGATCTACTCTGATCGCCCGCGCATAATCGTCGCCGGGGAAATTCTCTGCGGTGGCTTGGCCATCCCACTTCAGACTTGCGGACCATTGTGTGTCGATTTTTAATCATTATCAACTTTTCCTGACGATCGTATAGGTGGGGTAGAATGCGCAAAACCGTCTCAACAAGTCCTTCGAAGTCCCACAAATCAATGAAGCCATTCTGCTCACCTCTGGACTCCTTGCTCAGCCCGCGATGCGGGACCAACACATTCGTCGAACGACTGCATCTATCGCCATGACTATCACATATGATACCCCCTCCTCCCCGATAGTCTCCGAACAGGATCCGCGGGTCAAGGCCATTGACGACATTATGGCTCGTGTGACGCGGGCAACTCTTCCCGGTGCACACTTAGTGGAGCTCTTTCCGTGGATGTTACACATTCCAAGCAGGTGATGTACTTCTTGGATAAGCCATGAAAAGATCTTCAACTCCACGCCGTAGATTCGCCAAATGGAAGCGCGACGCAGAGTATTAGCACGAGAACGATTTTGTGATGTTTGTGGGCTTATTCAACGGTGTCCGTGAAAAGCTGGTCCGCTCTGGTCATCATGACGATGACATCATGGCTAATTCTATGTCAGTTGAAAGGTATGGACAGCCTAAGTCTCGCAGGGACTTGGATTAAGAACTCTGGCCTGTATGGGCTGTCTGAACGCGAGGGTGCTTGGCTCGCTGGGATGGCATAGTACGTGCATGTACTCTCTTTGAGATTAGCTTTCTGTTGCTCATGGTGAGTATCAGCGCGGGAGATTCTGACCTGTCGGCTGCAGCTATAGAATGGTGGATGCTCGCAATGGTCACCTATCCGGACGTACAGAGACGTGCTCAAGCAGAGCTCGACGCCGTAGTTGGGTGAACACCCATTCCAACATTTTTGACTTCCAGCACCTACCCTACATCCGCGCCACGATCAAGGAAGTGTTGCGATGGCGACCTATGGCCCCTCTTGGCCTCCCGCACCGCTTGACCAAGGACGACTGGTATAATGGCATGTTCATTCCAAAGGGCACCACGATGATAGCCAACGTTTGGCACCTCAATCGCGACCCCACAATTTATGGTGCAGACGCGGCACATTTCAATCCGGGAAGGTTTCTAGATGCCAATGGCGAACTCGCTCAATGTCCACCTGAAACAATGGAGGAGGGTCATGTTACGTACGGATTCGGGCGACGAGTCTGTCCAGGAAGGCACACCACGAACAAATCGTTCTTCATTGATATCGCGATGGTGCTTTGGGCGTGTAACATCGAACCTGGGAAGGACGAGCACCGGAATGTGATCCCGATTGATGTGGACAGATGGGTGGACGGACTTCATATGTGAGTGACTTCGCGTTCCCTTGTTCTCGGAACTTTGGCGCTGCGTTGACTAAGAGCATGGTATCTGCTTCTAACAGTCGTCCTGTCCCGTTCAAGGCCAACATCTCACCTCGCTTCCCGGAAGCCGCTGCATTGCTCGTGGGTGAGCGCGAGTTGAGTGTTCGGTAATCAAGGCGAGTAGCTGCATTAATGACAACATGAGAGTTAACCACTAATCACGACATTTGAGCTCAGTCACAGTAGAAATGCCCGCTGGAATTTGTAATGCCTCGTTTTCTCTTTCATCCTCTCTTTGCTTCCGCCTGTTGACCCAACGTACTGTATGACTCGGAGGCGTATGCACGTACGACTCGTTGATTGAATGACTCGACTCGTAGTACTGTATTCAACTGCAGTAGCTTTTCGTATAAGTTAGTCCAATATGAAGACCAGGCCATCTCATATCATTGCTCCAGTCCTCCCATATATTTTCGATGGCAAACAATAAATGGCGTTCAAGTGAGGAAGTGCCGGCTTTGGGGGTATGTTCTTCGAATCTTTTTCTTTATATCTTTCATCGTCAAGTTCACTTCCCCACAGGCTCATCTCGTTGGCGGGTACATATCCCAGACCTTCTGGAGCCGTACTTTTTATGTACATCCAGCATTTCCTATTATTGGGGAAATCCTTTCCTTTCCATCAAGCATCTGGCACATGCACGTTGCCTTTTTTTTCTTTCCCTCTTCCTGCTTAACCTTTGCCCTCCCAATGGTTAGCGTTCAATCAACGTCACAACATCCTTCTCGGAACCGATAAACCCTACCATCTATAAAAATGAATTTAGGTTAGTTATCTGTTTGAATATCATTCCGCAGGTTTTCCGTAAGTACAGTACGGATATACCAAAGGATCATCGACAAGGGTCGTCTCGTTAACTTGCCTTCGAAGAACACCTGCCCTGGGGCCTAAGTGTAATAGTGGTGTTAGGAACTGCCGCGTTTCTTGAACTTTTCATGGCCTCCAATTTAGCCATACGTAGACATCTTGACGGTCTTGGCACACTATTCGGGAGGAACCCAGGGCTATGACCATCATCTAATGAACTCAGTTCACGCTCACGCGATCCACCCCCTCATTCTCATACCGTGCCCCCACACGGCCCGTTTCTGTCCAGCTCGGCACTATATCGCTCGATCTCGTATATGAGGTCGAGAACAGTATCAGATGCACCATTAAAATTCATGACGCAAGGAAGCGCATATTTATGTTCCGGGCGTTGTCTTGTGCTCACAGCTCAGCTCTGCCCACCACGAAAAGCGTGGTGGTAGTCAAACAACCTCGAAGTATGCTTACGGTTCTACCCTACTTGAAGTTTCTAAACAGGTGAGATACGTTCCTGGTGTCACGGTATTTGAGTTTGAGGACCCGGTGCCGCCCAGAGGCCGTAAGTCGATCGCCAGGAGCGCGTACAGAACAAACACGACAGGCGCAGCCATCTATCGCGATTGATGCTAGGAAAACAGTACTTTCATACGTTTCCAAATCCCAACTAGAAAACCGCCGATATGCGCAGATACAGGAAACGGCGTTGACGCCAGCCGTGTCTATCAGATAAATGGCCGCGGGGTAGAACGTGAGCTCAGAGTATCCGCAACATGAAGCGGCGACGTGGTATTCAAGATATTGTACTCGGCGGGGGTTACTCTGTCCTCTACGGACTCCTCTCAGGAGGTGGCGCAGACCGAGACTTCTTCCTGACGTGTCATTGCGCCCTGGAGCCCGGTATGTGCAGGGCTAGACCGGTGACCGCCCGCTGTATGGGGGTTACGAGTCTAAGTTAGTGTAGGGCGAGGCCAATTCTCTACCGGCTACTGTCCTCCGGGTCTCCAGTAACTGCCGCTCTGTATTTCTGTATTGATGGGTGATCACGAAGAGCCACGGTGTCGTATATCACAGCTTCTGATAAACGCGCTGTGGCGTCGAATTTTTCCCGTCCCCTTAGGGGCGGAGGTCTTCGTCGATGAGTCGCAAAGCAGCTGCTGACGCGGGTACGTGTGGGGTCACGATGTTGGCTTGGCACCCGAAGGACGGTGTCCATCGTAAATCGTTCGTCGGTCAGAGGGACCATTCTTGGGATCATTTATGCCAAGATGTGAAGGTGCATTCCATTTTTATTCGGGCGCTGGCATACGACGCGAGCGTCGTGACGATGTGCCTGTCTGAGTGGATTCCAGATTGGGCCGCGACGTACGCCCTTCAGAAAACTGCGTCCCCGTACATTATATCTCTGGCAGGGCAAGAATGCCACAGGGCGAGAGCTCGTTCCTGAGCTTGAATAATACGAGGAATCCACCAGGCAAGAATACATGTGAACCGTCGCAGGAGTTTGGAGTACGATCGCACAAGTAAATCATTCTCCGACAACAAGCACAGAAGCACGGAAGGCAATACAGTTCCGCGCTCGTTTCCGTAGGCGTCTAGTACTAAAACGGAACGAACGTGCAACTCCACAGAACACAGAGTTGATCGGCATGTGACGAATTGGGGGCTGGGAATTGAAACTGTCCCCACTTTTGCCGTTGTACATTCCTGCAAAATGTATCTCTATTGTCAGAAATGGGTCGAGACGCAATGTCGACCGAATTAAGTGACGTGTGGCCAAGCACCGACCGCCAACAACAGCGCTCGCTCGATCCATAGTTCCTCATTCGGCTTCCAGCGTTTTGCTGTGCAATGCTCCGTATAAGTAGGGACGTTGCTGTTGTTCTACGTCTCCAACCCTCGCCGGCCCCACCATCCTTGACTTCACAAGCACCATGCGTGCACTCATTCTCCTCAACGTCGCGGCCATAGCCGGCCTGAGCAGTCTGCCACGTGCTCTAGCATGGGGCGCGGCAGGTACGTTCACTTTCCCCACATGTCAACTTTGTCCTGTTGTAATACCCTGTAAAAGGCCACGAAATCGTCGCGACTATCGCCCAGTCACACCTCGACCCGCAGGTCCTCGACACCGTCTGTTCCATCCTCGCGTCTGATGCGACCTCTGGGGTTCGCGGCGACGCACCATGCTACCTCTCCACCGTGGCCTCCTGGGCCGACAAGATCCGCAATCACGCGCGGTGGTCCGCGCCGCTGCACTACGTCGGCGCTGTCGGCGACCACCCTCCTGATAATTGCCTCTTCCCAGGCACGGATGGCTGGGATGGAAAGCCGCTCGGCAACGTCCTCGACGCCATCCACAACGTCACGTCGATCCTGGCCGACTTTGCTGCGACCGCGTCGGTGTCCACCCGCGGTACCTTTGCCGACGAGCGTGCTTCGGAGGCGCTCAAGTTCCTCATCCATTTTGTTGGTGACATGCACCAGCCCCTGCATCTCACAGGACGCGATCGCGGCGCCAACGGCGTCAAAGTGTCTTTCGATGGGCGTAATACGAGTACGTAACCCCTTCCTCTCCAGCCATTCCTCGACTCCTGACGTATGGCGTCAGACCTCCATTCGGTCTGGGACACCTCGCTGATCGCCAAGTATCTCCGGACCATCCCGCGCAACTACACGCGTCCGCTCCCCGTGCCCGCCCTCGAGTCGTCCTTCCGCGGCGCGATCTACGACCCGTATATCCGCCGCATCGTCTGGGAGGGCCTCGGCGTCGGCCGCGGCACAGGTCGCTGGGAGTCCGAGGCCGACTCGTGGCTCGCCTGCCCCGCCTCGTCATCCGACTTTGGCCCACAGCTCGTGCTTGCGGCCCCACGGCGCCCACCCCGTCGCGGGGTCGATGGCCCGCCGCAGACGAGCGACTCTGACACGCTCTGCCCGTACGCGTGGGGTGCCCCGATCCACCAGCTCAACTGCGACGTCGTGTGGCCCGCTGGCCTCGACCTCTCTGCACGAAACGACGACGACCCCCACTTCCCCAACCGTGGCCACACCCACAGGCATCACTGCGGAAGCGGCTCGGCTGAAGATGAGGTGAGGGCTTGGGAGGAGGTTGCGGGGAGGGGGAGGGGGAAGGGCGACTACCCCGAGCTGGACACGCCGGAATATGCGGGGCGCATCGAGAGCGAGTGGGTTATCGAAAAGCTGCTGGCACAGGGCGGTGTGCGCCTGGCGGGCATCTTGAACGCTTTGTTCTCGTCGCACTTGGAGCCGCGGGACGAATGAAGGGCTAACAAAAACGGTTACCCGATATTTCCATTTCTTGAAACTGCTATCCGATCCGTCTTTCTGTCTCTTGTGCTGTTCGTACCATGGGACGTTGAAGCATACTCGTAATCGTTTGTGTTGATAGGCCATACCGTTGAAGATGTACAATAAATATTCTGGGAATTGGTGACCTGTAACAAAAGAAATGTCGACCGACGCAGACGCGGGATCAAGAATGGCTAGATAAGTCTGACGAAGCTCACAAGACTGAGATACTCGTGCATCTCGCGAATTGGCTTGCAAGTTCGCATGCCCAAGAAAAAATGCATTAATTAATATGAGTAACACAAAAAATTGGTCCGAGCTGGTATGGTCTAAGCTAGCCACGGCGCATAGCAGGGAAGGGTTACTATGACCCGTGTGGGCTAGAGGAACCCACTGGCGAGCCCGAATGGCTACGCGAGCGGCGTTCCTCTGCGCGTAGCCGCGTCCGCTCCGTCGCGGCCTCGAGCTCGTCATCTTCTGCATCATCCTCGCGCAGACTGTGGAGGCCAAGCGCGTGGGCCGAGCCGTTCGGCACGTCCTCAAACGCATCAAAGAGCGCGCGCGAGCTGCGCCGCGCGTGTCCGAAGTTCACCCCCGGTGAGGAGACCGCGGCGGGCCAGCCGTCGACAGAGGACCGGCCCTGTAGGGAGAGCCGTGGGTTGAGGATGCCGTTCTCGAGAGCGTTGTGCCCTGATACCGCAGGCTTGCGTGAGAGCTCGAGGAGGTGCATGCCGATGAAGATTATGACGAAGCCCACGAGGAGCGAGATTGTGTTTACAGGGTTATCGGTGTTGATGCCCTGAAAGAGGATGAGGGAGGCGACGATGGTAGCTGTCGAGAAGCAGACATAGTAGAGAGGATTGACTCTGGGTGTGTCGCATAAGCAGCAGTGAGAACATAAGGTAGCGACGCACTTACACGTTGGTAGAGAAAGTGTCGAGAGCTTTGTTGAAGTAGTTCATCTGAACCATTATACAAAAGCTAACCACTAGACCGAAAAGATACGTGCTGACATAAACGAACTGATTGTTACCAGAGAGTGTGAGCTTCACTGCAATGCCGAAACCTTTGATGGCCATGATGGAAACGGAGCCAACGAGCGAGCATATGGAAATGTATACGAGAGGGTTTGAACGACCGTACCGAGGTGCAACGGCATATATCATGACGAGTGTGAAGACAAGCACGCAGAAGCAATACATCAAGAAGCCTATACGTCGCCCGGCTCAGTGCACTGCAACGGGGAGGCGTAATAACCAAAGCGTACCTGGCTGGACGGCGTACCGTAGAACCTCGTCAACCGTTTGTATGTCTTTGTCTGCGGGCGCGTGGAGGACAATAATTAACGAACCCAAGAGACAAATGGTGCACCCAAGTCGGCCCAGATGTCCTAGCTGCTCTTCCAACAGATACGAGGCGAGAATCGCACTATTTTAGGACAATAACGTCGTCAATAACGTCCCGCGGTAAAGGACAGCGTAATTGACGGACCCAATTATAACACTCAATGAACCCAAAGGGGTGACCAATATTGGAGGAGCGAAGGAATATGCTGCAAAATTTGCCACTAGTGTGGGAGCAGGCATTCAGTACACTCGAAATCAAGTATCGAAACATAACGCACGTTCTCCCAGAACCACTGACAGGGCGTCGGAGGTCTACGTTAGCGATTGCTTTTCAGTGGGCGAGCCTGGGTACTGACTTATTGCCATCCCTGTCCACCAGATAGGGTTTCTGAGGTACGCATGATCATCGGATGCTTGCGCGTATGTACTCCCTCTGTCCGCTGCGTCATTAAGGCCCTGGGTGAGGTAAGAGGTCGTCCGACTAGAAAAGGCGAGTGCATGGGACATGCCTTTTTTGTGATGATAAAGCTAGATCCGATGGCCACTGTGCCTGACACGGCTAGGGCAAGGCCGATGTACTTGTCTTCGAGCATGTAGGGTTTGGTGGGAGGTGAAGAGGAGGATGTGGGAGAATGCGTGGCCGGAGGTGAATATGCAATGTGCGACTCGGATGACCTGATTATATTTTACGTGTAAATTCAACACAAAAAAGGGTCGTGATCATCTTATCTTATCTTATCACCTTAAATTCCACCTCATTTTTCAACCTTACGCTTCATTTTTAAGTCTTTTTTTTTTTTTCGAAAAAAAAAAAAGAAAAAAAAACACTTTATTTCGTTTTGACAATCTTGGGTTGAGCACATGCTCTTCTCCAAATTGCGCATCTTTCGGCCCCGGCTGACCCGGCCCACCACTCACATTCCAAGGTCACGCCCGTACAACTCACTGTCAGTGTCAACTATGGGTGCCATTGGGACGCAAACCGTCAATACGACGGACAGACTCACAGCACTTCGCAATCTGATGGCGGAACGCAACATCGACGCATACGTTGTACCCAGCGAAGACCAGCGTAGGCATTCAGACTTATCCCATCAGTGATTCACGGAGGCGACATATCCTGTCTACAGATTTTAGCGAGTATCCTGCCGAGTGTGACAAGCGTCGGGCGTTCATATCCGGCTTCAACGGCTCTGCTGGTTTGTCTACCCCATAAAGCCTTTGTGTTTCCTGATCCTCGTCGTCAACAGGCACGGCGATCGTGACAAAAGATAAAGCATATCTCTTCACAGATGGTCGTTATTTCCTTCAAGCGGAGCAGCAGCTCGATGAGTCAGTTGAATCGTGCTCAATCTAAATCGAATTAGACCGTTAAGACTCATCGCTGTTCAGAAACTGGACGTTGATGAAACAAGGCTTGCCAGGTGCATTTCATTATCATCTCCTTTGCGTGTCTCGTTAACCGTCCACTAGACGTACCCACATGGCAGGAATCTATCACCAAGGCAAGCAAGCACATCCCTTCGTTTAACCGTGCCCATATTCATTTCGCAGAATGTCACCCCCCCTGCCCGTCCAGGGATTGATCCAGAGCTCCTCAGCGCATGTACGTCTACGAACGTCCTTTCATTCCTGCTCTAATTGACGTTTTCTAGCCGAAGCCAAGTCTTTTGTCGGGATCGATCTCACGTACTGCGAGAATCTCGTCGATCTCGTCTGGGGCTCAGCGCGACCCCCGCGCCCGAAGAATCCGGTCTTTTCTCTAGATGTCAAATATACTGGCGTAGACCATGCGACCAAGCTCGCCCGCGTGCGTCAGGAGCTCGATAAGCAGAAGGCCCGTGCGCTCGTGGTGGCGATGCTCGACGAGGTCGCGTGGCTGTTCAACCTGCGCGGCGCCGACATCGACTTCAATCCTATCTTCTTTGGCTATGCGGTAGTCACCGCAGACAACGCGATCCTGTTCGTCGACCCGGAGCAGGTCAGCCAGGACGTGCGGGCGCAGCTCGGGCAGGAGGTTCAACTGCGCCCATACGACGCATTTATCCCGTATCTCAAGGAGCTCGGTACCGACCTCCAGGTGCGTTCTTAAAGACTACCTCCTCAACACTAACGGATTCATTGCTACCTCAGGCTGGACAGAAAGTTTTGATCGGCGATAAGACGAACGTGGCAGTCGCCGAGGCGATTGGACTTTCTTACATCAACATCGCGCGCTCGCCGATCGCGGACCTCAAAGCTATCAAGAACGCAACGGAGGTCGAGGGCTTCCGCGCGAGCCATATCAGAGACGGCTCGGCGCTCATCCGGTACTTTGCGTGGTTAGAGGAGCAATTGAACCAGGGTGTGAAGCTGTCTGAGAGCCAAGGTGCTGACCAGCTGGAGAAGTTCCGCTCGTGAGTATTGACCCCCCGCTGGCAGCGAAATACTCACTCTTGACGGTCGCATACAGAGAGCTTCCCTTATTTAAGGGCTTGTCGTTCTCGACTATATCTTCTACCGGTCCCAATAGTGGTGCGTGAATCGCCGTTACAGTTCTTGGTCTTCCCTCAGAGTTGCTGTCTAGCGATCATCCACTACTCGCCGGATCCAAACGATTGTGCGATCATCCAAAAAGACCAAGTATACTTATGCGACTCTGGCGGTTTGTCGGTGTTGGGGATCTCGCAATGTCTCATACTCATGGATGGACTTCAGGGCAATACCTGAATGGCACCACGGACGTAACTCGTACCCTACATTTCGGCACCCCGACAGACGAGCAGCGCCGTGCTTTTACACGCGTGCTGCAAGGGCACATCGCCATCGACACTGCCATTTTCCCTAATGGGACCTCCGGTGTGTGGCTTGTTCCGAGCTGGACGGTCGAGACGCTAACGAGGCTGGCCCTTGGTATGTAGGGTATATCATGTGAGCCACTCCTTTCACTCGTTGCGAACTGCTTCCTCAGCACGAACTCAGCGACACGTGGGCGAGGAGGTACTTGTGGCGGGATGGTCTTGGTGTGTTTTCTGCTATTTGTTCTCGACAGAGGATAACTTAAATGACCCAGATTATAGGCACGGTACCGGTCATGGTGTTGGCCACTTCCTAAATGTCCATGAAGGTGCTGTAGTATTCGTAACGGGTTGACCTTACGGCCCGGTTACGCTGATCTGTTTTTCACCTGCAAGGTCCACAAGGGATCGGAACCCGAATTGGTGAGAGCGTCGCCCAGGATGCCTCTTATTTCTGTCCTGAATATTCGCTGCGCAGCATACAACAGCACGCCATTGAAACCGGGTATGACAGTTTCGAATGGTACGGGTTTCCTCTCCCCTCTCTCGCCTTATGGCCCGAGTTTACCAAAAGGGTACAGAACCGGGCTACTACGCCGATGGGGAATACGGTATCCGTATCGAAAATATAGTCATTGTTCGTGAGGCTCAGACACCGAACAATTTTGGTGACAAGGGTTTCCTTGGCTTTGAGCACGTCACGATGGTGAAGTTTTTCTTACTGCTTTCTACCTTTCTTTCGGCGCCGCACTGACGCGGTCCCTTAAAGGTGCCCATGGGGCGTAACCTTATTGATGTGCCACTTCTTTCCGCCGACGAGCGCGAGTGGGTGAATGCGTATCATAAGGAGGTATGGGAGAAGGTATCGCCCCTACTTGAAGGCGATGCGAGGGCTAGAGCATGGTTACATCGCGAATGCGCCCCGTTGTAGTGTTCTTGTACATATCTGTCATGATCCCATCTTTCACACGTCGGCTAGACAGCACGAACGAAATCTCATTAATCCCTTTTTGGTTGAATTGGACCCTCATACCGGATTATGGCTTGTCAAACTACTCCATGTGTGCGTCTACTCTCTAGTGCCGCCTGCTGTGTCTATCTTTCGCCAGCCCCTGGGCCACGTACGGTTTGACACGTTGGAAGGAAAAGATATTTCATACTGCAGACTCCGACGTACCTACCCAACGCTGTTCGTACCTTGGACACCAAAGCGACACCGCGAAGCTTGCCGCGAGGTGCCCGAGAAGTTTGTCAGGCTTTGTGTATGACGTTATACGCTGAGACTTAATGGAGGGCGAGGACGGTCCTCCTCCTCGACACTGACAGTCTCGATTCTTTGAGCAAATGGTTGATCGGTGTTGAGCAATCAGTCCCACTTCCTGAAATTTCACGTAATCATATGTACTAATACCACTTGTAAATCTGTACCAGAATGGCTGCGGTGATTCAATTCAGACGACTTGAGGGCATCGGTGATGTACGACTGGTTCTGTATTGGTGCTTATATATATATTGATATTCCGGTGCTGTACCTGGAATGTGAGAAAACTAAACACAAGAGAGGGGACACAACAAAATCCGATGCAACAGGCCAATGACATTCGAGTATACACGAGCAAACATCCAGGACTCAGAGCGGCGGAGGAAATTTTGTTTCAGTGGGGGAAAGCCTCAGCATAAGTCGCCGGAGCTTCGGTATTCTGTTCAAACAGCTTATCCTCAAAGGGGCCTATCGCTTTGAATTTTGCTGTAATTAGAAGAGAACGCTCGGGCGGTAAGGTTATCCAAGATAAGGTCGGTGGTTCCGGGGTGGACTTGACCATATGGTCAATTATGTAACCTAAGTTCGTTCCAAAAGGACTAGCTGCGGTCGAATCTATTTTTTCAGGAGCACCTGGAAACCATGCGAGTTGCGGCAAGGAGCTGGCACTGAGTAGAAAAGTAGGTTATTTGCTCCATTTACACAGCCGAAGGGCTTTATGTCGAGTATGCCGTACGGGTCTGCTACAGTAACATGACACATTCGAAGATGATGTGGCAGGTAGATCTTTCGTCTATATTGCACCTCTGAGTCGCAGATGCATCAAGTGGGGTCCGGTCTTTAAAGAAACCGGCGAATGTAATAGTTGGCGTCAAAGAAGTAGCCAGCCTTAGAGCAGCAAAGAACGGGATGCTTTCCATAAGGAGTGATTGTTATCATGTCATAGCCGGGGCTATGACGGTTACGCGGCTTTTGGCATGGGGCCAGTACTTTGGCGTGACACTACTAGTAGCACTATTTACGTCCGCCACCGCCGTGGATATGGACTGAATTGAACACCTTCGATTTCAAGTGGTTGCACATGGACGTGCGCCCACAGTGATACAATCTCGAGTCTCCCAGAGTTCAACAATATACGCAGCTAAAGGAACTTTCGCTCCAGGATGTGTAGTGCCTCATTCCTTTCAGGTACTTAGGTATAAGTACGACGGGAAGGTGGTAAGTAACCTCACCCCCTTCTACAAGAAGAGTAGAGACCACTTCCGCTCAGACATACTCCCAGACCTTCCCCAGATCTCTTGTGCCTTTGCAGTTTAGCGCAGGTCCTCCGCTGTCTTAGTTAGGTGAAGGGTCCATGGGATACCAATACCCTTCCTCGCCACGACTTGAAGTTCCAGATGATTTGCTAGTCCAAGTCGAAGTCCATCCCATCCCCTCAACGGCAAGGTCGGAGGTACGCCATTCCTGGGGCCCATGCCTTCCTGATTCGCCATGGTGGCAGTACGTCGCCCAAGTCTATGGTCAGGTACGATTGGAACGCTCAGGGACACGAGCAATGGCCTGATTGCTACCCACCCAACCCGCACAGGACACGCCTTTTGTTGTTTCAGATGCGACAGGCCTTCGTACGGTGTGGTCGGAGAGTATCAACGGACTGACGGCCAGATCATCCATCCTCTCGCAGAGTCGGATTCCAGAAAAGCCACCTCTAACTTTTCCCCCCGGCAATTTTAATGGAGGCATCGACAATCTCCCTGGGGCCATTCCTGATTGTGGTACTCGTGCTGGATATAACCAGGTGGGAGAACTTACAGTTTGAGACCAAACTCTCCTGACGTCAACGCACAAAGCATATCGCAATACAAGAGGAGCAGACACAACTCACTAAATGTCAGCCCCTGGAACAGGGGATTGACTCGCCGTCCACCCCAGGAGGCAACGTTCAACTATGTTTCCCCCGTAATGCAAAAAAATTTCTGGCGATGTGTGCCGCAGTCAAGTACCACAGCAACAATCAGAAGGTACTCATCTTATATTGGCTTCTCGACAGTACTCGAACCTAACACCCGACAACTTTAGGACTCAAGGTGGTTCGACAAGTTCTGGACCCGGATAGCACACGGGACTCTGGAAATCGTAGCAAGGCTCCCCGGGAGGCGCATCATTGTAACAATTGCAGCAAAGTGTATCGGCGACACCAAGACCTGAAACGTCATACTAGAGACAAACATGAATGCCAGCGCAAGTGTCCCTTCTGCCATACCAGGTGGTCCCGCCCCGAGAGGATAAGGGCCCACCTTATGAAGAAACATGAAAGCCGTTTGACTAAAGAACAACAACAGCAAATTCACTTGCTGCGAGGCCGAGACAACACGATCCACTTTCTCGACAAATACAGAAACACGACACCCCCTGGAAATTACATGCCCGACTAACTAACTACTGGAAACCTATATTTGATGGCACCAACGGTCGGCGTGGCAATGGTGGATAATAGTGGCGAGAGTGGGGATTGAGATGACTCGCTATAATAGTAGGAGGATTAATTAGATTCGCTATTTGCCATAGGATCCAGTTCGAGTTACTATGTAGGTCATGAGTTGTGCTTCTGATGTACGAAAGCTGGCTCGCGCCTGGAAAGAACCTCCAAGTTCAGACCCCGAGTCTGAATCTTAGAATGTGAGACCCCGCTAATCCTGAGACCGGAGGGTAGTGTTGCCGCAAGTTATAGTCCACAAAGGTGTCAACTCGAACTCGGATCGAACTTTGACAACTTGACAACTCGTCATCACAACTCTGCTCAAGATTCCACAATGCGCGGAGCGATGGGGAAGAATTTAACTTTCCCGTCTATACCTCCGAAAAAAATACGGGAGTCTGCAATTACACCTTTTCGACGTGCAGTCTCCTAACGACGATATACGGAGACGTCATTGTCTGAGGGATCACCGTACCCTTAGTCGCGCTGCTGCAGTCAAGCAACTAACAACCCGGTGGGTTGGATAGCTGGGAAAGGAGATGGCAAGGACGGAATGAAGGGTGAAGAAATATCCTTCCCTCCCGGCGTAGGACAAGACGACAGTGCAGGGGAAGAGAGGTGCTCTTCAGAAGATCCAGAAAGAACTGTCCGACTGTACAGCCCTCGGAAGGTCTGGGATATGTGCCTGCCAACGGGAATGGTTTGCAGGGAAGAAAACAAGGATTAGAATTGCAAGAGCCGGCACTTCTCGCTTGAACGCCGCTCACTATCGAAAACTATAGGATTAGGACAACTGTCGTAGAAAGAGCGAGGTGGCCCGGCTTCATTTATCTTCGTGGGGGACCAGTGAGGGGCTTGAGAAGAGCCAGTGCATTGATCGCAAACCGATACACTGAATAGGTGAGGTTATGTTAGAGGTGCTACTACTGTATCCGAGGGACGCAGAGGTGTCAACAACGCGACCGCTCGGGAACACACACAAGCTTGCACACAGGACATTACTTGTTGGAAACCAAATGAAAGGAACGCTGCGGAAACTCCAGGGTGAAGCACAAGAATCGTTAGACGTGAACCTAGGCCTGCGAGGAGACAAACCAAAAAAAATTGAAAATAAATATTGAGACCCGTAGGTCTACCACTCTGAAACAGCGTGTCATCCTTGTGCAGGGGCCATGCTAATCTTCTCTGTATCGTTCCAATTTTTTCGTATGCATCCCCGAAGGGAGCAATTATTAATGAGAAAGATGCGATGCTCTAGATGAACATTTTTCATTTTGTTCATCGCGCGGGTGTCTAGTGGTACTACAGTTGGCAATTCCTGGAGTCGGCGTCCGCCGTGACGCTCCCCCCCTTCGGGAACTATGCAACTAAATATACTTCTCGCTCGTTTATATCTTTTATATATCGTCCACGCTCTGGTACCGAATAATAATCCCGCTGTGCTGGATACTACCTACCCTAATCCTTAATTTGCGTCGGTCGTTGACCCAGATACCAGAAGCAAAGCTTGGGTACATCCTTTCAAACTTGACGATGGCGTGGTGGGTCGTGGAGGTTGTGCCTTCCGGGTGTCCTCACAAGGTGGAACCTAAGGATTGGGATCCTTTTAGCCAGGCTACCAATATATAGTGGATGGGTTGGTAGCCTGAATGATACATAGCTTCCCTCGTGAGTGGTTTATGGAGCGCTTCATTTCCTCCGCGTCGCGCTAGGCCTAGGGTAACCCATCGAACGACAATGAAAACGAGTGAGCATAGCTTTTCTTCCCTCCCATTTTGGCGTTCTCCCTTCGTAAAACAGAACGACCAATGAAATTGAATGGGGACAGAATTTTTTTCCCTCTTCGGCGTTCCTCCTCTGTGATTTATCAGGCGACCAATGAAGAAGCATGGGCACGGCATTTCCCCCTTTCTCTTCGGCGTTCCTCCTCTGCAACCTATCAGGTGAGTATTGATAAGGCATGGGCACAACTTCTCTCCTCGGCGCTTCTTCTGTAGCCCGATGGGCGATCAGTGAAGAAATTTGGGCACAACCTTCTTGCTCTGTCTTCGGCGTTCCTCTGTGACCCACTAGGCGACCAATAAAAGAGCATGGGCACAGCTTCTCTTCCCCTTCCCCTTCTCCTTCGGCGCTTCCCTTCTGCGACCCATCAGGCGACCAATCGGGAAGCATGGGCACAGCTTTTTTTTTCCCTCCCTCTTTGGCGTTCCCTTTGTAGCCCGTCCGGCGACCAGTGAAGAAGAATGGGCACAGCTTTTCTTCCCCACCTTTTTGGCGTTCCCCCTCTGCAATCCATCAGGGGACGAATGAAGAATGGAACAACACTTCCTCCCTCCCTCGAGGCGTTCCCACTCCGCGGCACGTCTAACGGCAAACGAAAAGGAATGAGCACAGCTCTTCTTCTTCCCTCGTGAGCGTTCCACCTCCCTCGAGGCGTTCCGCCCTTGGGTGCCCCCCCCTCCTCGAGGCGTTTTCTCGCTAGCAAACTTCCTAGGATGATGCGTTACTTAAACTAGTGATCATACAGGCATAAGTACGATGGAAAGGTAGTAGAAGCGACCAACATTTCCATCGCCCCCCTCTCCAAGAAGCGGAGAGATCATACACGCGCAGATATACTTCCAGACCTCTCCATATCTCTGGTGCCCTCGCTGTTTAGCACGTCCGCAGTATACAGGCGCTTCGCCATTTTTGTTAGGTGAAGGGAGTCCATGGGAGACCAATATCCTTCCCGGCCACAGGGTCCAGTTAGTCTGCCAATCCAGGCCGAAGCTCATCCTGCCCGCGCAACAGCAGAGTCAGAAGTGCCCGACCAGCGCTGGGGCCCATGTCTCCCAGATCTGCTTTGTTGGCAAAACCCTGCCCATGTCTTCAGTCAGGTACGCACAGGGGCCGAGCAGCGGCTGTTGATGCCTGCTCAGCCCACACAGGAAACACCTCCTATTATTTCAGATGCTTGTACAGTGTGGCCGCCGAGTGTAAACGTATCGACGGCTGGATTACCCGTCTTTTCGCAGAGTCAGATTCCAGAAAAGACACCTCTAACTTTCACTCCGGGACATTTTTTTGGAAGCTTCGGCAATCAGGTTATTAGTGAGGACATTCCTAATTGCTACAGTTGCACGGGATATAACAAGGTAAGAACTCGTGGTATGATATCTAACTCTCCTGACGTCAACCTACAAAGGAAATTGCAATACAAGAGGGACAGATACAACCCACTAGACGTCAGTTTCTGGAGCGGGGGACCGATGGGCCGTCTACCCCAGGAGGCAACGTTCGACCATATTTCCTCTATGATGCAAATACATTTTCCGGCGATGTATGTGTTAGTCAAGTACCACGGCAACAGTGGGAAGGTATTCACTTCATATTGGCTTCCCAACAATAACTCGGACCTAACACCGCACGATTTTAGAACTCAAGGAGGCTCGACAAGATCCGGTCCTGGAAAGAGCATGGAAATCTGAGAGTCGTAGCAGAGCTCCCCGGGGGGTGTGCCACTGTACCGATTGTGGCAAGATATATCAACGACCCCAAGAGCTGAAACGACATACTAGGGACAAACATGAGTTGCAACGCACGTGTCCCTTCTGTTGTACCAGGTGGTCCCGCCCCGAGAGGATAAGAGCCCATCTCATGAAGGAACACGAAAGTTGTTTGACTAAGGATCAACAACAACAAATTCGCTTGTTGCGAGGCCGAGACGACACGGTCCACTTTCTCGAGAAATACGGAAACACGAGTTTCCCAACCTACACACCCGACTAACTAGCTCTACTAGAAGAAACCAGCAGTCGGTGCAGTGTTGGTGGAAAGTAGTGGCGAGACTACGAACATTGAGATGGCTTGCTAGAATCTGCCAGGCTGAGGATTAGTTGATCTGGCTATTTATCGTAGGATCTGTTTTTCCAAGTCACCGTAATTGTCTGTAGTTCATAGATTTGTCGTGCTTCAGATATACGAAAGCTAGCTCATCCTCCTGACAAGAAAAGGACTTCTAAGTCGGATCACACACGGAAGCAAGCACGGAAGTACGAGTCCGAGCAAGAGTCGCAGTCCGAGTCTGTTACGTCCCTCTTCGGAACTTGGACGATGTCATTACCAGGCGCATCTCGCTTGTCATCCCCTCTGCGCATCTCCGTTGACCATGCAGTAAACGTACCCACAAGGCAGAAATCTATTACCAAGGCAAGCGGGCACATCGCACCATTCAACTATGCCCATATCCCTTTCGCAGAATGTCATCCCCCCCTACTCGTCCAAAGATAAATCCAGAGC
The DNA here is from genome assembly GCA_021527035.1 of Lactarius vividus. NCBI lineage: Eukaryota > Fungi > Basidiomycota > Agaricomycetes > Russulales > Russulaceae > Lactarius > Lactarius vividus. The sequence goes on along the minus strand of JAKELG010000033.1, from coordinate 179,643 downwards.
TCGCGTGTATGTCCGCTTAGGTCTTGTTGGTCTTTCTCTAATAGACGTGTTGTATCCGAGCAAGTCTTTCGTCGGAATCGATCTTACGTACTGCGAGAATCTTGTTGATCTCGTCTGGGGCCCAACGCGACCCCTTACCCGAAGAACCAGATCTATTCGCTAGACGTCAAAAATGCTGGCATATACCACGCGACCAAGCTCACGCGCGTACATCAGGAACTCGAGAAGCAGAAGGCCTGTGCGCTCGTGGCGATGCCCGACAAGATCACATGGCTGTTCAACCTGCGCCACGCCGACATCGACTTCAATCCTATCTCCTTTGGCTACACTGCAGTTGTCACAGACAACGTGATCCCTGTCCATCTACCCGGAGCAGGTCAGCCAGGACGTCTGAGCGCAGCTCGGGCAGGTGCTCCAGCTGCGTGACGCGTCCGTACGACGCTTCTGTTCCCCACCCCAAGTAACTCGGTGCCCGACCTCCAGTGCGTTTATAAAGCTCACTACCTCAACACTAACGGATTCATCGCTACCTCGGGCTGGACAGAAAGTTTTTACCGACAACAGGACGAACGCGCAGTCGCCGAGGCGATTGGACTTTCTTACATCAACCTCGCGCTCGCCGGTCGAGGAGCTCAAGGCCAGCGCATAGCTGGAGAAGTTCCGCTCGTGAGTATCGGCCACCTGCCGGTAGTGAGATGCTCACTCTTGGTGGTCGCATATAGAGGGCTTCCCTTATTCAAGGGCGAGTCGCTCACGACTATCTCTTCTACTGGTTCCAACAGTGTTCCAACAGGGGTGCGTGAGCCGCCCTTACAGCTCTTAATATTCCCTCATAGTTGCGGTCCAGTTATCATCCACTACTCACCGGGTCCAAACGATTGCGCGATCATCCAAAAAGATCAAGTATACTTATGCAGCTCTGGCGGTTTGTTGGTGTTGGCGATTTCCCAATGGATTTCCCTAACGGGACCTCCGATGTGTAACCTGTTCCGAGCTGGATGGCTGGGACGTTGACGAGGCTAGCTCTCGGTAGGTTGAGTACGTCATGTGAGTAACACATTTACTCGCTGCGAGCTACCTCAAAACGATCTCGGCGAAACATGGACGAGGGGGTACTTGTGGCGGGACGGTCTCCTGCAAATTTATTCTCGACGGAGGATAGCTCAATTGGTAAAGCTCACAGGCACGGTACTGGTCATGGCGTTAGCCACTTCCTAAATCTAAATGTTTTTAGGTCCACAAGGAACCGTGTCTCCGGTCGTGGCGTTCCACACGAATTGTTCCATATTCCGAGCCTTAGATGAGCCGCTAGCCATCCGACGAGAGTGCAATGGCCAAGACCTGGTCTCCATCATTTGAAATCACCATCTCCGATGGTGGCCAATCAGACGTTCCACCCGCAGGGCACGAACTGGAACCCGAATTGGTGAGAGTGTCTATGTATAATCATATTGCGGACATGAAGTCACGACGTGCTGTTCACAAACTACACTATAATCCAAGCAAATATCATACGTGCGTAGGCCACGACACAGCGCAACACCTGCCTACACTTTACTTCCTCACAGGGTACCTCCTATTCGTATGCTGTATTTGTTGCGCAGCGTACAACAGCATGTGCACTCCGCTAAAGTCGGGTATGACAGCTTCAAACGGTACGAGTTTCCTCCTGTCTTACGCCCAAATTCGCCGAAAGGGCAGAGCCAGGTTATTACGCCGATGGAGAATACGGTATTCGGATCGAAAATGTGGTCATTGTGCGCGAGACCCAGACGCCGACCAACTCTGGTGACAAGGGCATCTCCAGTTTCGAGCACGCCACTACGGTCAGGTTTTTCTCACCCTGTCTACCTGCCTCTCTGGGCGCCTTACTGACATGGACTCGTGATGGTGGGCGCAACCTTATTCATGTGCCCCTCCTCTCCGCCGACGAGCGCGGGTGTGTGGAGGCGTAAGGAAGTATGGTATAGGAGGTGTCACCTGTGCTTGAGGGCAATGTAAGGGCTAGAACATGGCTGCGCAGCGAATGCGTGCCGTTGTAGTGCCGAGGCTGTGGTATTCCTGTGCATGTCTGTCGTGGCCTAATCCTGTGTTTTCACTCATGTGTTAGACTGTACTAAAGAAATCCCTTTCTGTTTATCTTCATAACTGTCATTCCCAGGATGACCCTGTTGCTGTGAAGATAAGACTCGGTCCGCACTTTCCTGATACCCTTTCTTCCCCCGAGGTGTAATATGATCGGTGTAACATTTTGAATTACTTACGATGTCTTGTTGCCACTTGGGGCTAGAGAAATGTTGCGTTGATTGCAAAGGCCAGCCTGAGGGAACGAACGACCGTCCCAGTATCTCCCACAAGTACCATGTCACCGAGTTGGAGAAGGATCGCTCTTTGACAGATGCAACTTGTTATACCCCCCCCTTTTTTTTTATTGATCGATATTGATCAGCCGTGTTGTTTGATTGGGCTACCCTGAGCCCCGTCGTTTCAGACCGAGCGTGACGTAGACTGTATGGATGTCATGGTCACATCCATGGATAAGTTCACGAATTCGTAACTTGGGCACCGCGTTGTCGCTTCGGTGCCCAAGAAGTGTGCGGGCGTTTACAATTACAAGGACACAAATTATGATTAGATTGTTGTAATTTGGGATCGGTAGTGTTTCAAGTACAACAAAGCTCGATTACCAAGACGCAATCCTGATTATCAAGTTAGTCCTCGTCCTCGGTACTATCATGACTTCGAGTCCTCACCCGACCTGCCTTCAAGTTGGAACATCTTATTTTCATGGCGTTTTTGTTTTTGCGCTTGTTTTTGCGGCGTGCGTTTACGGTTATATGGGCACACATTGTGATTAGACTCTGGATTAGAATGCTGTACTTGTAGTTAGCGTGTTCACAACGAAGCCCACATCCGGCAGGGACACTTGCAGGTTATTACTTATCTTAGTTACATTGTTGGGCACCGCCTTAGAAGAGTGACTACACACGTGGACTTCTCTTCCATCGTCGCTCCTCTGGGCGTTCTCGCTCAGGGGGAGCCCCCTTCTTCTCGGGAAATTCCCGCCCAGGGGCACACCAAACAGCTCTTCCCCCTTCTCATTGGCCGGAGGCTTTTACTTGCCCACCTTCGCTCATGGATCTACCACACTCTCAGACCAGTGATCATATAAGTATAAGGTCATGAAAGTAGCAAACAGATCCCTCACCCTCTCTACAGGAAGCGTAGACACCACTTACGCGCAAATATACTCCCAGATCTCCGCATATCCCAGGTGCTCTCGCTGCCTAGCACGTGTGCGGCATACAGGCGGTCAGCTGTCTTCGTTGGGTGAAGGGAGTCCATGGGAGACCAATACTATTCCTTGCTACAAGGTCCAGGTGATTTTCTAGACCAGGTCGAAGTCCATCCCGTCCACCTGACAGCAAGGAACAGCGGCGCCGAACCACTGGGACTCATGTCCTCCTGATTTTCTATGGTTGCTTTCCCATGTCATAAGTCAGGTACGATTCGAACGCACAGGGGGACATGAGCAACGGCTGATTGTCAACCCGCGCACAGGAAACGCCCCTTACTATTTCAGATGCGACAAACCCTCATACGGTGTGGCCGCAAAGTGTAAACGGACCGACGGGCAGGTCACCCATCTCTTCGAAGAGTCGGATCCCAGAAGAACCACCACCTCTGACTTCAGCTCCCGGAAATTTTAATGGAAGCTTCGGTAACCTGGCTGAGGGCATTCCCGGTTGCCACGCTCGTGCTGGATATAACCAGGTAGAGAAACTCATAGTTTGATACCCAACTCTCCTGACGTCAATGCACAAGAATATTACAATACAAGAGGAACAGACACGACTCACTAGACGTCAGCCTCTGGAGCAGGGAATTGACTCGTCGTACAACCCAGGAGGAAAAATTCAACCATGTAACCCCCGTAATGGAAATGCGTTTCCTAGCGACGTGTGTTCTACTAGTCAAGTACCACGGCAACAGTGGGAAGGTACTCACATGTCATTGGCTTTCCGACAGTACTCGAACCTAACATCCCACAACTTTAGAACTTAAGGAGGCTCGACAAGATCCAGACATGGGAAGCACATGGAACTCTGAGAACCATAGCAAGGCACTCCGGGGGATGCATCACTGTACTGATTGCAGCAAAGTGTATCGACGACCCCAAGACCTAAAAAGACATACTAGAGACAGACATGAGTGGCAACGCAAGTGTCCGTTCTGTCGTTCCAGGTGGTCCCGCCCTGAGAGGATAAGAGCCCATCTCATAAAGAAACACGAAAGTCGTTTGACCAAAGACCAACAGCAAGAAGTTCGCTTGCTGCGAGGTCGACACGACACAATCCGCTTTCTCGAGGAATATGAAAATACGACCCCGCACGGAAGCTACTCACCTCGATTAACTAACCCCTGGAAACTCCACATATCTAGGGCACCAGCAGTCAGCGCAGAGTTGATAGTGGTGGCGAGACTGAACTCATCACAGGATACGTTTTTCCAAGTCGCCGTTGTTGTATGTGGTTCATTAGTTGTTGTGCTTCCAAGTCAGATGTACGAAAGCTGGTTCATCCCCCGGAAAAAAACCCCAAGAGGGCTTTTCAAGTGTGAATCACAGCCTAAAAGTGCGAGTTGGCCATGTAAGCGCTACTCCCAGCGAGTATGTGACAACAGCGCAGCTGACGTTAGACCTCTATTGTTCAACTGCCAAAGTCCACCAAGAAGTCCGTACTACAGTAGTCAGTGCTAAAGATAGAACGATGAAGGTCCGTCAAAACAATGACCGCATCTCGCAATCACGCCACGAGGGTGGATTATCATATTGGTAAGTGACAATTAACAGAATGTCTGATAACCGCAAGTAGTTACACTGGCTCATTGCACGCCAGTGCCTCCTTCGATGCTCCGATCACGCCGATCGTCGAACTTCCTTTGTTGTTTCAAAATCCAATGTTTAAGCCGCCACACACATTCCACCATCCAAAGGTGAGCTTGAAAACGACCTCATCCCCTCGATCTCCCTAGTATCTTTTCTCTTTCTTTATCCTTCTTTGTATCTGCCTCTGTTGTGTCCACGATCCCAAACGCCTGAGTCTCGGCTTGCATCAGTGGCATCTGCTCGTGTACCGATATTGCAATAACTTTGAAACCACTGGTCTTTTTTTTTTTTTTTTGAACATCTAATAGGCGCTTATAATAGGCAGGCATCTCATCCCAAATATTGAGTGGACCACTTCTACCGTTGATCGACCCCATATTTTCATGTACATGGATATACTACCCTCCCCGGTAGTTCTGCCGGCGCGTAGGTGCCTCCAATACGGTGACAGGACATGGATCTGAAGGCAACGGAAGTACTGAGATTGGCCTCTCAGACGAACCCGCTGGGAATTCCGTCAGACTATAGAGCTTGTCATCAACGAAGTCTCCGTCTATCCATCCATTGTTTGACGCTGCTCAGGTGAAGCTAACTGGGTGACTCTGGTTTGGTGAATTTGTGTCTATTAGAGAAATTGCAGATTATTCCTTTTCCTTATGCACAGCCGTTTTTTTCGCACAGCTCAGCGGCGATCCCAGTAAGACCCAAGTACCAAGCGGAAATAAATTGTCCCCTCAGGGAAAGGAAACTAAGGGATAGTCGCTTCCTGGGGTATAGAGCTGTCTGGTGCCGAACTGTGGGCCAGTTGGACTTTGGGAGATATTCTGCTCGGATTATCGACCTCCGGCACCCGGTGGAATCGTGACCCTTGGTGTGTGTTATCTCTCGTTTTTCCATCCGTCCCCAACGGGGAAAATATAACGAGCCTAGTTTTTAGGCGCGGGGCTGGCTATGGCGAAGTCACATTGTTAAACGTCCCCAAAAGGTATGTAAGTTCCGAAGTTGGTTACAGTAACAATGCGATGCGATAGCACTCGTACCCTGCGCGCTTTGTTCACAAAGTACAGCTGCGCCCCACCAAATTTGGGTATAACAGATATCAAACTGTACGGATCTTCGCCCATCCCTAGTCTTACACGTAAAGTAACCAAAGGGCATGGAGTCAGGTCACTATGCAGTTAAGGAATATGGATTACGCATGCAAGAACGTAGACATCGTGTGTGAGACTCCGACTCCCAACAACAGGGGCTCCCTCGGGTTCAGGTACATATGGTAAGTCTCTTTTCACGCTGTGGTCTATCTCATGGCACTGCGCCGACGAAGATTTGTGAAGACGTCCGTTCAGCGCAACCTCATTGACGTGTCATTCCTCTCAACCGACCAATGTGGATATCCACCACAAAGAGGTATGGGGAAACTTGAAAGTGTTGCTCGTGTTCAATGCTCGGGCCGGAGCTTGGTGGCACCAAGCTCTGCTCAAGTTGAGTCTTGAGTTTGCGCCGTTGTAGGACTGAAAAATCAGGTTGAGATCGCAATCACCTGTATTTCAAGTTTCACACGTACAGTAGTGTCGTGTTTGCATATTTGGCAAATATAATGCCTGTGCGTCTTTTTACATCCAAGATAAGATCCAGACGATCTCAGACGCAGATCGTTGGATCAAATATCTGTTAGCACCAAAACCGAACGAGCGCTCCATGAAACCACCCTACTTATCGTGTACATTTTGGTACGGTTTCGGTGTGTAAGAAATAAACACCACATCTACAGATCCACGCATCCTTATTTGTACCTTGGGAATCAATGCTAGCGTGGGATTTAAAAAAAAAAAAAATGAACCGATGCGACTTGGACTTGCACAACCACGCTCGCAACCACGCGCAAAACATTGCAGCAGACAGTATACGCATTCTAAGGTCATGGCCACACCAGCCGTTGATGACGAAAAAGGTACAAGTTCCTCTGAAGTGACTCACCTACTACTGAATCAGTCATTTTTTATTGAGCTCCAGGGGGGAACAAGGGGTCCTAGTCCTTGACACGGATGCGCTGCCTGTGCAGTCTGGGAACTCAGAACGCGATTCGAACCAAGGATAAAAATGGTTCTTCAAACCACGCGCTAAAATGCCTCGATCCGTATCAGGGGTTGACCTGGAGTGCCAATCCCCTTACTCGGCGCTCGATTGACTTCGCTGCTGCCACCTACTTGATCCCATAGATTGTATCTTCAATACAGTCTTAGTTGTGGTTTATGGTGCCTAACAACAAAGCACGGCTTAAATGGCAAGGAGTGGTTATGTAGTAGTAGGTATCCTTACCAGTCTTCGTTGAACACAAAGCCTGGAATTTGACCCCACAAAGGGCATATCAAAAAATTTGACGGATAAGGGACTTAGGTTACGCCATGCGTTTGACATACAGACACGTTGCGATGTGCCGTACACCACGAGTCCTAGCGGGTTTCGAAGAGTGACTCTGCGATATCCGCGGGGTGGCCAAGCAGAGACCCTCAGTTTAAGGATAATGCCAAAGGGACGTTGGCAACCTGGCGACCTTTAAATCCACAAAACGTGTTGTGATGTTCCCAATTCGACGGCGAATAGGAATAACCCTTCTCAAGCACCGTTTCTGTCATGGTACCCAGTGACCAATATCCAAGTCGGCCTGAGCCTCAGAGCACATGACACCAGAACGCCACGCGCTGCCTCACAGCACAGCAACGTGCACACACCCAAAGAATATCAGCTGATAACTCGTTAAGACGCCGAGAAACTCTCTTGTGTGGTCGATCTCGGCCGTGATATGTACCCGGGTAGGCCGTCGCCGACCGATGACCATCAACCAACTCACTCGCCTTCGCATCCCATTTATGGTGGGCGTATCACGGCCAGTTGACGAACGCCTACATACAAACCTTGATACAGACAGCTTGATCCGTCACCTAGGCCCGAGGCTACATATAAGTGCGGAATGTAAGGCCATGAAACAGACAAATCCCTCACCCACCTCCTTCCTTGCATGAGTAGAGCCTGTGTCACTTGCACCCAAATCTACTCACAGGCCTCCCATATCTCATTGTACTCTCGCATCCCAGCGTGTGTACAACATAAAGGCATCCCCCAGTCACCATTAGCTGAAGAAGTCTATGACGGACCAGTGCCTCGCCTTGCTACAATGTCCTGGTAACTCGTTAGTCCAAAGCGGTATTTGTTCTGTGTACTCAGCGATAATGACAGATGCGTCCAATAGTCGGGGCCTGTGTCGTCACACTCAGAACCCTCATACAGTGCGGTCACAGAGCGGGGAGGGACCGGTGGACACATCGTCCATCCTTTCGCAAAGGCAGGTTATTGAAGCACCACCTCCTTTGACTGCCAACAGTTTTGATCGGAGCTCCAGCGAGTCTGAAGCCATTCCTAGTGGCCAACGTCCTGGGTATAACCAAGTAAGTAAACTTGTTGCGGCTTGATACGCATTTTTAATGATATTGATTTGTAAAGCGTGTCGTCACACATGATGAACAGATAACACTCACTAGATGTCAGCCTCTGGAATGGGGGGTCGACTCCTGGGGAGGCAATGTTCAACTGTGTCATTCTCGTATCATTGACCCATTTTCCAGCAACATGTATTCTAATCAAATACCACGGCAACAGTGGGAAGGTACAGTACTCACCTTTTATAGTCTTGTCGACAATCTCTAACCTGAGATCCAAATATTTAGCGCCCAAGGCGTCTCAACAAGATCCGGACCTGGGAAGCGCAAGGATCTGCGATAACCATGGCAAGCCCCTCCGAATGTATTGCTGTACTAGTTGCAGTAAAGTATATTCACGACTCCAGGAACTGAAACGACATACTCGAGACAGGCACGAGGAGAGGCGCAGGTGTCCCTTCTGTCGCACCAGATGGACTCGCCCAGAGAGGGTTAGAAACCATGTCTTGAAGAACCACGGAAGACTTTTGAGCGAGAACGAACAACGAGAAATTTGCCGTCTACGAGGTCTGGACGACACGGTCTGCTTTCTCGCGAAATACGGAAATATGCCTTCGCCTTCGAGAAACCACACGATCGATGCCCAGGCTCCTGGCCTACCCCAGCTTTTCTAGGGGCGAGAGTCGGCGTAGCGTTGGTGGAGTGTTATAGCGAGATTAGGGGCATCAAGAAGGCTTTGTAGAGTGTTATCATGGGATCCGCTTGCCAAGTCACGGTAGTTGTAATCTTAATTGTTCGTTGGTCGCCCTCCCGCGCTGCCTGTTCCAATAAAGAAAATGCAGATGGCGTCGGCTCAGTAGTTTGTTCTTGGTGGATGACATCTCATCGTCGTGATAAGGACCGTAGAGCCTGTTGTGAGGCGCGAATCCCAGATCAGATACGAATCAGATATGATGCGGGGGTCGACTTCGTCGACTATGACCTTGCTTGGTCGCGTTTGTTGTGCGCCAAGCTGTTTACGTTTATGTATTTCGGTACAGATAGGAGTTTGTCGTCGCTAGCCTTTTCTGTTTGATCCGCGCGGAATGATGTTAAGTTATGTTACGGTGGTTCTCTGTCGTGTTCCCCCCTTTTTTTCCTTACCTTCACGGAGCACGATTTTGTTGACCGACGATCCCAATTCCTTCTTTCCGAATTGTATTGTGCTACGCCAAGTTTTTTGTCACCCGTTGGTTGGTGCTCGGACCGTGTTGGAAATGTCCTCGTTGAAGAAAGAACGACAGGCAATGCGATTGCGTCCGTTGTAGGACGGGTTCTTCCCACGCATCTCAATTGTGGTCCGAGGGACAATTTCGTCAATCTCGATTATGGTTCTTTGCAAACGTCGAAATTTGAATTGTACATTTCGAAGCCGATTGGAACTATCTAAGTTGATAGGGGAGAAAGGAAAGAAATAACGGGTAAGAAGTGATATTATAAAACAGAGCGAAAGCGAAATTAACGAGAAGAACAAAGAAGAGGCGGGTATATGCTTTTGAAAGACGCTATGGGATCACAGAAGAGGGCCAAGTAGACCTTGGAGTAGGCTACCGAGACCCAGGGAACCGATAAGAGGACCAAGTCTGAGGCCAAGGATAATTCCTGCACAAGAAGGCGAATTCATATGTGTGCACTAGACAGTGTAACGAGATTTAAAAACAGGATGTTAGTGCAGACTTTACAGATGTTTTTTTCGGAGCTGTATATTTACACATGTTTGCGATTTGGATGGCTTATGTAATTTCCACTTTCACCATGACGTGATATGATGAATAATCGAATGTGTCACCGTGTGAAACAGTGTTCGCAGGCCTGGGTGCCTTCATTCAAGTACCGAAACCGAGCTTGAAACCGAGGGTCATGCATTCATCTAACTATCATCTAAAGACCACCATAATTTTACTTGTATTTTATCTCTCAGGGTGAAGGTTGCATTTTCGCATCCACTGGCATGAGGATGGTATAATGGTCTGCCTGGATCTGCTGATAACTCTCCCACCGACTCCGTTGTTCCCCAGGTTCCATTGCTTGCTAAAGGAAGTCGTCGAGTGTCCAGGATTCCATAGTTTTTGCATGTTTTCATGTGTGGTTTTTATACCAAGTCATGAAGGGATCCAAGTCGGTTCTGCCGACCGAGCTCGACCTCTCAAGGAGGGCAAATCGTGTTTAAGAGTTGTATGGACAATTTTTTTCCCTCAAGATTCGGGGTACGTTGCAAGACGTGAGTAAAGCCACTGAGATAACCTTCCGCAGGATTCTATGGCTCGTCGCTATCATACTGTAATTTCGAGTCATTTATGGTTATACTGTACAGCACTACAAGCCTGTCTGGTCCTCTCGCGTTCATGCGTACACTATAGTCGCTTTTTGTTTAGCGCCTTGTGGCACCATTTAGCGGCTGTGCCAAAAACACGCGTACCCCGCCACTCTGTGTCGTTCTTCCATTCACCATGGTAGCCTATTGCCCGACTGCACTAGCTGGGGGAACTTGTACGGACGGTCCTTGTACCAATCGCCACGACATTTCGCGGTGCGAGCCCTGCGGGTGTTCCTTTCCAGCTAGCTTGCTCGGACAACATCGCAGCGGAAAGAAACATCTTCGGAACGTTGCCGCCAACGGGACCACCAGCCCAGTCATGGCTCACCAACCTCCCCCGCCAACAAATCTCCCACATCCTCAGCCTATGTCGCTTCCGAGCGCATCTTCACCAGCCATCGGCATACAAAACCCTATATCTCCCGACCCACTGGCGCGCGTCACGGTGTCTCACGAAAGTGGCCTCGACTTCATTGTCAAAGGAACAGAAAGGGCGGGCCAGTCGTCATTTTCTCCAGTCGAACAGACCATCACCATAAAGAAAACTGAGGTGTTGTCTAGTCTTTCTTTTCCCGTCGTGAGACTCGTACGCCCCGTAGACACCCCGGCTTCATGGTGCGGGCGATTCAATGACTCGATTTGAGATTCTCATGTCCTTCTTGGCAGTTTTACCGTGTCCGTACCTGGGGAGACGTCGGTAGTCCAGAAGGGAAAGCCGCGCAAAATCAACGTGTCCTTTCAGGCGCCACATGCTGGCACATTCCGCGCATCCTTGGAGATTATGTTCAATGATAAAACTCGGCAGAGTGACAGAGAGTTTGTTGTGTCCCGTGAGCTACATGGGAAAGCTACCCTTCCCAGTAGCCCTGCCTCTGTAGGCAGAGAGGGCACCGGGATCACTGTCTCACACGAGTCAGGTCTTGAATTCTCACTAGAACGCGCGGGGTCAGACGTGCTGTTTGTGGCACAGACTCTAGAGGTTGTCGTCAACAAGTCCTCAACCAATCCATTGGTTTCTTTGGAGGGTGTTAAGGTGCGCTTGCCGGATGGTTCTGTGGCCAGGTGAGTCTACGTCTGTTGACGAGACTACGGATTCCTCAACTTCCCAATCGGTAGCATTTTTTCCGCCCAGCTCGAGGGCGGTTCAAAGTGGATCAAACCTAAGCGCCAACGCACGATAACCCTTACTTTCTCTCCTCAGCAAGCAGGGAACTACGAGGCAGTTCTTGAGCTGACTTTCTACAACCGCACACGCAAAGTAAACTTTGTAATCGAGCGAAAACTGCGCGGAGTTGCCGAGGAACCAATTACCAACCCCGTATTTGACTGGGCGGATGACTACGCAAGCCTTTCCACGGATGAAGAAGAGGAACTCCCTGACAGCAACGGCACCGGTATCTCTGTCTCGGATGAAGATGGGGTGAATTTTGGCATCGTCGAGCGCAAGCGCCAAAATGGGCCATTCGCAACCCCATCATCTTCGCTCACCATTAACCTCGCAGAGGGCTTCCCAGCTGTCATATTTGTCAAAGCGAAAATCAGATCACTGGACGGGAACGATTCTGGGTAAGCCAGTATTGTCTCTCAGTTTTGTCAGCGTTCATCAGTCACCGCAGCTTCATAGCGACTTTCGAAGGAGATAGCCCAACCATCCGACCTGCTTCGGAGAGCATGGTACAGATCATATTCAACCCGAAGTTCGAGGGTCAGTTTGACGCTGCACTTGAGCTAGTTTTCTCCCATGGTCAACGATCGACTCGTTTTTCGGTTTCTAGAAGGCTACGGGCTATTGCTGGTTCACTCGCGGATCATAAGCGTTTCGAATTTCTTGACAATGAAACGTATATTCGACGGACTGGCCCCGATCGACAGGTACCACCACAAAGAGTAATACCTCTCTGGCCTTCAGACCGTCCCCGGAAGTCCAGGAAACTCCCAGAGTACGAGCTACCCCCATTGGTCCAAGCAGCGATGGAAAATGCTACACCCAAGCACCCTTACGACAAGGAAGCACCGCGACTAGTCGAGGCCCTGAGGCCGGGAGCTTTAAATATGGACACATACGCACAGTACTTCAAGGCGCTGTTGAATGTTGAAGACGCACACCAGCAGTACGGTTAATATCTCTCCATCCCATTGTCCCATAGTGATGTCGGAACAGGCGAGATATGCTGGACCAACTTCCCTTTGAGATTGACATCCAAAGCCAGGGCCCGGGATACTTGTATGTTCCTCTTTTTGGTGCATACAAAATTGAACGCGTTTATCTAACCTCGCCTGTGTAGTGTCGAGATTCAGAACAACGACGAGGATCTTCTCCCCGAGGTCATTGTAGGAGACTTCCTTTGGCTAGATGATAGGCAGGAAGACGTACGCTACGAAGCACGCATAACACATGCCGATGTCTTCAGGCGGGGCTCATTTGTTGTGCTGAAGATATTCCTTCAAGTGCCAGCGGATTTTGAGCTCTACCGTGGAGCACAGTTTCTACTGCGCTTCAGACTCAATCGCATCACATTACGTCGTCAGTATCATGCGCTTGCATCATCGTTCGCGCATATGCGCCGCCTCTTGTTCCCCTCTGCTTCAGATATCAAACCAATTCGACGCCTCTCGACGGCTGACATTGCCAAGCTTCCACTAGTCAACGAGAACATTCGCGAAGATGATCAACAGCTACAAACGGTGGTTTCAATCCTGCAGCAGCCAATGGGGACCGTCCCATTCATCATTTTCGGACCGTGAGTCTATCTTCACGCTTCAACTTCAACTGAGATCAATACTAACATCTCGCCTCAGCCCCGGAACTGGGAAGACCTCCGTGGTTGTTGAAAGTATTATTCAGCTATTAAACCGTGATCTTAGATTCAAGATTCTGGCATGCACACCGAGCAACGCCGCTGCAGATTTACTCGTCGAACGTCTCTCCGCCGCTGGCCTAGACGCGGACCAACTATTCCGCCTGAATGCCTATTCGCGCTACGAGGAGGACATATCCGAGGATGTGCAAGCATACTCAGTATTCCAAAAGCGAGCGAAGCTCCTGGCATTCCGTGTTGTGCTCTCTACCTGCTCCTCAGCAGGCTTCCTCCAGATGGAGAACTTTCCAGTCGGACACTTCAGCCACATAATTATCGACGAGGCTGCGCAGGCCGAGGAACCTCTCGCGTTGATCCCGATTGCAGCTTTCTCGAACAAAGACACCAATGTTATCCTGGCGGGCGACCCTCATCAATTGGGCCCCGTCATCAAGTCAGGCCCCGCTTCTGATGCTGGCCTGGGAAAGAGTTACCTCGAGCGATTGATGCGCATTTCCAAGATTTACGGACTCGATACCCAAGCTGGGAAAACGTAAGCATATCTTGCGCGCCATTGAATCGAGTTTGTTAACTAAGGCACGCAGGATCGTCGACCTTCAACGGAACCGTCGCTCCCATGGCGCAATCATTGCATGGCCGAATCGGTACTTGTACGAAGATATCATGCGCGCTCAAGCGAGTCCGGACGTTTCACGTTTGTTACTCCAATCGGACGTGTTGCCGAAGAAAGGATTCCCGCTTGTATTCCATGGTATCAAGGGCCGAGAACGGCGCACGCGCCACTCTCCGTCGTATCTCAACATCCTTGAAGCATCGGTCGTCCGTGACTATTGTCAAAAGCTCACTCAGGACAATGAACACAAGATCTGTGAGTTATGAGCATCTTTGATATCACGCTGGTTCCCTCAACTCCAGTCGTAGATGAGGAGGAGATAGGTGTCATTGCACCTTACAAGGCACAAGTCAGGACGATTCGGGAGTTATTGAAGCTTGCGAAGTTAGGGGATGTTTCTGTGGGCTCCGTCGAACAATTCCAGGGACAGGTTCGTGTAATGGCGCGACTTTCTGAGACGGGCGGTACTAAGTTTTACTTGCCTTGAACTAGGAACGAAAGGTGATTATTTTTGCCACAACCCGAAGCAACTCAGAGGTGGACAAGCGGAGAGCAATGGGTTTCTTACAAAACCGTCGACGAATGAATGGTATGTGTTGCCTTTGAGTACCTTGATTTTATCGGGCTAACGCATACCTGGTTAGTGGCAATCACGCGCGCACAGGCTCTTCTCATCGTGATCGGAGATCCGGAAGTCCTGGGGAAGGACGAATTGTGGCGTACATTCTTGAACTACGCTTGCCTACGCGGAGGATGGACGGGAAAAATGCTTACTTGGAAGTCTAAGGAGGACGTTCATGTACCCGGATACGAGGTGATACCGAGGCCTGGGGGAGTAGTGTATGGAGAGAGTTATGTGGATGGGAAGAGCGAGAAGATTTACAGGTTCTCCTCAAATTAGGGGAAGTAACAGAAAGGGAGAGACGGAAGCACGGTACGGTTGGAGTTTGTATAGACTACTTACACGGCCAATTCACCGGGGACCCCATGGCCCACACTAAGTTGACCATGTGTTAGCCTTGTCCCAGGGTTATTGTTTTTTGCTGCCATCTAAGGGCTTGAGACAGCAAACCAAGGTTAGACCGACATATTAGATAATCGTTGTATTACCGAAGTTAAACGGTTATCTATGAGTAATATTGTAGGGAGAGGAGCATACGCTCTCCTCACGCCTCCGTAAATAGAAATATCACTCCTCTCGACCGGCACGTGAATGAGCCTAAACTGGGGCCGCATAGATCCTGGGCGGCCGAACTCTCACACAGGGTTCTGGTTCGTTTGGCAGTGTAGCCTTGTCATTTTTGGCACCGTAGTGAGCGCGCGGCGGAGATCGACATGGGTTTAAGTTTTTGTCCAACATCAAGTCCAACATGGCACTAGGGAGATCGGAACGATTATATCGACGATATGTTGCCACTACAACAGGAAATAATTACAGTATATGTAGGCTCTGGAATGAAGTCTGTTATCTGTGCTTTCGTAGTCGATGTAGCACCATGATAACAGTCACTTTATCTGTGATCGCTGGCAGTTCGCTGGCTCTGGGTCGGAGTTGGATAACTGGAGTAAGTGAATGAGAAGGGGACGGACGAAGGGGACAAATTTGGGTAATGATGATTACCATCGGCGACATGAGTACGTTTTCCACCCCTCTTTAGAGAGTGTATTTTTTTTCTTCACTCTTTAGACGACCCAGAAATAGAGATCCTTTCGAGAAATTTCCTTCCTACAGCAATTCGGGGCTTGACTGTGGCGGTCATCGACGAGCGATGCAGTGAGTGATTGACAGACCACTATAACCAGAGCTTGAAGCTTGAAGCCTCAGAGCCTGTCCGGCAGCGAAAGAGGAAGCGGCAATGGTCACATGCGACCTCTTTCGTCAGGGTGGAGAAAGAGGTGGCGTGCGATTGCAAAGGAACTCAAACGACTCTAGAGTCGTTTCTCACGGCAGGGCGGTCGCTTACGACCGTGGTCGGTTGAGATAGTCACGCCGGACACCCATTGCCGGGATCAGCACCAGTGAGAATACTGGCTGGTGCCGCGAGCGACCATTTTGCTGCCGGACAGTCTCTCAACTTTCAATGCCACGAAAGCTTTAAACGCCAGTATGGTGACTATGGTCAGCACAAGACCGCTAGACGCCCTATCATGGTACAACCAAACCTCGTAGGGGACGCTCCCGGGACGGTGCGTAACCTGATCTCTCATGAACCGAATGACACGAGCTAGACACGACTCGGAGCACTTGCATTAGCACGCTCGGGCTCTACGCTACTCTGAGTCTCCTTGCCCATCATCAATGATGCACGTGACTGACCACTGTCACTAGCATGTTGGTTTTTTAGCACCTTATATAGTCTCTGTCAACAATCGCGGACTCCACCACTCGTTCTTCCATTTACCATGGTAGCCTATTGCACGACGTTACTCGCTGGGGGAACTTGTGCTAACGGTAATTGTCCTAATCGCCACGACGTTTTACGCTGTGAGCCTTGCGGTTGCTCCTTTCCAGCTGATTTACTCGGACAACATAGCGGCGGAAAGAAACATCTTCGGAATGTTGGTGCCAATGGGGTTTCCAACCTAGTCACTCCTTACCGACCTCCTCCCCCACCATTTAATCTCCCAAATTCTCAACCCGTGTCGCTTCCAAGCACGTCTTCACCGGTCATCAGTGTACCGATTCCTATTACTTCTGACCCACGCGTCACGGTGTCTCATGGAGATGGCCTCGATTTCATAGTTGAAGGGACTGAAATTGCGAGGCGGCCATCCTTTCCCCCAGTTGATCTCGCCGTCCTCGTAGAGAAAACTAAAGTGGTGTCCAGTCTTTCCGTTGCTGTGAAACTCTTTCCCACTCCCGGCACCCCGGAGTCATGGTGCGGGTTATTCGATGACTCTATTTGAGATTCTCATGTACTTTGCAGTTTTACCGTGTCTGTGTCCGGGGACGTGGTTCGACGGAGAAAGCCACGCAGAATCCTCGTGTCCTTTCAGGCGCCACATGCCGGCGCATTCCACACGCGCTTACAAATTGTCTTCACCGACAATACCCGGCCGAGCGGTAAAGAGTTCATTATACTCCGCGAGCTACGTGGGCGTGCCACTCTCCCATGCAGGCATGTTAGCAGTGCTCATCCTATGGAGGCCCTCCCCAACAGCAACCGAGTGGGTAATGACGCACTCTCTACAGAGGAAGAGGAAGTACTTCTTAGCAGCCATGGCACCGGTATCTCTGTCTTGGATGGCGAGGTGGATTTTGGCATCGTCGGACGCAAGGTCCTAAATGGACCATTCAATACATCGTCATATTCGGTCACCATTGATCATGCAAAGGGCTTCTCTACTGTCACCTTTGTCAAGACAAGGATCAGATCACGGGATGGGAGTGATTCTAGGTGGGCCATGACACCTTATCAATTTTATTAGCATTGATTGTCCAGAGCAGTTTCAAGGCAACTTTCATGGGTCCAAGCCGGACCATCCGTCCTGGTACAAAGAGCACAGTGCAGATCGAATTTACCCCTGAATTCGAGGGGCGGTTCGGAGCAATACTCCAGTTAATCTTTGCCGAGAGCAAACAACCAGATCTATTCGCGTCTTCTCTAGGACTGCGGGCTATTGCCGGTTCAGTCGAGGATCATGAGCGTTTCGAATCTCTCAACCAAAAAAGGTATATCCCGCGTTCTGGGAGTGGTCAACAAGTACCACCAGAGAAGATCATACCTCTCTCAGGCCCAGCCCGACAGACTGGGAATCTCCCAGAATATGAACTACCATCATCAGTTCAGGAGGCAGTAAACAGAGTCACACGTGAGAATTCTTACGATAATGAAGCCGAGCGTCTGATTGCCACTTTGAGGCCGCCAAAGTTAACCATGGATACCTACACAGAGTACTTTACAGCTCTATTGAACGTCGAAGAAGGACATCAGCAGTAGGTCCAGTTTCTTTCTCATCGACCCCAATAGTAATGTTCGAACAGGCGAGATATTCTGGACCAACGTCCCTTCGAAAATGACGTTCAAATACGGGGTTCGAGATACTTGTATGTTCCTCCGTATTGCTCCCATGTTTATTTATTCCGTACCGCCTGCATAGTGTCGAGTTCGAAAACAAGGATGAGGACTTGCTCCCAGAGGTCCTTAAAGGAGATTTCCTATGGCTGCAGGATAGGCAGGAAGACGTGTACTATGACGCACGTATAACGAATGCTCATGTCTTCGTGCGGGACCACGGCGACAACTCTCGCGCTGTGCTGAAGATATTTCTTGAAGTTCCGACGGGTTTCAATCTCTACCCTGGGATACAACTTCTGCTACGCTTCAGACTCAATCGCATTACGCTACGTCGTCAATACCATGCACTCGCCTCGTCGGACGTGCATCTGCGCCACCTCTTGTTCCCCTCTACTTCAGATGTCAAATCGGTACAACGTCTCTCAGAGGGTGAAGTTGCCAAGCTCCCACTGATCAACGAGAATATCCGCGAAGATGAACGACAGCTACAAACGGTAGTTTCAATTCTACAGCAACCAAAGGGAACCGTCCCATTCATTATCTTCGGACCGTGAGGACATCTTGATACTTTGATCAAGACCAGTACTCACGATCTTGCCTCAGACCTGGAACGGGGAAGACCTCCACTCTTGTCGAAAGCATCATGCAGCTTGTACTCAGTGACTCCAGCATCAAGATTCTCGCATGCACTCCGAGCAACACTGCTGCGGATCTGCTCGTTGAACGTCTCGCCGCGGCCGGTCTAACTGTAGACCAACTACTCCGTCTGAATGCCCGTTCGCGCGACACGGAGAGTATACCCGAGGATGTGCGGGCATTCTCTGCGTTCCCAAAACCTGCAAAACTACGGGCTTATCGCGTTGTTCTCACTACCTGTTCCTCAGCGGCCCTCCTCCAGACGCTGAAGATTCGGACAGGGCACTTCAGCCACATAGTCATCGACGAGGCTGCACAGGCTGAAGAACCTCTCGCGTTGATCCCGATTGCAGCTTTTTCGAATGAAGATACCAATGTTATCCTGGCGGGTGACCCTCATCAATTGGGTCCTGTCATCAAGTCGGGTCCCGCTTCCGAAGCTGGACTGGGAAAGAGTTTCCTCGAACGATTGATGCTCATTTCCGAAATTTATGGACTTGACACCCAAGCCGGGAAAACGTGAGCAGTCTTGTCTTTCACGCTGTGAAATTGAGTTTGTTAACTCAAAGCACACAGGATCGTCGACCTTCAGCGGAACCGTCGCTCCCATGGCGCCATCATCGCATGGCCAAATCGGTACTTCTACGAAGATATCATGCGCGCTCACGCAATTCCAGTGGTTGCACGTCTGTTGCTCCAGTCGGACGTGTTGCCAAAGAAAGGATTCCCAGTTGTGTTCCATGGTATCAAGGGCCTTGAGCTGCGTACGAAGGACTCTCCATCGTATTTCAACATCCATGAAGCATCGGTCGTCCGTGACTATTGTCTGAGGCTTACTGAGGACCGTGAACACAAGATCTGTGAGTATTGAGCACCTCTGATATCGGACAGGCTCCCTTATTCACTGGTTGTAGATGCGGAGGAGATAGGTGTTATCGCGCCTTATAAGGCACAAGTCAGGAAGATTCGGGAGTCATTGAGGTCTGCAGGCCTGAGAGACGTTTCTGTGGGTTCTGTCGAGCAGTTCCAAGGACAGGTTCGTGCAATAGAGTAGTTTCCGGGACAGATGGCATTATTTCATGTTTGCCTTAACCCAGGAACGAAAGGTCATTGTTTTCGCCACTACCCGAAGCAACGAAGCGTTGCAGAAGCAGAAGGCAATGGGTTTCTTGCAAAACCATCGACGAATGAATGGTGCGTGCTGATCTCGAAGTATCTTGACTTCATGGGGCTGATGCATACCTCGTTAGTGGCCATTACGCGTGCACAAGCTCTGCTTATTGTGGTTGGAGACCCAGAAGTGCTAGGGAAGGACGAATTGTGGCGCACATTCCTCAACTACGCTAGGTTGCGCGGTGGATGGACCGGGAAACCACTCAGTTGGAAACCTGAGGAAAAGGTTGTTCTCCCCGGATACGAGGTGATACCGAGGCCTGAGGGAGTCGTATATGGGGAGAGCTTTATCGACGGGAAGAGCAAGGAGATTTATAGGCACTTCTCGAATGATTATACTAGGCGAAGCGGAAAAGGAAAGAGGTACAGTAAGTACAATTAGGTTGGAATTTCTGTAGACAAGTTCTTTCTAGCCGTGTCGCTACATGTGTATATATGCCTGGTCATGGTCTACTTGGACAAGCGCAAGGCGTTGCTTTTCTCGAGTTCATATTTGCTCCTTGCGTCAATGACTACCACCGGGTGTCCTGTCACATTGAAGGGGGAAAGGAAATGCTGGGACGCCCAATTCAACTTCCGCACGACATCGTCCACTCCATGCCATGCAGGTGCCTCGTTCTCCACAGGGAACCTGCGAAGCACCGCTGCGGGCAGAATGATAGGTCCAGCTGCGGCTTTTTGCAGAGTGGAAGGCGTACGCAGCGCGACCAGCACTCCCGGTCATTCCGTTACCCTACTACTACGCACCCGAGTCAAAGCTGCTGAAGAAGCGTGTGCGCAGACAGGAAGAACCGGTGGGTAGTGGTGGTGAGCTAGGGCAAGGAAGAGAGGCCTCTCTTTGTCGCAGGAGGAAACCCCTGAGTTCCGGTTGGAAGTTGGTGTCGACATTGGTAAGAAAAAGGATCATCAACGTCCCTGTTATTGTCTAGAAAATGGTAGAAGGCGTCAGGTTGACGTGCAGGTGACTGGAACCGGCTCTATGAGGTAGAGCGATATGGCCCGGTACTATCTTATGTTAGATGAACCAACGACTCAGATATGCTATAGGCTCTCAGATCTCGGCGATAGCAAATATAGAGAAGGGTGGGAAGTCTACGTGTCATTTCTGACGACAGCACCTGGAGAATGGGTTGCTCGGGTTGCGCCTCTTGTTGGGGTAACAAGTTCATGGGCTCAAGCTCAAGTTTGCGACATGAAATTTGTATGAAAACTGAGGAGGTCGGAGTGATAGCGGTACGTTGCCTCTATTACGGGAGGTGATCTGATGATCTGAAGCGTTTGAAATGTTGACACACTGGCACTCGTACTAGCCTGAGGCCGGAGTTGGAGAGAGGGGTGCTTGAAAAACTTGGGAGAGGACAGTCGCGACTTATGGCAAAGAAGCCAACCACAGCAACTTGAATGTAAGCACCTTTTCTACCGTAAATACCTTTGTCCTCAGTATTCTTACAGCCACCGTGACTAGTGTCATCGACATACTACGCGGGTGATTGGACAGAACACACTAATTAGAGCCTCAGGCCTCGAAGCTTCAGCTTTTCGAATTCCAGTAGTACAACAAGTACTACTTGTAGACGGCCTCTGGTTACAGCGGTTTTCATAACGATAGATACCTTCCATTTTGGATACACAAGCGGACTCCCAAAACCCCAGAGCGGGGTTCATAATTAAGTCGAGGGAAAATTCTCCAGAAATTGAGTTATCTTGCAGAATTGGGGTTATGGAATAGTTGTCAGCTTTTGCTGGTGTCGCATCCTCTCCATCACAACCAAGATCACTTCTCTGGTGCGACTCTCCTTTGCATCTCTCTTCCTTACTCTTTCATGGTTTGCTGTCACATCTCCAAAGAACTCAAAGAGCAAGCCCTATCAATGTCCCTTCAGGGACTGCGTGACTTGGATGTCTTCAAATACACTGGGATTAGTGTCCCGACGCTCAAGAGGTGGCACAGCCAGCACCACAAGACAGGGAGATCGTATCCCCCACCACCAATTGATAGGGGTTGCCCGTGCATACTCACCACAATTGAGTTAAGCTTTGCACCGCACGCATGAGCCATTTTACATGTATGCCAACATTTCTCTTGACGACCAGACATGTAACAGCTACATCCTATATGACTATTTTCCTATTTCATCAGACTCCTCCCCATGCAAAGCGGGGTGGTTCTTGCATAGTGCCCATTGCATGACTTTGTCTTGAAAATGATAAGTGTATTATATAAATTCATTTTTAATTAATACAATCAAATTTTATGGGAAGAAAATTCGGCATGGTTGCCGAAACACCCACCCAAACCCCGCTGTGTGCGAAAAATCGTCGTAAGGTATCTATCGTTATGAAAACCGCTGTACGGTAAATTCCGTACCGGACCGCGTGCTGACCTGCTCATAGGACCAACGACACGAGCAAGATACCAGCACGTTTAGGCTCTACGCTGCCTTGAGTCCTGGCTGAAAGGAACGACGACGCGTATTCTGTTCAATGAGGCCGTCAACGTACCGGCTACCCGCCGGCCGTGTTAGCCACGTTCAAATCACCAAACTGATTACCTTTTTTAGTGCCTCGTGGCGCCATATAGACCTAACACGCGACTCAGACCCCGTCACTCGCCCTTCCATTTACCATGGTACTACTATATTGCGAACCTTGCGGTTGCTACGTTTCTAACTCACTTGCACAACATGAAAAGGGGAGGAAACATCTTCGGAATGTCGCCGCGATCGCTGCCAACCCGGTCACGCCTCTCCAGCCCCCTCCCCCTCCATCTAACCTCCCAAATGCCCGACCTGTGTCTCTTCCGAACGCATCTTCACCGGCCATCAACGTACCAATTCTTGATGCTTCCGATCCACGCGTCATAGTATCTCATAAAGATGGCCTTGACTTCGTGGTCGAAGGAACTGAAATTGCGCGGCGGCCACACTTTCCTCCAGTTGATCTCGCCATCCTCATAGAGAAAACCGAAGTGGAGTCCAGTCTTTCCATTGACAAAGTGGAACTCTTTCGCGCCCCGGACACTGCAGAGTCATGGTGCGGGTTAATCGATTTGAGCTTTGAGATTTGAGATTTGAGATTTTCACTTGGCAGTTTTGCAGTGTCTGTATCCGGGAACGCAGTTCGACGCAAAAAGCCACGCAGAATCCTCGTGTCGTTTCAAGCGCCACATGCTGGCACGTTCCGCATGCGCTTACAAATCGTCTTCAACGATAATACCCGGCCGAGCGGTAAAAAGTTCGAGGTGTTCCGCGAGCTACGCGGGCGTGCTACCCTCCCAGGCAGCCATGTTGGCGACGCACACCCTAGGGAACCCACTCCCATAAACAACTTGGTGGATGACGATGACGCAGTTTTTTCCACAGAAAAAGATAATGCATTTCTTGATAGCCAGGACACTGGCATCTCTGTCTCGAACGAAGACGGGGTAGACTTTGGCATCGTCGAACGTAAAAGTCTAAATGGGCCATTTAATACATCGTCGTCTTCGGTTACCATTAATCATGCAGAGGGCTTCCCGACCGCCACCTTTGTCGAAGGAAGAATCAGATCATGGGATGGGAGTAGTTCTAGGTGAGCAACGACGCCTTATCAGCCTCTTGGCGTTCATCTACCACAACAGTTTCAAAGTCACTTTTAATGGTCGCAACCGGTCCATCCGTCCTGGTACGACAAGCACAGTGCGGATCGAATTTATCCCCAAATTCGAGGGGCAGTTCGAAGCAACACTCCAGCTAGTTTTTTCCGAGAGCCAATTGGGTCAGTTTGCGGTTTCTAGAAGGCTACGGGCCATTGCTGGTTCAGTCAAGGATCACAAACGGTTCGAGTCTCTCACCCAAGAAGGGTATGTCCCACGTTCTGGGAGTGGTCAACAAATACCACCAGAGAAAATTATACCTCTCCCCAACCCAGCCCAATTTGGGAATCTCCCAGAATACGAACTGCCCCAATTGGTTCAAGAGGCAGTAGACAGCGCTACATTTAAGCATCCCTACGACAAGAAGGCTCCGGGTCTGATCGCCACTTTGAGGCCGGCGGAGTTAACTATGGATACTTACGCAAAGTACTTTACAGCGTTGTTGAATGTCGAAGAGGGACACCAGCAGTAGGCCTTGTCTCTTTCTCATTTACCCGATAGTAATGTTCGCGCAGGCGAGACATACTAGACCAACGTCCCTTCGAAGTTGACGTTCAAATGCGGGGATCGAGATACTTGTATGCTCTTCTATTTGACTACATTTTTGTTTATTCTGAACCTCCCACGTAGTGTTGAGTTCGAGAACAAGGACGAGGATCTTCTCCCAGAAGTCATTGTAGGAGATTTCCTTTTTCTGGAGGATGGGCAGGAAGACGTGTACTACGACACACGTATAACGAATGCCGATGTCTTCCTGCGGGGCGAGGTTGCTGTGCTCAAGATATTTCTTGAAGTTCCGCCGAGTTTCAATCTCTACCGTGGGGTGCAATTTCTGCTACGCTTCAGACTCAATCGCGTCACGCTACGTCGTCAGTATCATGCACTCGCCTCGTCGGGCACGCATCTGCGCCACCACTTGTTCCCTTCTGACTCTGATATCAAAAAACCGAATCGACGTCTCTCGAAAGCTGAGATTGACAAGCTCCCACTGGTCAATGAGAACATTCGCGATGATGAACAACAACTACAGACAGTGGTTTCGATCCTACAGCAGCCAAAGGGAACCGTCCCATTCATTATCTTCGGACCGTGAGTCTATGCTCACTTTTCGACTAAGACCTGTACTGACGGTCTCTCAGCCCTGGAACGGGGAAGACCTCTACTGTTGTCGAAAGCATCATGCAGCTCGTACGCCGTGACTCCAGCTCCAAGATTCTGGCATGCACCCCGAGCAACGCTGCCGCAGATCTACTTGCTGAACGTCTCGCCAGCGCCGGTTTAACTGTAGACCAACTACTCCGTCTGAACGCCCGTTCGCGCGATATAAGGAGCATACCCGAGGAGATTCGAGAATTCTCTGTTTTTCCAAAGCCTGCAAAACTACGGACTTACCGCGTTGTGCTCACTACCTGTTCTTCTGCGGCTCTCCTCCAGGCGCTGAAGATTCGGGCTGGGCACTTCAGCCATATAGTCATAGACGAGGCTGCACAGGCTGACGAACCTCTCGCGTTGATCCCGATTGCAGCTTTTTCGAACGAAGATACCAATGTTATCCTGGCGGGTGACCCTCATCAATTGGGCCCCGTCATCAAGTCGGGTCCCGCTTCCGAAGCTGGACTGGGAAAGAGTTTCCTCGAACGATTGATGCTCATTTCCGAGATTTATGGACTCGATACCCAAGCTGGGAAAACGTGAGCAGCCTTTTCTTTCGCACTGCTGGATTGTAGCCCTTAACTGAAGGCACACAGGATCGTCGACCTCCAGCGGAATCGTCGCTCCCATGGCGCAATCATCGCATGGCCGAATCGGTACTTGTACGAAGACAAAATGCGCGCTCACGCAATCCCAGTGGTTGCGCGTCTACTGCTTCAGTCGGACGTGTTGCCAAAGAAGGAATTCCCGGTTGTGTTTCATGGTATCAAGGGCCGAGAACTGCGTGCGAAACACTCCCCATCGTATCTCAATATCCATGAAGCTTCCGTCGTCCGTGACTATTGTCAGAAACTCATTGAGGACCGTGCACATAGGATCTGTGAGTATTTGGCTTCTTTTTTATCAGTTCCTTTAATCCTGGGGTCGTAGATCCGGAGGAGATAGGTGTTATTGCACCTTACAAGGCACAAGTCAGGGCGATCCGGGATTTGTTGAGGCCTGCAGGCCTGAGAGATGTTACTGTGGGCTCTGTCGAGCAATTCCAGGGACAGGTTCGTGCAATCGTCCCGTGGTTTTCGTGGCACTGGAGATGGTGTTTATTCTTAATTGCCTTCGCCCAGGAACGAAAGGTCATTATTTTCGCCACCACCCGAAGTAACTCAGAGGTGGACAAGCGGAAGGCGATGGGTTTCTTGCAAAACCGTCGACGGATGAATGGTGCGTGCTACTCTTTGAGTATTCTGACTTTATGGAACTAATGCGTACTTCGTCAGTGGCCATCACGCGTGCACAGGCTCTGCTCATTGTGGTCGGAGACCCAGAGGTACTAGGGAAGGACGAATTGTGGCGCACATTCTTGAACTACGCTTGCATACGCAAAGGATGGACTGGCAAAGCGCCCAGTTGGAAACCCGAGGAAGATGTTCATGTACCTGGATATAAGGTAATCCCGAGGCCTGGGGGAGTCGTGGAAGGGGAGAGTTACATAGACGGGAAGAGCGAGAATATTTATAGGTTCTTCTCAAGATTAGAAGAAGCGGAGGAAGAGGAGGAAGAGGAAGGAACCATATCGTGGTAAGGTTGGCGTTTTCGCAGATGACCTCTTTCTGGCCGTGTAGCTACGTATACTATGCTTACCACACCTCTGCAAACGTACCGTATCTGCACATTCTGAAAGATCGTAATAGGTCAGTACTTTCCTGACATTCTTCTCTTCCCAAAAAGACACCATGTTCTCTAGCACGTGTTGATGTGAGATCATACAATATCATGAAGATCGGAGCAAAATTATGGTCGTGAAAAATCGACAAAGGTGACGGGTGGTCCAGTAAGCGTGCCCATATCCCCAAATCTGTAGAGTCACTATAGGAAAACGTTACAGTAAGGTGAGGTCCAGTAAGAATGTTAGGATCTCTCGGATTTGGGAGTCAATAGACGGAGGCGGTCACTGGCAAGCTGGAGACATTCACCAAGGATCATTGGAGAGGTGACAAAACGTGACCCAATTCGGCAAACTCCTTTTCGGACAGCGAAATGTCTGATACCAGGTCCGGCACAATGCGTGACCAAAATTTGCAGAGGGTGGGTCCCAACGCTCGCTCCAACGTCGTTGAAAATGAATAAAAATATGATATTGGAGGTATATCCACTACAATGCACAAACAAAGCTACGACGAGTTGTTGAAGCCACAAAATTTTGCAGAGGTGTGGGAACGATTGTAATTCTACTTGTCTCTTTAAACGGCCGGCGTAAGTAGTTGCCGGTTCCTCCCCAGTTCATGACGACCATATTTTTTTTGAATCCATTATTGTACACCTGAGGGCGGATTACCTCCATACACTGTGCAGCGAGGCGTGTCTGGAACCTCGCACGTAATTGGCTTTTTCCGAACTCACTGGAATACATGCTTTCGAATGGTCATGGGTTCATTCGCAGTGAGGGGCTGGAGCACAACTTGGCATCATAGCAGCCCCCCAGTATACTCCCCGTTGTCTCTCAACTTGGAAGATCTCCAATACGCAACTGAATGTCCGTGGCTGTGTGTCCGATGGGAACAGGTAAATACCGGAACGCCCAATGTCGCCTTCGGGACGACACTGCCCACTGTAGGCCATGCAAGTGCTCCGTCCTCCACCGCGAAACTGCGAGGCACCGCTGCGGACAGGATAACGGGCGCAACTGCGGCTTCTCGCAGAGGGGAACTGTGGAAGGCGTACGCAACCAGATCAGAACGCCCGCTCCTTCCGTTACCCTATCTTTACTTGCCCGAGCTGGAGCCGCAGAAGAAGTGTGGATGTAGAACTAGGGGGTAGTGGTCGAGTGCTATGGCGAGGATGAGAAGTCCCTCTTTTTGTCACGGGAGGAAAACCTTGGATTCCAGTCGGAAGGTGGCGTCGACGTTAGTGAAGAAAGGGGCCGTCAACAACACCTGTTATTGTCTGGAAGTTGTTGGACAGCATCAAATTCAGAGGGAAGGAGGCAGGAAGTCCACGTGTCGTTTTGGCGAAGGAGAATGGGGAGCACAGCTCGTGTCGCGCCTCCGTTCAGGCAATAAATACTTAGTATGATTGGGGAGGCCGGAACGATATTTGCGTTTGAATTTGAAATGTCCTGGGCTAGGGAACCTGAAAAACTTGGATCAGGAGCAGTCTGTCATGATGGCAGACCAGAGCGACGTGAACACGTTTTCTAATCCCCTGAGAGTATGCTTCACTCCTCAGACCAGATCCTCGAGCGTGAAACGGTTGGAGATCCTTTTGAGCAATTCATTCATCCCTACTGATTCCCCACTGCAGGCTTCTTGCAGCCACCGGGTCACAGATGACTTCACAATTTTAAGTTGAAGCTACGCGGAAGATTGGACAGAAACGCTAATTGGAGCCTTGGGCCTTCAAGCTTCGAGCTTCAAATTTTCGAACTTCAGGACTATGGGTACTGGTACAGTCGAAATTGTCATAATGCATAATGAGTTCAAGATGGTTTTGAATCGTCAAGAAGCCCATCAATACGAAAATGGTCCGAACTCATTATGCATTATGACAATTTCGACTGTAGATGGCCTCTAGTTACAGTAAACTCCATACCGGACCCCGAGGTTTGTAACCTACGCTCATAGGGCCAATGACACGAGCAAAACACTAGCACGTTTAGGTTCCACGCTTCTCTGAGTCTTGACTAAAAGGAACGAGGACCCGTATTCTATTCGATGAGACTGTCAACGCGATGCACCGGCGGCTACCCGTCAGCCGTGTCAGCAACGTTCGACTTGAAATTGCCAACTGATTACCTTTTTTTAGCGCCTTGTGGCACCATATAGCGGTTGTGGCATCAAACACGCAACCCATCACTCTTTCTTCCATTTACCATGGTAGCATACTGCAAGGCTTGCAGTTGCCGCTTTCCAGATAGCTCTCTTGCACAACACAACAAGGGGAGGAAACATCTTCAGAATGCTGCCGCCGTCAGCATCCCCAACCCAGTGACACCTCGCCAGCCTCCTTTCCCTCCATCTAACCCCCCAAACTCTCAGCCCGTGTCGCCTCTGGGTGCACCCATCAGCGTAAAATGCCCCTTTACTAACCAAGAAGGGTATACCCCACGTTCTGGGAGCGGACAACAAATACCACCAGAGAAGATCATACCTCTCCCAGGCACTGCCAGATCTTCCAGGAGTCTCCAATATAATGTGGACCCTCTGGTCCAGAAGGCAGTAGATAACGCTACGTTTGAACACCCGTTCAACAAGCAGGCGCCTGATCTGATCGCCAGGTTAAAGCCGACGGAGTTAACCACGTATACTTACGCAAAGTGCTTTACGGCGCTGTTAAACGTCGAGGAGGGACACCAGCAGTACGTCTGGTCTCTTACTCGTTGACCAGACAGTGATGTTCGAGTAGGCGAGATATTCTGGACCAACGTCCCTTAAAGGTTGAAGTCCGAGAACGGCGCTCGACTCGACCCGGCGGCTCGAGATACTTGTATGTCCCTCCTTTCTGCCTACTATCCATTTATTTTGTACCACTCCCATAGTGTTGAGTTTAAGAACGAAGAAGAGGACCTTCTTCCAGAGGTTATTAAAGGCGACTCCCTTTGGCTGGAGGATAAACAGAGAGACGTGTACTATGACGCACGTGTAGCGAACACTCATGTATTAATGCGGGGCTCTCTTGCTGTGCTCAAGATATCTCTCCAAGTACCGAAGAGTTTCAGTCCCTACTGTGGTACACAATTTCTGCTACGCTTCAGACTCAATCGCGTCACGCTATGTCGTCAATACCACGCACTCACATCGTTGCCGGCGCATCTGCGTCGCTTCCTATTCCCCTCTGCCTCTGATATCAAACCGGTTCGATGTCTCTCGAGGGTTGAGATTGACGAGCTCCCACTGATCAACGAGGACATTCGCGGTGATGAACAACAGCTACAGACGGTGGTTTCGATCCTACAGCAGCCAAAGGGAACCGTCCCATTCATCATCTTCGGACCGTGAGTATCTTTACGTTCGTTAGGTCCTGTGCTGACGGTCTCGTCTCAGCCCTGGAACGGGGAAGACCTCCACTCTTGTCGAAAGTATCATGCAGCTCGTACGCCGTGACGCCAACTTCAAGATTTTGGCATGCACCCCGAGCAACGCTGCCGCAGATGTACTCGTCGAACGCCTTGCCGCTGCTGGTCTGACCGTAGACCAACTACTCCGTCTGAAACCCAGTTCGTGCGACATGAAGAAGATACCCGAGGGCGTGCGACCATTCTATGCGGTCCTAAAGTCAGAAAAACTACGGGCTTACCGCGTTGTACTCTCTACTTGCTCCTCTGCGGCCCTCCTCAAGACAGAGACCCCAGCAAGTTACTTCAGCCATATAGTCATAGACGAGGCCGCACAGGCGGAGGAACCCCTCGCGTTGATTCCGATTGCAGCTTTCTCGAACAAAGACACCAATGTTATCCTGGCTGGCGACCCCCATCAATTGGGCCCTGTCATCATGTCGGGCCCCGCTTCCGAAGCTGGACTTGGAACGAGTTACCTCGGACGATTGATGCTCATTTCCAAGATTTACGGACTCGACACCCAAGCCGGGAAAACGTGAGCAGTCTTGTCTTTCGCGCCACTAAATTGTAATCCTTAACCGAAGGCACGCAGGATCGTCTGTCTCCAGAGGAATCGTCGCTCGCACGGTACAATATTCGCATGGCCGAATCGATACTTGTATGAAGACAGTATGCAGGCTCATGCGAGCTCGGACGTTTCCCGTCTGTTGCTACACTCGAGTGTATTACCAAAGAAAGGATTCCCGGTTGTGTTCCATAGTATCAAGGGTCGTGAACTGCGTACGCGGCAATCTCCGTCGTATTACAACGTACTTGAAGCATCAGTCGTTCGTGACTATTGCCAAAAGCTCACTCAGGACCGCGAATGTAAGATCTGTGAGTGTTGGGCAACTTTGGTACCGCACAGGTTCCCCTAACCCCGATTATAGCTGTGGAAGATATAGGTGTCGTCGCACCTTACAAGGGACAAGTCAGGGCGATTCGGGAGTCATTGAAGCCTATTGGCCTGAAGGGTATTGCTGTGAATTCCGTCGAGAAATTCCAGGGACAGGCTCGTACAATAGCGCCATTTTTGCAGCGCCAAAGTTAATTATTGGTTGCCTTCACCCAGGAACGAAAGGTCATTATTTTCGCCACCACCCGAAGCAACTCAGAGGTTGACAAGCGGAAGGCAATGGGTTTCTTACAAAATCGCCAGCGAATGAATGGCGCGTGCTGCTCTTTGAGTATCCTGACTTCATGAGGCTAACGCATACCTCGTTAGTGGCCATCACGCGTGCACAGGCTCTGCTCATTGTAGTCGGAGACCCGGAAGTGCTAGGGAAGGACGAATTGTGGCGCACATTCCTGAACTACGCTTATTTACGCAAAGGATGGACCGGGAAAGCGCTCAGTTGGAAGCCCAAGCAACGTGTTGATGTACCCGGATACGAGATGATACCAAGGCCTGGGGGAGTCGTTTATGGGGAGAGTTACATAGATGGGAAGAGCGAGAATATTTATAGGTTCTTCTCACGATCAGAGGAAGCTGAAGTAGGAACCACATTGTAGTAAGCTTGGCCTTTTTATAGACGAGCCCTTTCTGGTCGTATTGCTACATTTTTGTACGTGCGATTCTACTTGTCTTTTAGACGGGCGCAAGTAGTTGCCTCTACGTTTTTTACTATATTCGCTCACTGCGCAACAGGGCGTATCTTGAACCTTGCATGTAGTTGCCTTTTCCCATACTCGTTATTCCCACTGGAAAACGCTTCCTTGACCCCGCATTTCGAATGATCATGGATTTGTCCGCAGCGGAAGGCCGGAGCACAGATAATATATATTTCTACTTGGCACCGTAGCAGCCCCCCACTGTATTTCTTTTTCTCGTTGCTCTCTCAACTTGGCAGATCTCTGACGTGCAAGCGGCGCCAACTGAATGACCAGGACTGTGTGTCCGATGGAGATGGGGAAATGGTGGGGTGCCCAATGTCGCCTTCGGCACAACAACGTCTGTAAGCCGTGCAAGCATCGTCCATCACGGCGAACCTGAGAAGCACCGCTGCGGACAGAATAACAGTCACGACTGTGGCTTTTTGCAGAGTGGAAGGCGTACGCAACGTGACCAACACGCCAATCATTCGGTTACCCAATCTTTACGTACCCGCCGCAGCCGTCGAAGGAGCGTGCACGTAGAGCCACTGGGACTGGGTAATGGTGAACTGCTGTGGCAGAGAGTATCTCTTTGTATCGCAGGGGGATTCCATACGGAAGTCGGTGTCGGTATTAGTGAGAAAAACATCCCTGTTATTGTCTAGAAAATGGTGGTCAGCGTTAGGTTAAAAAAAGAAGGCAGGAAGTCTAAGTTATGTGTCGTTTCTGCCGATTGCACCAGACGAATTATGGGACGTATAACTCAGACTGGGACTCGTGTAGCGCCTCGTAGCACCTCCTTCATGTTTCGTGGTTGGGGAACGAATCCACGGGTTCAGCGTTCAAGTTTCGCACGACAGATGGTAACTAGGGAAGTCGGAATAAGAATGATATATTGTCTACAGTACCTCGAAGCGTTTGAAATGTCGTCGATGCGCCAGCCATAAATGCGGGTCGCGCCACAGGCCGGAGTTGAGCTTGAAAAACTTGGGAGCGGAATGTGAGCACATTTTCTAATCTCCTGAGAGTACGTTCCGCTCAAACCAGATCCTCGAACTTGAAATCCTTTCGACTCAGGGTAACTTGAATTCGTTCATCCGCAGGTTTCTTATAGTGAGGGGGGGATTGGACCTAACGGAGCTTCAAGCTCCAACTCTTCAATGCAAGCTTCAATGCTACGAAAGCTTCAAATCCACAAAAGCTTCAAATACCAGTATGGTGAGTACGATACTGGTTGATGCTCCATCATGGTACAACCGGACTTCGTACGGGAGGATGCGTAACCTGCTCTTTTATAAACCAAATCACACGAGCTAGGCACCAGGATTCGCACGCTTGAGCTCGACGCTGCTCTGAGTCTTCTTACCTAGAGGAACGAAACACGCTTGTTCTGTCCCTTCTCGCAGTATTGTAACTGGGTCATGAGAGTCAAGTCGAGAGTATCGGTTCTGTCACGTTTGATTAACTTTGTTGCACCGTGACTGTGACTTGACTATACAGAGGTCGTGTCAACAAACGTGCACACCCACTACTCATTCTTCCATTTACCATGGTAGCCTATTGCACGACGTTACTCGCTGGGGGAACATGTACTCCCAATGGTTGTCCCAATCGCCACGACATTTTACGCTGCGAGCCTTGCGGTTGCTCCTTTCCGGCTGACTTACTCAATCAACATAGCAGCGGGAAGAAACATCTTCGGAATATTACCACTGCTTCAGACCCACGTGTCACAGTGTCTCCTGAAGGCGGTCTCGATTTTGTAGTCGAAGGGACTGAGGTCGCGAGGCGATCACCCTTTCCTTTAGCCAGTCTTGCCATCCTCATAGAAAAAACTGAAGTGATGTCCAGTCTTTCCGTCGCTGTAAAACTCTTTCCCGACCCCGGCACCCCGGAGTCATGGTACGGGTTATTCGATAACTCTATCTCTATTTGAGACTCATGTACTTCTTGGCAGTTTTACAGTATCTGTATCTGGGGAAGTGGTTCGACGAAGAAAGCCACGCAAAATTTTCGTGTCATTTCAGGCGCCACATGCCGGCGCATTCCGCACGCGCTTACAAATTGTCTTCACCGACAATACCCGGCCAAGTGGTAAAGAGTTCATTATACTCCGCGAGCTACGTGGGCGTGCTACCTTCTCAGGTGGCTCTATAGGCAGTGCACACTTACGGGAGCCTGTGTCACTTCCTGGCGCATCTTTACCAACCATCGGCGTACCAACCCCTATCACTTCTGACCCACCCATCACGGTGTCTCATGAAAAAGGCCTCTATTTCGTCGTCGAAGGAATTGAAATTGCGGGGCAGCATTCCTTTTCTTCAGTCGATCTCCCCATCCTCATAGAGAAAACTGAAGTGGCGTCCAGTCTCACCTTTACTGTAAAACTCTTTCCCGCCCCGGGCACCCCGGAGTCATGGTGCGGGTTATTCGACGACTCGATATAAGATTCTCATGTAATTCTTGGCAGTTTTACGGTATCAGTATCCGAGGGCGCGGGTGCGTGGAAAGAGTCTCACATCTTCGTGTCCTTTCAGGCGCCAGATGCTGGCACATTTCGCACGTGCTTACAAATCACCTTTAACGATAATGCATGGCCAGGCGGTAAAAAGTCCGTTGTGCTTCGCGAACTATGTGGGCATGCTACTCTATGCAGCCATGTTGGCGATGCACATTCCAGGGAACCCTTTTCCAGAAGCAACCTGGTAGATGATCACGCAGTCCTCTCAACAGAGGAAGTGGATGTACTTCCTGATAACCAGGGCACCGGTATCTCCGTCTCGGACGATGATGGGGTGGATTTTGGCATAGTCGAACGCGAGGACCGAAATGGGCCATTTGGAGCTCGACCGTCTTCTGTCACCATCAATCATGCAAAAGACTTCCCGGCTGTCACCTTTGTTGAGGCAAGAATTAGATCGTTGGATGGGAGTGATTCTAGGTGATCCACAGCACTTTATCAGCTTTATTGGTACTCATCAGCCAGAGAAGTTTCAGAGCAACTTTCGAGGGTGATAGTCTGGCCATCCGTCCTGGTACAGAGAGGACAGTGCAGATCGGATTTGTCCCTGAATTCGAGGGACGGTTCGAAGCAATACTCCAGCTAATATTCTCCCAGAGCCAAACATTCGGTCGATTCGCAGTTTCTCGAAGACTAAGAGCTATTGCCGGTTCAGTCAGGGATCATCAACGGTTCGAATCTCTTAACCAAGAAGGGTATATCCCACGTTCTGGAAGCGGTCAACAAATACCACCAGAGAAGATCGTACTTCTCCCAAGCCTTGGCCGACCATTTTCATTTGGGAATCTCCCAGAATATGGGCTGCCCTTATTGGTCCAGGAAGCAGTAGACGGCGCTACACTTAGACATCCTTATAACAAGAAGGCGCCGCATCTGATTTCCACTTTGAGGCCGAAGGAGTTAACCATGGATACTTATGCAAAGTACTTCACGGCGCTATTGAACGTCGAGGAGGGACACCAACAGTATGTCTGGTCCCTGTCTCGTTGACCAGACAGTGATGTTCGAGCAGGCGAGATATTCTGGACCAACGTCCCTTCGAGGTCGAAGTTCAAGAACGGGATTCGAAATACTTGTATGTTCTTCTCTTTTGCCTACGTGTTCACTTATTCCGTACCACCCGCATAGTGTCGAGTTTGAGAATTTAGACGAAGATCTTCTCCCAGAAGTCATTATAGGAGATTTCCTTTGGCTAGAGGATAGGCAGGAAGACGTGTACTATGACACACGTATAGCGAATGCTAATGTCTTCCCGCGGGGCAATCTTACTGTTCTGAAGATATCCCTTCGAGTGCCGACGAGTTTTAAACTCTACCGCGGTGCGATATTTCTGCTACGCTTCAGGCTCAATCGCATCACGTTACGTCGTCAGTATCGTGCACTCTCCTCGCCACTCGCGCATTTCCGTCGCCTCTTGTTCCCTTCTCCTTCGGATATCAAACGTATTCAACCGCTTTCGATGGCTAGGATTGCCGAGCTCCCACTAGTCAACGAGAACATCCGCGAAGATGACCAACAACTACAGGCCGTGATTTCAATATTACAGCAGCCAAAGGGGACCGTCCCATTCATCATCTTCGGACCGTGAGGACATCTTAATACTTTGTTTGAGACTATTATTGATGATCTCGCCTCAGGCCCGGAACAGGGAAGACCTCCACTCTTGTCGAAAGCATCGTGCAGCTCTTGCACCGTGACGCCAGCTTCAAGATTCTGGCATGCACCCCGAGCAACGCTGCTGCAGATCTACTCGTTGAACGTCTCGCCGTTGCCGGTTTAACTGTGGACCAACTACTTCGTTTGAACGCCCGTTCGCGCGACATGAAGAGCATACCCGAGCTCGTGCGGACATTCTCGATAAATCGAGAGCGTGAGGACCTGCTGGAATTCCGTGTTGTGATCTCTACCTGCTCCTCAGCAGGTCTTCTCCACGAGGACATTCCAGCTGGGCACTTCAGCCATATAGTCATCGACGAGGCTGCACAGGCAGAGGAGCCACTCGCGTTGATTCCAATTGCAGCTTTCTCGAATAAGGACACTAATGTTATCCTGGCGGGTGACCCTCAACAATTGGGCCCCGTCATCAAGTCGAGCCCCGCTTCTGAAGCCGGACTTGGAAAGAGTTACCTCGAACGATTGATCCACCTTCCCCAGATTTACGAATTCGACACACAAGTCGGGCAAACGTAAGCTTTTACTCTACTGAATCAAGTCTGTTAACCCAAGACACGTAGGATTGTCGACCTTCAGCGGAATCGTCGCTCACATGGCGCAATCATCGCATGGCCGAATCGATACTTGTATAAAGACAGGATGCACGCTTCTGCGAGCCCGGACATTTCACATCCGTTGCTCCAGTCGGACGTGTTGCCAAGGATGGGCTTCCCGATTGTGTTCCATGGTATCAGGGGCCGTGAGCTCCGCACACAGCACTCTCCATCGTATCTCAATGTCCATGAAGCATCGGTCGTCCGCGACTATTGTCTGAGGCTTACTGAGGGTCGTGAACACAAGATCCGTAAGTCTTGAGTATCTTTGACATCGTACTGGTTCCCTCAATACCAGTTGTAGTTGCGAAGGAGATAGGTGTTATCGCACCTTATAAGGCACAAGTCAGGGCGATCCGGGAGTTATTGAGGCCTGCAGGCCTGAAAGAGGTCACTGTGGGTTCCGTCGAGAAACTCCAGGGACAGGTTCGTGCGATCGCGTGGTTTCCGAGACGCCAGATGGTGTTACTCATGCTTACCTTAATCCAGGAACGAAAGGTCATTATTTTTGCCACCACCCGAAGCAACTCAGAGGTGGACAAGCGGAAATCGATGGGTTTCTTACAAAACCGCCGACGAATGAATGGTGCGTGCTGCTCTTTGACTATCCTGATATTGTGGGCTGAAGCATACGCATACCCCGTTAGTGGCCATCACGCGCGCACAGGCACTGCTCATCGTGGTCGGAGACCCGGAGGTACTTGGGAAGGACGAATTGTGGCGCACATTCCTGAACTACGCCTGTTTACGCAAAGGATGGACCGGGAAAGCGCTCAGTTGGAAGCCTGAGGAACATGTTGATGTACCCGGATACAGGGTGATACCGAGGCCTGGGGGAGTCGTGTATGGGGAGAGCTACATAGATGGGAGGAGCGAGAATATTTATAGGTTCTTAACACGATTAGAAGAGGAGGAAGAGGAACGCACCACATCATAGTAAGGTTAGCTGTAGATGGCTCCTTTCTGGTCATATAGCTACGCGTATCATACGTACCTGTGATTCCGCTTATCTACTTAGACGGGCGCAAGTAGTTACTTCGCCGGTCCATATTCACTGCGCAGCGGCGCGTGTCTCGAACTTTGCACGTAATTGGCTTTTCCATACTCGTTATTCCCACTGAAAAACATTAGCTTCCTTGACCCCGCATCCGAATGATCATGGGTTCATCCGCAGCGGAAGGCTGGAGTACAGACAATATATATTTCTACTTGGCACCGTAGCATCCTCACCACACTCCCACTTCCTTCTGTTGTCTCTCAACTCAGCAGATCTCTAACGCGCCATGACCATCACCATATGTCCCGTCGCATTGATGGGGATGGGAAAATGCTGGGACGCCCAATGTCACCTTCGACACGATATTGTCTATTGCAAGCCATGCAAGTGCTTTGTCCTCCACGGCGAACTCGCGAGGCACCGCCGCGGAGAGGATCACCAGCTCAAATGCGGCTTCGGAGAGTGGAAGGCGGGTGCGAAGCGGCCGGCACGCGCGATCCTTCCATCACTCACTCCATACGTACCCGCACCGAAGCGGTCGAACAAGCGCTCACGTAAACTGGCTAGGAAGGGGGAACCAGCAAGTACCGGCACGGTTCCCGCGAGAGGTGGGGAGGCACAGCACCTCTCCGTCTCAGGGGAGGAAGGCCTTGATTTCAAGTCCAAAGTTGGCGTTGGCATTGACAAGAAGACGATCCCTGTCATCATCCAGAAAACGGCGGACAACGTCAGTCTGACTCTGGTTGATGTGGCGGTGACCGGAGCTGGGTCACGAGGGTAAGCAACCATCATGCTCGGAATTGCCCTTTGGATAGACCAATGATGGTGCTGCAGGTTCTCGGTGATAGAAGATCTCCCTATGAAGATAAGAGGGAAGGAAAAACGGGCGGTTCACGTGTCGTTTGTGCCCGCAGCACAAGGAGATTGGGATGCCCGACTTGTGTTGCGCTTCCTTCACGTTTCCTTGGGGAAACACGTCACATTGGTGGTGACGCGCAGATTGCACGGAGTGGCCACATCTGCGGTGGATAATCCACAAGCTCCCCAGAGCCCTGACGATACAAAATGCACCCAAGAAGTTCGCGCGAGTCAGAGGCACCCAGGATTGATACAACTCCGAGGCACGAGGCAGCGCCGTGACACGGGACGGGATAGCCCCAAATCATATTAATTGGTGGATGCTAGCGCACTCTTAGCAGAAATTTCAGATTGATGCATCCGATAGATACAGTGTAAACACGTTTTGGTGGCAACATGTGCAGTCAAAGGACAATGGCGAGTCATGACCGATTTGATGACCAAATAAGGAAACTCTCGGGCCGGAGAGACATTGTTCGACGGGACCGAAAAGGAGTCACGGGACGTGAAACCGCGTATTTAAGGTTTCCCGCAGACGCGTTGGAGGTATCCGTAGCTCTTATTCCTGACCGCGTATGTTCGCTGTTGGGACTGTGCAAATGTCATATCGCTATCAGTATAACGGTCCAGGTTTTCCTCAAGATTCAATGTCTCCAACTACGCCCGGTGGAGGTAGCAATGCCAGTACCCCCGTGAACAATCAATGGGACTTCGACGTCGCTACCTCTGCTCCCAACCAAGTTCAACAACAACAAGACCCCACTACATCGGCCGGTATCACTACACTTCATCCGGCAGATTTTTCTTCACCGCAGGAGCTGTTTACAGCTTCTGCTACCCCTGCCGTTTCTTCTCCGACTGTGATACAGCTTGAAGAGCGTGTGCCCGTTGTGCCTAGCCAGTATCATCGTTCACGCATTAGACCTGCTAGCGGTGAGAGTAGGCCTCGTACACATGTCCAAACGGACATGTCGGGCGCTGATGCAGAGCAGCCCACGGGCACTAATTCGGGCTCAGCCCCATCATCAGGGTTGGTGCGGGTCACCAAAGCTCGCACGCGAGCACATCCCTATGGTGGCCGCCCTCACAGCGCCTGCGGAGGACGGGCTGCTACTCACGCCTCTCATGGAGAGGCTGGGAAGACTCCACGCTCAGTGAGCGATCAAGCGCGTGTGTCACCATTTACAGAGGACAATAGGTCTGGGCTGACGCGGATGAGGTACGCTGCGTCGCAAACCCCCTTCCTTCCCTTTGCTTGTCTTCTTTTGCCCACTGGGCCCTAACGCTCGTGCCGGCCTTGCAGCCCTCCGCAAGTCATGCCGCTCGATCAATCGGCGTCTCCTTCCAAAACTTATTCAATTCGTACCGATATTCACTTCAATATCGACACGAACACTATGGTTGCCATGCTCGAACTGCCCGGTATTACGCATGGGGAACTCAGCGTGACGCTCGCAACGGAGCCGTATACTCACGCAAGGCAGATAACGATCGCAGGTCGATCGCGTCCGCCATTCGCAGAACCCGCTCCCGAAGAACGGGAGAGGACCAAACGTGAGAGAAAATTTGGAGACTTTCTCCGTCGGCTGCAAGTACCGCCGCATACCCAGGTTCGTCAGCAGTTCTTTATCGTCGCTCTTCCTAATGGCACGGGCTGCGTGTCACTGCCAGGTCACCGACATTGAGGCGGAGATGAAGGACGGCATACTTGTCCTCACCGTTCGCCTTGGTACACCCGCCATCGTGGAAGCCCCGCAAATCATTACGATCCACTAGGTCATTGCGCTGTATCGGTACTCTTGCTGTCTTTTTTTTTACCCATA
This sequence comes from Lactarius vividus, assembly GCA_021527035.1. NCBI lineage: Eukaryota > Fungi > Basidiomycota > Agaricomycetes > Russulales > Russulaceae > Lactarius > Lactarius vividus. The sequence goes on along the minus strand of JAKELG010000033.1, from coordinate 139,768 downwards.
TCTATCCAAAAGGACACTTGGCCCTGTCCCGTGCTGTTTTGCTGTCACTCCCCCATTCTTGTCGTGCTCTTCGTTGCCTTTCGTTAATTAATCAGTACTGTTTAAAGATGATAGTTCCGGGTCTCACTATCTAATGTGTCTTCGCGAATCTACAGAATCATATCCCTATACCTATATCTCCGTCCATACCTCCCTTACACCACTCCATGTACATATACCTTCATTCCGGCGTTTCCTCGTGTAGCATCGATTCCTCACCCCTCAGAAATTAAACCTGTGCACGTGCTTCTATGACTTCTTGGCCCTTGGTCTTCTATTCCTTTGGGAGACCCAAAGGAATAAGAAATGTTCGCTGCGACATCAAGTATGTTGCATCTGCTACCGCCCGCGATGCATTCGGAGATTCATACAGCAAGTCGAGCAACGAGACATCGAGTCCCTACCCTCATTTTTTTTCTTTGCAAGCAGAGTTGAACTGCCGCGGCCCTCGCAACGCGTACATTGATGTGCATACAGTGAGAAAGACCTCTTCTCCTGCACTCTCGCCAGCCCTGGGTGTTACTACCCCTCTTCCCGTCCGTCCTCCCACACCGCCACTGGCGGTCAGAACAACCAGGGCCCGACTGCGAAACGACGTCAGCGCTTACGGGGATAGATAAAACGAGGACAGACCGCGGCCCTTGGGGCCCTCGGGCTTGATCTGGAGACAGCTCTGGTGGATGAGGTTGAGGGCCTTGACGGCATCGCGGGCATCGAGGACGCACGAGATGTTGATCTCGTTCGCGCCCTGGCTGATCATCTCGATGTTCACGTTGCCCTGCGCCAGCGTCGTGAACATGCGCCCGGCGATGCCTACCATGTTACGCATCTGCTTTCCCACCATCGACAGTATCGCCATGTCGCGATGCACGGACACCTAAACAGCGCGCCGGTGAGGCAACGCCTGTTAGTGGGCAAGAGAAGACGCACGGTGCCGATTTTTTCGAGATCCCGCACGAGACGCGCCTGCAGCTTCCGATCGAGCACGTCCTCGATCGCCATGCTGACAAAGACCTCGCTTGTGCTGATCAGGTCCACGACGACGCCGAAGCGGTCAAGGGTGCCGAATATCCCCGCGAGGAAGCCATGCGAGACGCTCTTGCGGTTCGACTGCACGTTCAGCACGACGATGCGCTCCTTGATCGTCACGGCCGTCGGCAGCCGCTGCCGCTGTCGCGCCACGGTGCCCGTGCCGTTGACGTGCGCGTTCGTGAACATCCCATCGAGGAACGCCGCGCCAAAGTCCGGCAGCGGATCGGCCTCCGAATCGGCCTCCGGGTCGATGACAGTGCCCCCGCCGCGCGGGTTCTCGACGTTCTTGATGCGTATCGGGATCTTCCGCCGGATGACCTGCTGCCACGTTCAGAAACGGGGTTTTCGTCGCGAGGGGAGAAAAGAAGGTTCGGTGCGTGCCTGCTCCATGGTAAACGGATGGACGACCTCGCTCCCGTAGTACGTCAGTTCGGCAGCCTCCTCGGGGGAGATGACAGGAAGGAGGCGCGCGGTGATAACTTTGCGCGGGTCCGCAGTGAAGATCCCGTCGACTTCCTTCCATATCTGCAGCTCAGATGCACCGAGACCCGCTGCTAGAAGCGCGGCTGCCAGATCGGTGTACCCGCGCCCCACTTGTTTCAGTAATGAGCCTGGCACGGGACCGAAAAAGCCTGTGCGAAACACGTAAGAGCTTAGACGTCTGGGAGTAGATGAAGGAAGAACCACCTGTAACGACTGGCACGCGCGGTCCGCATTGTCGCACCCGTGTGGCAAACGCGGAACCAACCTGGTCGTAAAAGTCTTGTCCAAGTGTACTATCAACCTGGTCATAAGGTGGTACAACATTTTCCAGCGATACATATTCCGCATCTATGCCCTGCGTCGAGCTTTTAGTTATGAAGGCCAAGAGCGGAATGACGACCGCAGGAGACATACACGGTCCCGGAGTGTGGCAGCAATGATTTTGCACCCGAGTTTTTCCCCAAAGCCAACGATGCTATCTTTGGATCTGGGTGAGATTTCGTCGATGACCTGTAGTTTCCCTATCCTCAGCACGCCAAAAAAAGACGCATACATGGGGTCAACACGGGAAACACGCACCTGCGCGGCATACAGAAACGCTCTCAGGTTCTCACAATCCCTGTCGATGTCTGTTTCCAACTCGGAAAGATTTTCCTTCCCCTTCACGCAACCACGAGCCGCTGCTATGTGTTCGGAACGAATCAAGTCGACCGTTTTGTTGAAGGACGATACATCGTTAGCGTGCTGGTCAGCAAGCAGGTCGGCGATGTGGGGTGGGGAGCCCGTGCGGGAGCCCCGGGAGATGAAGGAAGGTGTCGCTGCCCCAGATTGCAAGGGCGACCTGACCTGCGGAGTGCGTTGAAGTGCTTCGGATGCAGCGCGTAAGAGGAGGTTGGTGGTGCCTAACGACTTGGTGGAACCAGAACGCGCAGAGCAGACAATCGCGAGCTTGTATCGATCCAAATAGTCACTGGGTGTGTCGGGTGAACGTCGGTCTTAGTCCAAAACGGGGGAAAAGAAAAAGAAACTTTTGGCGTACGGGACGATATTCTCCGCTATTTGTGAGGCAAACTTCCCAACGCTTGTGCCCCCGTATTTTTGGACGACCCATCTGGCCTCGGGGTGGATCGTATTTTGATGCAGGTTTGGAGGTGTGCCCGGTGGTGGTGGTGTGTCGATGGACGAGAGCGACGGCGACGAGGTAGGGACGGAAGGGCTTGATGGTTCCGACATAGCGCACAGCGCTTTTTTGGATTAACGATATTACAGTAAATATGCAAACAAGTGGCCGAGGCCGCTTCGTGGAGACGTGCAGGGGGAAGAGGGAGAAATGAGTCGTCGCTTACGGAGGTCCACAACAATTTTTTTACTACCGGACTTTTTGGTAAATCTCGCCGGAAATGGTCATACTCGTGTCCTCTTGAATCCAGACAGGTGTATCTCATAGGGCTTGCATGGGTACTAGTCGCGCTCAGTAGTACTACACTGAACTAGTCGTAATGATGTAGGACGCCAATTTGGTATGTAGACGGTGAAGTAGATAAGATTGGCTCGATGATGGATCCGAGGATATCCTGAACAAAATATGGACGCGTCCGTTGAGGCGCTTACTTGTCCCCGCGCTAATTCACACACAATACACACACCCTATTATGGAAGTAGCGTCCTTGTTGCAAGAATACAACGTTCAAAATACGTTGCCTCACGAAGTTTGACGGCACCATCATGATTCAAATTCTTCTCATGACGATGGTTTCATGGGTTATACGATAGTACAACAACAAAAGCAATCCTAGATAGTTTGGGAGTTTGGAATTTCGTTCGAGGTCAGGTTAGGGTAGTCACTAGATTTTGTTCATTGTCTGTGTGAAGCTCAGTGTATGCTACTCTTGAGGCCTTGACACGTGTCAAAACTAGAAGCAACCATCAAGTGAGAAGTCTCTCTGGAAAGTAGTAGACTTAGAGGGACGAGTGTATAGTCCGTGCCTGTACATGACGAACGCGTGCGTGTCTACAGACACCTATTCGACATGAGCACGGGACATCGAAGCTGATCACGGAGGACAGGTACAAACCCACCCGGTTCACTTGACGCAGTCCCTCAGAAGTCCACCCGAGCCGAGCTCTGGAATAGAGAAAGTCATTACGTAGCGACCGAAAGCGCCGGACGCTAGATAGCCTGGGTTAGGACCGTACACTTCCTGGGCCAGCCTTGGGGTCAACAAAGGGACAATTTCGGAGACCCATGAAACCGCCGCCGCTGGAAAAACTCGTCGCACTTAGGCCTGATAACGCCCCAACACGTTCCCGTGCGGTGATCGCCCTGCCAGTACATCGCAGATCCGCTCCAACTAGCCAAGAAAGCAAAGATCACGATTCATGCAAGTCCCAAGAAGGATGAACAGGCCTGAGGTCGAGGTAAAGCGGATCTTTCCGCAGTTGGGTTGATGGGGAAGTGCCCAGGTACGTGATACAGTAATATACTATACCCGAGGAGTATTGCCCTGCGAAGATGCGACCATTGATTCCAGCCACAGACAGATGGAGCTCCGAATTCAAACGGCAGCCTGAGTAGAGAACGCGGCATGAGCAGATTTCAGTTTCAGTGACGAGATCGTCTTTTTTTTCGACCACTTTTGAGAAAAGGGTGTGCAGATGACACAGGCGTTAGCAAAGATCGAAATTCGGTTGAAGGGTCCGTGCCTCCCAATGACAAGATGTGTATCGTGTGGGCCTGAGTGCAAGGCAGGAACCATTTGCTAAGGGTCGGGGGAAGATGACCGAAGTCGGCTTTCGACGGCCCTCCTCAGGCTGGCAGCTTTTCTCTTGTTGCCGTACATGTTCCACTCTCCGTTTACCGTATGTACATCATTACACTGTATCTGATTACTGGAGAGGGACAGGTCCCAAGACGCTCAGGGGCACAAGCAACTATAAAAAAACATCGGCCATCTTGATTGAGATTCTAGTAGTAGATACATCTCCATGCAGGCACCGTACAGTATTAACGCCGTTCAATCTCGAGAGTCCTGAACCTACAGCCTGAGTACTTGACCAAATTTGTAGGGTCCGAATTAGACCACGCTGTGAAATAATGCCCGTACTTCTAGGTCGTTGCCGTTCGCTCATTTTCATCTATGGATTTTGAGCGGACCTTGGTAGCCCATGAGGCTGGTTGTATCATTCGGTCATCTTCACTAACCCCTGCCACGCTTTGATGCCCCTGATGACTTCGAGGGTGCTAAGTGACAAACGTACGGGATATATCGCAGATGGAACCAGTCCCGGCCAGTCAGAGGTGCCTTGTTCCTGCTGGATGACGACGACACGGTTGTATTTTGCATGTCCTCACAGGGGGGAACGAATCTGAGGTCTTCAGGAACGAGCTTCGTCGGCCGATACTTTGAGCTTCTGGCGCATCGACTCATGCCATGTTCGGACCCGACACACGAGCGTGGCACGGTGCTTAAACACATCTGTCGGTGTCTTGGCGGGGTACCGTCGATCCACTCTTCGCGCGAGAGGTCGCGAATCCTGTGGAGCAGGTACGGAGAACGTGTTTCAGGCAGAGGCGATGATTGATGACTAGGCAAAGCATGTTGCTGCTGGCGAATGGACCGCGCTGGCCAGATGAGTTCGTTCTGCCATGCTGGTCTTTCATTTCCGGTTTCTAGGACGTCCCCTAGCATCATTCTCTATGAGGGAGTCCCTCTGCGGCGTATGCCTAGCGAAGGCCTGTGCATACAACCGCTTATAGATCCTGTGAATGAGCGTGCCGCGGCATCCACCGCCACGGACGACGGGCAATTCTAATTGATTCATACTTACGCGGCGCTGTTGTCATATTTCCTCGTTGGAAAATTCTCTGTACGGTGGTGGACTTCGGTCCATGGGGTGAGCTGCATCCGAATGGAGCACTGTGCATTCAGAGGTTCTCCCTAGTAGATACTGTCTTTGGATTGGCCATCCAATAGCGTAACCAGTCTCCGTCTTCATCTCGGCTAAAGCCGGGGCAAGTCTCCGCATTTTCCTGAAACCTGAGAACACAAGTAATGAACACCGTGCCAGGGCCAAGTCTGGCGCCCTGAAGATTCTCCCACTTGTCGGATTCGCTGATACGCACGCTTGAAAAAGGCATGTCATACTACGACCTTTCCGCGGCGCACGCGCATGCCCATATCGCGGACTCGAGCGCTTTCACCTATCGGCTCTCCTGAAACCCCTGAGATATATCCGCGGTGGTGAGGCGTTCGGACGGTGCTTGTCGGGGCACCTTGGTCCCTCTAAGTGATTAATGAATTGCGCATGATGCCGGTGTGAGATAAGAGGGTACGTTTCATTTCGTTTCTGGAAGCTGGGCCTGCGGCTGAATCTTATAGGGCTACGTTTCGCGCTCGTCGGCGATTAGAGTATCGCACGGTGATGTTAAGATAAGCGGTTCCCTGGTTAGACATAAGTAAGTTATCTGAGGCGAGACTACGGCTCGATGCTGATGAACGTGTGCAATGCCCACACCTAGGCCCGGTAAAGTACCCGCGGTTATAATCCATTGATGACTGCTCTGTATATTACCTATCTTTAGCGTCTTGATGAGAATCAGTGCCACGAGTCCAGGAAAGAAGGCGTGGGGAAATTAACGCAGTGCAAGGGATGTGCCTGGCACGCTCCCTTTGGATCCCTAAAGGATTGCCCTGAAAGAAGGCACGGCGGAGACCGGCGGCGATGGGTGCACTGGGATGAGACTGGATAGGGTATTGGTTTGCTTATTGGGAGAAATAGGGTTGAATCGTGCCTGCCAGTGAGATACCGGGTGAAGCACGGAGGGTTCGTGTACGTATCCGATGATTGAGGGGGCAGATGACGCAGACGAACGGAGTAGGTGGGTCCAAGGAGCACATGGGTCGTGGGTTGTGAAAGAACGGAAACCCTTACTTGGGCACCAGGTGTCTGAATGTTCTCTTCGTTTTCGGGATCATGTGCCTGGATGAGGTTTGGACCTCAAGTGATACCGGTGCCTGGCGCACCAGGAAGGATATGGAGGTGGTGTGCGCCTGTGATAAATGCCTTTCCGTCTGTCTCTTGTGAGCGATCAACGGTCCGTTGGACATCTCTCGAGACATCTATGGAGTAAGGCCTCTAGGGTGCTACCGCACACGTCTAATAGCTGTTGATTGCTGGATCATTGTTTTTGCGGATATCACCACCACAGATTCAGTGGTGAGACAACTACGGCCCGGACAGAATAGGATGATCAGGGGGCTGGCGCGTGTTGGGCTGGACCTGATGATTCTGGTAGTCATGGCGCAAGTTGCTGTTCCACTGTATGGGAACTTGGCAGGTGGTCCGTGGAGAAGAGACACATGGAGGTAGGGGGCGTCTAGGATGGTGCCGTGCACTTTTATAGGAGGTAGGGACGAAATGCGGCCGGCAAGGCAGCGAGCGTGGGGACCAGAGACCTGAAAAGAGTTCATACGGTGACTGTATTTGTCGTTGGCCTCTATATTGTCGGAGAGGCCCTGCGAGTGCCCGCTGGACTAGGCGGGGACTCGGTGCCTTGGCCGAGGGCTCGGCTCGCTCGATCAGGGACGGGTCTCCATTATGCAAGATATTTTCCCAAAACGAATGCTTATTCCGCCGGTCGGGGTCAATCATTCTTTTTATTATCAGACCGAGTTTTGCACAGAAAATTGGTAAAAAAGAGGGAACTGTCAACGTAAGTAAGCGTGGTTTGATGCAAGGAACGGACCTTGGGAAACTCAAATTCGGCGCGTCCCTAATATCCCGTTACTCTGTTCCTGTTCTCTTCTTCATATCTCCCCGCTTCCTTGTCTCATTCGCCCAATTCTCCTTCCTCTGAATCTCCTTCAACTTCTCTCTGTGCAATCCTGCATCATGCGCGCCTCCGCAGAAGACGAAGACCCCCTCGCTGCTGCTCTCCGCCCTCCCCTGGATGAATCACCCGAAGCTAGAGCAATACGCCTTGCTCGTGAAGAAGAGGCCGCTCGTGTCTCTCAGGCCATCGACGAGGCCATCCGTGTTGAACGGCAGGCCAATAAGAAAAACAAGGTAGTTCGTGTACTCCTTCTGGGTCAAAGCGAGTCTGGTGCGTCCGTCTCACGCGTGTACCCCACACTCATAAGCCACTGTTGCTTACCTCGTATTCAGGCAAGTCCACGACTCTGCGCCGTGCGTGATGTCCTCGTACCTTTGTGTACCTATGTAATCCTCGGTTTTCTTCCTAGAGTTCCAGCGTATCTACACACCCACAGCATTCCGAGAAGAACGGATACACTGGCGTGTTATTATCCAGCTCAATGTCATTCGCTCCGTGCATACGATCCTAGGGGCGGTTGCCGCCCATCGCCGACAAACCTCTCGTACTCGCGTCCGCACCATCTCCGGCCCACGCTGGGACTCACGCTCTCAGGTTACGTCCGTACGGACAGACGGAAAGGGCAAGGGTAAAGGCCGTGTGGACCTTGAGTCTGACCTTGAGGACGAGGATGAGAGGCCCATTGATCCATCTGCTCGCTCATTTTACGCCGACTCGTATTCTGAAGATGAGTCCCAAGAAGACGCTGAACTCGATGCCATTTCACAGCGCCTGACGCCTCTCCGGCGGGTCGAAGCGATGCTTAAGGAGCGCCTTGTTCCACCCTCCGAGGACGAGCCTGCCGATCTCGGAGGGGGCGCCCTGGGTTTAACCGTTTCTGCTCTTGGTCTCGCCAAAGAGGTGTTCGTGCGCCCAGGGAAGTGGCGCGCCGGTGGCGCAGGTACACGCCCCGCAAGTGCCGTGGCAACCGAGGCAGCAGACGAGAGCCAGCGTGCGCTATTCGAATGTCGGTTCGACTTGATGCGGCTGTGGTCTAGCATGCGCGTGCGTGAGATTCTGGCGCTGCGCCGCATACGACCTGAGGAGGAGAGCGGGTTGTGAGTGGACAGTTCTTTCCACACTCGGTAGGACTAACGAAATTTCGTGCTCTCATTCCAGTTTCCTTAATGATTTGGACCGTGTAACCGGGTACAATTACGTCCCCACGGACGGTGCGCGGCGCGATACCCTATCTTTGGACGCCAGTGCACTTAGGTTAACAAGCTTTGAGCAGATGACGTGCTCAGGGCGAGGTTGAAAACAATCGGCGTTTCAGAGTACAAGTTCGAGATGGAGGCGGGAGATCAGGGAACACAATGGCGAATTGTGGATGTCGGTGGATCACGTTTCCAAGTGCGCTTGCATGCATCTGGCCTGCCTCATGACCCAGACTACTGACAGCTCGACTGCAGCGGCGTATGTGCCCCATCCTTCCATCCGGTTGTCGCGGTCTCTTACATGTTTACGTTTTTTCGCGCGCTGGTGTACAAAGCTACATGGGTGCCTTTCTTTGATAATGGTGCGCGCATTTTTCTGGTGCGCGTGGCCATCATGTTCCATGTTGACGGAATACGTAGTGGAGGCCATCATCTTCCTAGCGCCCATCTCTGCGTTCGACCAAGTTCTGTCAGAAGATCCCAAAGTGAACCGTCTGGTACGTTACTTGTACTGGTCGACTCATTGGGCCTGATTCTTTTACGTCCTCATAGGAGGACTCCGTATTATTATGGAAAGGTATTTGCCAAAACAAGCTACTAGCCAAAGTCGATCTCGTGCTCTTCCTCAACAAGTGCGACATCCTCCAGCGCAAGCTTGATTCTGGTATTCGTCTCGCACGATATGTGAAAAGCTACGACGATCGGCCGAACGATATGGAGACAGCTTCCAAATGTGCGTCTGTCTCTCCTTGTGATCTTTTCTCACTGATTGTCATTTCGGGTATACTAGACTTCCGCGGGAAGTTTAGCGCCATTCAAAGAACCTATTCGCCAGTGCCGAGGCGATTTTATGGTTATTGCACGTCCGTCACGGTGGGGATTTTTCTCGACTACTCTGCGGAAAACTACCTCCTGATAGAAACTATATAGGAAAGCACGACGACGGCAGGCATCCTTGCGAGTGGTAGGTTCAATGTGCCTAATCCTTAAATGACACCTCGCTGATCGTTTCTAAGTTCGAGATATCGTACTACGGCAGAACTTACGTTCGTTGAGACTCGCCTGAGCGGCCAGCACAAAATTGCGAATCGCGATAGGTATTTCTTCTGTTACCCTGAGTATCTTTCAAGTAGACCTGGTGACAGCTTTTACTCGAGCGTTACGCGAGTAAACGGCAGAGTATCTTGCAATTGCGATCGAGAGTGATATACATGATTTCATCTCATTATTTTATGTCTACATTGCTACAGTACACGGATACACCGACGCATCATCATGCCAATGAAATGATTACAGTATTGTGCGGATTGGCATAGTCGACTACATTGATTACTCAGCAACGAGCACCATTGACTCGACTTGCGACGCCGACGAGTCTTCGAGACCCTAATCAATCAACTTACTATATCACTCACCTTTTCGTAGTGTGTCCCATGGTTAAGGGCAGTTCAAAATCATCCGCGTCGTCTGCCACGCGTAAGAAGCACGCACGCAAGGCCGCAGGGGGCAAGGACGGTCCACCCAGTGATGTGTCGAACCTGCCCAAGGACAAGAAGCCCAAGGGAAAGGACAGGGGAAAGAACAAGGAGCCGCCGCGCAAGAAGGCGTATGTCCCACCTGCCAAGCCGCAGCCTGTGCAGCAAGACCCGATCGATGCTCTCGGGCTGGCGCAGCGCCTGCCGCCGGACTTGCTCGTCGTGCTGCGTGGGCTGAGCAAGAAGGACACGGTGACGAAAACCAAGGCGCTGGAGGAGTTGCGTGTGGGGTGGATCGATCGTGTGCGTCTTCCAAGCGATAACGACGATCAGGATGCCGACGCATATACACGGCTCGACGCACTCTCACTCTCGCTGCCGATCTGGGTGCGTTCCATCTCGTCTCTCTTGTCGTCCCTGGCTTATCACACACGACTGTTATTTATTTTATTTGGTAGGTGCACCACGCGCCCGCGCTCTTCCTGCACCCTTCCCGCCGCCTGCGTGTACTCGCGCTCACGGTCCACGCCGAGATCCTGCGCGCGGAGCCCCTGTGCACCCAGATTCTCTTCCACCTCCGTGAGGTCGTGTCGGCCGAGCAAGTCGAATGCATCCTCGGCAGCTGGTGCATGGCCGCACGCGACGCCGAGAGGCAAGTCGCGCTCGTTGCACAGCGCTCCTGGGACGCGCACATCCTCCTCCCCGTCGTACCTGCACCTGCACCTGCACCATCTCCCTCGCCCGCACATACAGTCGAACCCAACGGAAGCGCAGACCAGCTCGTACTCGACGACACACATATGGCCGCTCTGCTCGCGTTCGCACAGCGCGCGCTGCTCGACCCCCTCGCGCTGCATGCGTACTTGAACCCCGTGCAGGTGCCCGTTGACGTCGTCGTGCCGCGGACCGTGCGTGGGCGGCCGGTCCCTCCCCCGATGGCGACGCAGATGCAGAGAGCGGAGGACGAGAACGCGGCTTCGGCGCGGACAAGAGGCGGAGAGAGTGAGGAGGAGAGCAGTGCGGATCGGAAGGCACGGTTGCGGATCGGGGCACTCGGCGCGTTGCAGTGGGTTCTAGGTGCGTGTACGCATTTACGTCGGATTCGTGGGGGGCTCACGAGCGACGCACGTTCAGATGCTTGTGTGCAGAGACGCAAGTTACCTGAGAATCTACTCGAGATTCTATCTGACGCGCGGCTGTGGAGCTCATTTTGTCATGAACAGACGTGTCCTTTTACGGAGGGCGAGAGCTTTGGTTATGGGCAGCCCGGGGTTCGAAGTTATGCCTGGGCGTTGCTCCTCGCGCTACTAGAGAACTGGCCAGGTACGCCTCCAGCCAACCAGGACTTATTGTTATTGACAGGGTAGATATTTAGACGAAACTGCTGGCTTGGTGCCGTTGCTCAGCGTCGCCGTTCTTCGCTCCGCTTTTGCTGAGCCAAGCGTGCAGGTCAGAGGAGTGATGTGGCGGCCGTGGCTGAAGTTTCTCAAGGGTACGCTCTGGCTTAGGCTCTGTGGTTTTGATGTCACTCATTATGTGGTAGAGTTCCCTCGCGCCTGGGAGATTGATGCCACTTTTGAAATCCCCAAGGCGACCGAAAGCGACTCCGACGAAGAAGACGAAGACTCTGATACGGGAGGCAACTTAAAACAACCACCAGCAGCTCCTGTTGTACAGAGCGGTCGATCACCAGGCTTCGCAGATTTCTTGCAGTTCTTAGAGCTCGGTTGTGGGGGCTTGCCATTACAAGGCTACCCTGCCGTTCTCGCCTTTCTCCACTCCATCCCATCGTCCGTTCGTGCCCAACTCGCTACCCTTCCATACTCCACAGTAATGCTGAATGGTTTCTCTCTTTTTCCCACGATAGATCTTACTCCATTCCGACACCGACACCCCCGCCAGCCCATTCTTCTCCTCATTCTGGGCCGCCATCGACGGGCGCGCGCTTAGTGCCCTCGATCGTACCGCCAAGTCTGCCGCGTTCCTTAGAGCCTTGCTCGAGTGCACCGCGTTCGTGGCGCGACGCGTGCGTGGTTCTCGCGACGGCACGGGAAACAGTACGTACGACGACGATGCGGCAGAGGCACTCGTGCGTGCGCAGTATGCGAGAGTGTTGGAAGAAAGCACGTCAAGGAAACTCAGAGTCGAGGAAGGCGTCGCAGGAGAACTGATCGCAAAGAGTATGGTCACACTGAACGAGATCGATCCAGGTATTCGTGCTCCTACTATGCTATCCCGTGCGTTTCTAAGCGGCTCGCGTCGGGGTAGGGCTGTTTGACGCAGCTTGGGACACTTTCCTACCCGGGACGAAGGCACTTCTGGCCTCCACGGATGCACAACACATACACCTGCTTTTCTCCTTTCTCAAAGCTTTCCGCACCGTGTTTACAAATAGCAGTCACCCTCTCTCAGTTGCAGATAGTCTCTTCGAGTGGGTCGTAGAAGGCATACTTGCCCAAAGTCGGAATGCGCTCCGCTCGCAGTCACAGGATGAGGGGATGCAGCGCACGCTAGGTGTATTGCTTGGCATGATCGATGCTTTCGGAGATTCACTTCTTGTCGGCTCTGGACATGCGGAGGTAGGAACCCCTATTTTCCAGATATTTTCCCTTGTGCTTACACCGACACTCTATGAGGCATTGGATGAGATGATTTTGGAACACTCTAGCAGGATATTGAATATTTCACCAAGGCTTTTAACAACCTACCTCTCGTGTCGCGGTGACCAGGCGGTAACGCTCAAACTCTGGCGTTCACTTCTGGAATCGCTACCCACACAACCCGTCTACGTCGTCCTTCCGCCTCTCCTAGATGCAACTGAGCAAGGTGCACTTCCAGAGCATCTGAAGCCCGCCCAACAAGAGTTTGACAAATCGATCAGTGCGATATTCGCTGATGCCATGGCGTCCGTTAATGTGAACGCATTACCTCTGCTCCTACGCGTGGTCCGGTGCTCAGGTGTGCCGAGGTGCTAATTTGTTTCGATTTTCTGACAAGACCGGAAGGTTACTTTGTCGCGGAGAAATCGTTCGATGGGTTGTTTCAGCAGGTGATCGTCACCTTTGGAGAGGTCCTCTCTCGTATCCTTCAAGGAGATGATGATGAGGACCCAGTCAAGTTGGCCGTGCTGATCGATGTTATTGCTGCTTGCCTCGAAACCAGACCCGAACGAGCACTTCATGAGGACCTGGCACTCTCCCTTCTTCCTGACATTTTTGCTCTAGCATTCTTGCTGCCAAAGGCTCTGCCGGCGGCCGTCTTTCCTGTGGCGCAGAAGACGTGGGCGTCTTGGTTGGAAAGTGCGCCTGTGAGTTTACAAAAACAGTTAGGCGCGGCAATCTCCGTGCGCTTACAAGACGCCATCGTTCATACCTCAATCCTCGTAAGGTGAGACCCTAGAATCCTCTGCGGCGTACGACACTCACCCTGCGACGAGCCCTTTGGATATCCTGCGTGCCGCGACAGACGGTGGTGTGGATAGACTTCTTGGCGGATTGGATGAGTTGCTTCCCACGAAAAGGGCCCTCAATGACATGCTCTGCAACCTTCGGCTCGATCCAGCGACTGCTAGTCTTGCAATCCTCGACCCCCTCATTCCACCACAATCGTCCTTCGAAACCGCGGAAGGCCCAGACTGCGAATCCGACCAGCAAGGGCTGGGTGCATATGCGCGGGGCGTCACGGCACTGTTGTACACTTACGCTGAGAACAGGGGACTAGCACGAGCCAACCTGTGGGCACTCCGACATTTCCTCGCACTAGCGACGTATGCGGAAGAATTGCTCGCAGTGCCGTCTCTACCAAATCCGGCATTCTCAAGGACGGCACCCGAAAACGTCTTGCAGGACATTACGGCCAAGGCGCAGCAGCTGACTGCCTATCTCCTGATGACCGCCGCTGCGGACGACAACTGGCGTGTGAACGCGATCACGTCGCTTCTGAATGGAAGGCGTACGAATTCTTTGGGCGGTCTAGCGTCTTTCACCGTGGAACTCATTGAACACGCGCAAGACGAGGATGACGGCTTGCACGCAAGGATAGTTCATGCCGTACTGCGACACGTTTTACGTGACGCCACGAGGGATGAGGCCGACCAATGGATGCTTCTAGCTCGCAAATTAGAAAAGAACTGTGCGTCTACTTATCGTAATTATTGTGAGGGCCAGTCGTAATCAACGGGCCGAAAAGCCCTAGCGCTTTCGCTTGCCATCGTGACCTGCGTTTCGCAGCTTGGTTCCGAGCCTACCCGTCTTGACAGATACCGAAACGAGTTAGCTGCGGGAATCTTGGGCATCCCTCCAAGCAAGGCGAACACGGATGGCCTCCTTCTGTTGCGTCGCCTGGTCGCCACTGCCCCGGACCCAGAGTCTGATGTAGTATTCCTGCCACAACCCCGTGCCGTTAACTTTGTGAAGGCATGCCAGGGGTGGGTCTCATCAGACGAGGACATCGACGAAGACGTCGAGAGTGAAATCACGAACGTGTTCTTCCACCTCGTACCCATCTTGCAAAACGTGTCGGGATCGCACTGGGAGTTCATTTTTGATGTGATCGAGAACAATCTTGAGGTGAGCCATCCCCGTAGTTGTCTTTAACGGGCCACGTTGATTGGGTTTATGCAGAACACCTCGTTCGAGGACGATACGACACTCACGACCCTCTGGAGGACTATCCGGCTCATTCAGGTTATCCAAGACCAAGTTCTCTATAACAAGGCTCTGCGTGCTGACTGGAAGCAACGCGAGACAACGGTGCTCTCCCTCCTCCGGGATATCGTGGCATCGGAACCTAGTATGTGCTGATTTGCCCATCCGGTCTTCCGTCACTCATGGCTCACAGGGTCTGTTCCTGCATCGGCTCCTCGCGCGGTATGTCGTGAGGCAGCCCTATCAATCGTGCAAAAATTACCCTCCTCCTTGATGGATCACACAACCTTACCCAAGGCAAGTGTCCCCGCAACACGTAACAGTAGACGTACTGATCATTTCGTTCGACGCTGTCTAGATGTCGCATCTTTTGTTCGATCCGTCTACAAGTGTTCAGAAGATGGCTTATGAGTTGTTACGGGAGGCAGCCCACAAACGCACCGAACACCTCGTAATCGAAGCAGGCGTAGACACAGAGTCCATTGTCAGATCTTCGCTGCCTCTGGAACTGATATCACTGCTTCAACAAACCCTCGATATTGTCGATATCGAGGAGAACCCAAGCCAGGTACGCCCAGATGTAGTTGAAGCCCTCGTTGACCAGTAATCAATGACATCGCAGAGAACATTCGGGGCTTTACTTGGCTGGATGATCATTCTGGACCTGTATACAAACGCGGTACGAAATCATCTTCTTATCGTTCACGTCAATATTCAAGCCAGATTTATAGTCCATGAAGGTCAAGTCTGGGTATTCGGAACATCTACAGGAAGTCGAATTAGTTACCACTCATCTGATCCCTTTGGTTCTCAACCTCCTTCAACTCTATGGAGGTGTTGGCAAAGCGGTCAAGCTGGACGCGTGGTCAATAGACCCATTTTATATTGAATGTAAGGTATCTCAACACCATTCCGACCTACAACTTATCGGTCCATCAGTGTACGAACCAGGACACCCTCTGAGCATCCGGCTCCTTGCTGCTCACGTATATTACCGAGCACTCTTGACCATACCATCCCTCGTACGTTCTTGGCTAGTCGACTGCAAGGACAAGAACCTGTCCATATCCGTCACAACATACACTGCGACGCACTTCTCCCCCGTCATCATCGATACCGAACTCGCTCACCTCAAAAGCCCCGAAGGCCTTGAAGAATTGAACGCAGAAAACCTCACGGTCAAAGTGGCTAGCGCTGTGAACGAAGTCACAGCGGCGTACAACGTCGACGAGCACCAATTGGAGCTTACACTGAAAATTCCCAGCGACTGGCCTCTGCAGCGAGTCACGGTGAAAGAATCAAAAAGAATCGGTGTCACAGAGAGCCGTTGGCGAGGCTGGCTACTCGGCGTGCAGCAGATCGTTTGGTCCCAGGTACGTGTGTGTGGCTCGCAAGCAGGCGGCCATCTGCTAACTAAGCCCATCAGAACGGACGGATTGTCGATGCGATCAGCCTTTTTAAGAAAAATGTCGCGCTGCACTTCGAGGGCCAGACCGAGTGCGCGATCTGCTATTCGTAAGAGCATTTCCCCTTTCCCTGCAAGCGTTGCAAGAGGGGGGTCTGACACCCGTCCTGTCCCAGTATCATCAGCCTTTCTGACGGATCTCTGCCGCGAAAACCATGCAAGACATGCAAGAATCGTTTCCACGCTTCCTGTCTGTATAAGGTATGGGTTTTCCGACATCCTAGGTCCTGGTCCAGAGACTGACTAATGTACCAGTGGTTCAACACGAGTCATTCTTCAAGTTGTCCCCTCTGTCGTTCTGAGTTTATGTAGCAAGCTAGAAGAACATACGGTGTAGCCTACATGGTTGTATTCTTACGATTTTGTGCATTTGACTACAAAAACTGCCACGAGTACTATTAATACAATATTGTTGGAATATAAGAATAAGCAGCAACCATGCAGTTTGGAGTCTAGATGGAACTAGAACCTATCGTGCATTATTAGAGACTGATTTATCTACTGATCCTACCGATAGACACCGCGATTTCTCTTTGAAACCGATTCCACAAGCATGGCCCGGGGGCGATATTCTCCGGTCTCCGGTCTAAGACCAGAAGTAAAGGCCGCATCGGATCACTGGGTGTCCGCAGCCGATTCCAGCGCAGCGAGCCTGTCGACAAGATCATCCATAACATCTCGGGGCTGTCCTCCCAGACCAGCAGCAGCGGCAGCGTTACCGCTCGTCCCATCCTCCTTCTGCTGCTGATCCAGCGCTAGGCCCGTCTTCATGGGCACGAGCGGCGCGCCACGCGGCTCGAATCCAGGGGCGATGCGACGGAGGGCCTCGCGCTTGCGGCGCTGCTTCTCGTCCTCTCGCGCACGGAGGAGAGCCTCGCGCCGGGCGGCGTGTGCGGCGAGCGTCGCGCGGCGATTGGACTCGACGGTAAGGACGTGCGGCTCTAGAGTGAACGGGTAGACGAACTGGACGTGGGGTGTGTGTGTGTGTGTGTGTGTGTGCGTGTGGGAGGGGTCGCGGTGAAGGTGAAACTTACGTATGGGTTTACGCTTTCGGGGAGAGGGTGGATGTCGGGAGGAAGCTCTACCTGACGGGCGTCGCGAGAGGAGGAGTGTGAGTTGGAGCAGAGCGCGCTCAAGGGGCAGGCAGAGGGAGGTTGACATACGTGTTTTGGGACGCGCAGACTGGGAGATTGGATCAATGGCACACGGGATGCGGCAGCATACTGAGATTTCGCTAGGTTTGGGCTGGAGATTACTTTTATTAAAGGTGGATATCGTTCGAGACGTACAGTGTTCATGCGACATGGACCGCAGACGGGACTTGTTGCTACTAGCCTGGTCTGGTACTGTACTAATTTGCTGTTGTTGAGCCTTGGTAGAGAACACGTGACAAGCTATCACGAAGAATGCAGCAGACAAAAAGAACAAACGCCATTGTAACGGATGTTATAGCGAAGTAAAGATAACGAAAATGTGTCCGTTCAGTAAACACCATATCGACCTTTTGAAGACCACAGAGAGTACGGAATTTATAAGGTAACCTAGATATCCTTGACTTGCTCTTCACACCACTCCCATAGCTTCTTCGCCAGCTCGGCGTCGAGCGCCTTCTTGCTCGGAGCCACGACGCGAGCCCACGCCGTGAGATACTATACACGTAGGACGTAAGGTGAGACTCCCCAGACAGAATGCTGTACCCACCTTGCCATTGAGTTCGCCCGCAGCGGGTGCAGTGCCAGCATACAGGGAAGTGATTGCGCCATAAGAGCTATCGTATGTTCCCATCCGCCCGATGAGTCGAACCAGCGAATTCGAATTACGCGTGAGATCCGTGTTGATGGTCCCAGGGTGCAAAGAGGTCGATACTATGCCTTCAGCGCCGTAACGCCGAGCGAACTCATTGGAAAAGAGGATATTTCCCTACGAAAATGAGCACCGGGTGACTGAGGAGAGGTATTCGTACACCTCACCAATTTGCTCTGGCCGTATATCTTGGTCGCGTTAAGCTTCTTGCGTGCCTCGAGCAAATCGTTTCCGGGGCCGAGCGTGGCCCATTTAATACCTTCGGGCGGTACATACTGATGACCTAGAGAGCTCACGTTGACGACGCGGACAGTTCCCGCAGGATTATTTTTTGCGGTTGCGATGAGAACGGGAAGAAGTAACTTGGTGAGATAGAAGTGTCCTGCAGGTTCGATGTGTGATAGTGGTTGCAAAGTCCGTCCACAACCCACCTAGAACGTTCGTTCCGAATTGCATATCGAAACCTTGTGTCGTCACCTTATCAACCACTGCATATACGCCACTTGCGTCAGGTTAGAGGCGTGTCTCATGGCGTGAACACGAGCAAATCCTCACGCGTTGTTATAGAGCGTGTGAAGCTCGGTCTCCTTGCCGATGTACTCTTCTGCGGCGGCCTTGATGGAAACAAGGTCTGCTAGGTCGAGCTTCAGAAAGAAAATGCTGTCCTTTCCGGTCTCCTTCTTGAGCTCTTCGATCACCTCTTGTGACTTCTCCTCTGAGCGCGTCGCGATATACACCCTGGCACCGTTCGCGAGCAGCACCTACAAGCGCTCTCCATCAGCGAAATGCCACGATGAGGTTGACGAAGACTTACCCGTGCTGTCTCCCTCCCTATTCCACCATTGCCACCCGTCACGATGACAGTTTTCCCCGTTTGATCAGGGACATCCACAGCAGTCCAAGTTGGCTTTGGAGGAAAGAGTTGGCCAAGGGTCCCAATATTTTTTCGGCCATGGTTCAGAGTTCAGAAAGTGCCAGATAACGGTGGAAGTAATGAGCTATCGTAGGGGGAAAGGGGAGACTACGACGGTCGTAGGGCTGTGCACTGTGCCGTACACTAACTTAATAGTCGTGCGGAGCTGATTTAATATATTACGGTCGCAGCGCCTGTCAGAGGTGTCAACGTTGTAAAGCTTCATTTCATTCATAGTAACTTGCAGAGTACACCGTTCAGTTTGCCGTTGTTGATGATGACTGTACTGGCTCATAGGATCATGTGATGCGTACAGTAACCGTGACAGTAAAGCCCTTTGGCATCTTATGTAGTACATTTGCTCAGCTCATATTAGCTTGTATAGGCACCAGCATATCGTATTGAACTTGTGCATGCTAATGGCCCATCCTGTGGTCCATCATTCCAGCCCAGATACCTGGCACGGCAGGGGACGAACTGCACGAAACTCACCTGGACCTTTTAACTTCCCATGGTCACAGTTTGAGTAACGATGTGCTTTGTCTATAAGTTTGATAGCTATCGATGCCCCTTCTGCGGTTGCTTCTACTGGGCCCATTCCACGTGGAAATAGCGGCGCGGTGCGGGCCGAACCCTGAGGGTGATGTCCGTCGTCCTCTCGTGCGCAGAAGAGAGCCTCGCGCTGGACGGCATGCGCAGCATGTTGAGCTGGCAGCACTAACAGCGAGATAAAACAAGAGCGGCTAAGAGACAAAAGTATACTTCAGAGGTTGAAGAAACTCTATAGCAGCGCTACACACCTAAGAGACAAAAGTATCTACTACAATGTCAGCGTAAGGTAGAGAGGCTTAGTAGTAAAGGGAACTTACACTTCAGAGGTTGAAGAAACTCTGAAGTGTGAGGGCGAAAACAGCAGGCCTTTTATACAGGACGCTTAGCTAAGAATGGTCTGTGCGCACTGGTGACTCAAACAAAATACACCTGGTCTGTGCACCAGAGGGAGAAATGCCATTGGAGGGCAGAGAACAATAAAACCGCCTAATGCGGATGTCATCGGTATCTTAACAATAAGAACAAGGAGAACCTAATAAGGAGCTACAAAATAAAGATAAACAATAACCGGTCCGTGCAAGTCCGGAAGTCCATAATCTAACCATAAGGGTCAGATACCGTAAAAGGAAGGGAATGACTTGATCATATCCCACGAGACATCACACTTCAATTTGGTGACGTCTCAACATCCCTCCATGATCAAGGCAGTCCATTCTGGAGATAAGAATAGGTGGTAGATGGAGATGAGCGTGTGTCAAGTTTCAACAAGGTTGAAAATGCTTTGCAAGTTCTCAACATAAGAACTGTGCAAGAGTCTACAGGAGTTCGGGATTGAATTCCCTAGAACACCTGACTTCATAGTGTCATAAAGGACGACTTTTTGAAGTGCGGTGTGAAACTCCATATAAGACAGAGAGAAAGGACTCTCTTCTGCAGATATAAGAGTGGATCTTATTCTGCCTTGACACTTCATCGACAACCTTATAAAAGGTCCATCAACCCGAATTTCTGATAGATGTGGATCCTATCCACACTTTTCTCCATTACACCAACCCAACATCATTAACCAGCTTCTCGAAGGTTTCCCTTGGTAGAGACTTAGTAAGTCCATCTGCTACCATGTCCTTCGTTGGAGTGCGTATCAGGTGTATCACCTTGTTTTCTACATACTCCCTGACAGCGTGGTGTTTGATGGGGATGTGTTTGGACCGTCTCCCAGTGACTGGATTCAGGGCTAAGTCTACAGCGCCCTTGTTGTCACAGTGAAGAGGTATGGGGGAGGAGACCTCATACCCCAGTTCCTCTAGGAACGTCCTATACCACTGAGCTTGGTTTGCAGCCTCAGCAAGGCTCATATACTCAGCTTCTGTGGTTGACTGAGCTACCGTCTTTTGCTTTCTGGTGCACCATGAGATGGCACCATTTGCAAGTAGGTAGACGTAGCCTGTGGTGGAGTGGCGATCTTCCTGGTCACCCCAGGAAGAGTCACAGTAGCCATGAAGGCCTTCTCCACCATTCCCTCCAGAGTAGCGCAACGCGTAGTCCTTTGTGGTATTAAGGTATGCTAACACGTATTTGGCTAAGTGGAAATGCTGCTGGGAGGGATTGGAAGCAAATTGGCTGAGGCGCGCAACAGCGAAGGAGATGTCAGGTCTGCTTCCAATCTGCGCATATAGCAGAGACCCGATTATCTGTTGATACTTCTTAATATCAGAAGTAGAGGCTTGATCTTCGTATTTGATCAAGTGAGCCTCCGCGCCAGAGGGAAGAGGGGTGTATACTGGGTTGGAATCCCTCATTCCAAACCGTTCAACTACGTCTGAGATGTAATCTGACTGGTTGATCATCATAGTGCGATTAGCACGATCTCTGGTGATGTTAACACCGAGGTATGACTGAATCTCTCCCAGATCGGTCATCTCATATCGGCTTGATAGAGACGCCTTCAGATCATTGATCTTATCGAGCGAGTTGCCCAGTATAGTGATATCATCTACATATAAGATGACGAAAAGTGCATCACCCCCCTCTTGGAGATGATACACGTATACTCCTGCATCAGAGTATGTCCGCGTGAAGCCGAGTTCACCAAGAACTCCATGAAATTGTAGATTCCATGCGCGGGAGGCCTGCTTCAGACCATAAAGGGCTTTCTGAAGCCGGCACACCAAGTGTTCTTGACCAGCAGTGACGAAACCTACGGGTTGCTCCATGTAGATTTCCTCGTCCAGTTCTCCATGAAGGAAGGCCGATTTGACGTCCATCTGGTGAATCTCCCAATCCTCCAGAGTGGCTAACGCCAATAGTAGCCTTAAGGACTCAAATCGGGCGACTGGACTGAAGGTTTCGTCAAAGTCCACCCCCTCTAGTTGGGTGAACCCTTTTGCCACCAGCCTAGCACGAAAGCGTCCATCTGCTTTCTTCTTAAAGACCCACTTGCACTTCACCACCTTCCTTCCAGCAGGAAGGGGTTCCAGCCGCCAGACCTGTAGCTTATCCAAGGCATCCAGTTCATATTGGCATGCCTCTTGCCACTGGTCGGCGTATTCAGACTCCATGGCTTGCCTGAAGGTCTGAGGGTCCCTATAGCCAGGGGCCTCTGCCGCATTCAGCAAGTCCATCATGGTAAGCCTACTGCTTCCTTGTACAAACTCGTCATTGTCCTCATTGTAATAGCGAGGATTCTGACGCCTCGTTCTTGTGCTCCGCCTAGGGCGAGGAGGCGAGGACACCTGCTCAGTCCTGGGACTTCTAGGAGTCTCGGCAGGAGGACTGATTTCCCTGTTGAAGTTAGGGGCAGGTATCAGCTGGGTCACCATAGGTGGCCAGTTGCGCCTAGAGCGTGAAGGACGAGGAGGGGTAGTCGTAGGGGGTGCAGAGGGTGGGGTCTGATATATTGTCTGATCTTCTGGAGCGGGGTGAGTGCTCGGTGGGGTGCTAGGCTGTTGTTCCTGCGGAGGGGCTTCCTCCGGTACCTGTATAGTAGGCGGGGCCATATTGACTGGCGGCGCCTGAGGTGCTGTGGCAACAGCTGGTAGAGGCTGATCAAGCACTCTAATATATATATTACCGCCGGTGGAGTCAATTACCTCCTGCTCCGGCACTGGTGAGGTATACTGGTGAGGGATCAGGTCACTGCGGGACGGAAAAACGCTTTCGTCAAACGTAACATCTCGAGAAGAGACGAAGCATCGGCTATGTCTGTCCCATAGTTTGTAGCCCTTAGAAAGGGCTTCATAGCCCACAAACACGGCTTCCTTTGCTTTAGGATCTAGTTTCTGCCGGTTGTGTTCTGGTACGTGATAGTAGGCTTTGCAGCCAAATACTCTAAAGTAAGAGACATCTGGAACCGTACCATTCCAGAGTTCCAGCGGAGTTTTCCACTTATTAGAACGAGTGGGAGTGCGATTATATATATGCACGGCAGTCTCAACTGCTTGTTCCCAGAAGCCAAGGCTAAGGCCCGCATGATGAAGCATGCTGGTGCCTTTTTCCATAACCGTACGGTTAAAACGCTCAGCTCTCCCATTCTGTTGTGGAGAATATGGCATGGTAAGACGATGCTCAATGCCCGCTTCCAGAAGTATATGCTTGAGATCGTGATTGACATACTCGCCACCTCGATCAGAATGTAAGGATTTAATGGGCTTGTTAAGTTGTTTTTCAGCCCACGCCTTATAGTGTAGGAAGGCGTCCTTAAACTGATCTTTTGACTTCATAAAGATGACGACTGCTGCTTTTGAGAAGTCATCTAGGAAGGTGGCGAAGTATTTGTTCCCTTGAATAGAGTTACTTTGAAGGGGTCCAACTAGGTCACTATGGACGATCTCGAGGTGATCCTCGGCACGCTTCATGGAAGCAGGGAAAGGAAGGCGAGCGGATTTGCCAAGTTCACAGCCATGGCATGGTCCCGCCTCCTCTGGGGTATTGTTTATAATGAGGCCTTTTACAGCCTCAGGAGCATGTGTCTTCAGCGCTTCTTTGGACATATGTCCCATGCGCTTGTGCCAGACATCAAGGCTGGCAGATGCAGGTGCTTTGACAGTATTTAGTTTATGACTGTCAAGCCAATATAGATTGGCAGCCTTGTGTCCTTCCGCTATGGTTTCCCCTTTGTAGTGAATTGTGAAGGAAGTAGAGTCAAACGAAACTAAGGCGCCCTTTTCTGTTAGGGCACTTGTGGAGAGGATGCGTGAATGTGTGTTTGGGAGATGCAACACATTGGAGATTTTGAGGTCGTAGCCTCTGTTGGTTCGGATTGTTATAGTACCCGTTCCAACACTCTTTAGCAGAGAGCTGTCTCCTAGTAGAACTTCGATACCTTCGTGAGGTGTATAGGTATCGTAGTCTTCAATGTATGGCGTAAAATGTGTTGAGGCTCCACTGTCCATCATCCATCTTGACTCTATGTGTGCGGTTTTATCCCGCATCATGTAAAGGGAAACCTGAGGTGCTTCATGCACCTCCTCTATTTTGCCAGAGCCATTAACTATTGTAAATAGGCGGCTCTTTGGTACTGGTATGGTAGAATTTAATCTATCTGCCGGAATAGCCTCCGGCGCGGCGACAATGAGGTTTTGGGCAGCTTTCCTCAGCTGCCCAGCCTTCCCCTTCTTGGCATTCTCCTGGTCCCTTTTTAGTTTAAAACAGTCCGGCTTTTTATGGCCGGGCTTGTGACAGTAATGGCAGATAATGTCCGCTGAAGCGGAACTGCCGAGATTGGGCGATGGTTGCGCCTTTGGGGGGCGCGAACCAGAGGCCCGGTTGATTGGTGCCACCTTGTTAAGGGTGGCGGAGGGACCGGAGAGGCGTGATTCCTCATTAATGAACCTATTGATCAGGTCCTGAGGTTGTAGGTTGGCAGGGGGTCCTGCAGCCAGAATGGTGCCGGCGATAGTGGAATAAGATGGGGGGAGGGCGTCTAGCAGAATGAATGACATCTGCATATCGGAGACGGCCATCCCGTTCTCTTGAAGGGTGTTTTTGAGGTCCAACATTTTTTGTAGCTGAGGGAGGAAGGGACGTCCTTCCTCCAGCTTGGTGTTGACCAGTCCCACCCATAGATTGAAGGTGGCCATAGAGCCAACGGCACCATATAAGGCTTCCAATTGCACGAACTTGTCATGGACGCTGGGGAAGAGGACTTGGGATGTGATCCCTGATAGTACCTCTGTTGTAACTGATAGATATAAGAGGCCAATGATGACCTCCTCTTGTTTTTGCCACATGGCCAACATGGCCAGGCCAGCGTCTGTAGGTCCGGTGGGGCCAGCAGCACCTGCTGGTAAAGCAGGGTGCTGGGGGATAGCACCGGGGTTATCGTGAGTAAGATGCCTGGAGCAACCATTCATGAGCATGAGAGACGTAAATGTCTGAGCCCAGGTTTGCCAGTTAGTTCCATCCAACTTGGCGAGTTGGACGGAAGGGGGGAAGACGAGAGTGAATTGTGCCATTTGAGATGTTTTGAAGTAAAAATCTGGTTCCGAGGAGCAGTCAGAACCAGTCCAGATCTTGGTAGGAAAGGTAGCGATCCAGCCATAAGAGCGCTATACTCCGTAACACTCAAGGTGTCACGCCCCAGGTGTGCGACTTTGGAGTACCAACTTGTAAAAAAAAAGTACTAGGTAATCTAAACCCCTTCTTAGGACTAGCCTGTTACCACGTGGACCTTGCAAGAAGGGCAAGCAGTCTTAGTGATAGCTTTAGTCAGGGTCAAGCAGAGTCACGTCTGGGGTACTTTCCGGCGAAGGATTTCCCGGAGAACGTGTCCTAACCTTTAGGCAGTCCTCAGGGGCTACTCAGGTTCACTGGTAGCCCTAAGAGGGGCAGTGCCCTAGAGAGGAGCCAACAGCGAGTTCCAAGAGGAAAGATGAGGATCAACTCCAACATCATTTCCAATTGCCGTCTGTGGAGTCTCTAGACCAGACCAATAAGGGTCTTAGCACTGATGTATAGTACTTTTACTTATAGTAGCAACCCCTAGTTGTGTCAGAGGGAAGGACTTCTGGGTTTGACTATTAACCAGGCCTTCACACCCCTTAAAGAGACCCAGGTATTAACCGAGTATCTCCCAACCATTAAGGTGGCCTATAGCCGCAAGGGTCTTCCCCTATTGGCCTAATAAATCCGGACGAAAACCGGGGAAGAGAAAGTAAGTAGAGAGGAAATGCGCACAGGGGAACTTAAGGATGCGTCTGCTGACTTAACAGCTCCCTAGCACCTTTCGCGAGAACCTTCATAAGAAGGCTAGCCAGTATTGGCACGACATTTAAATAATGCCGGTGGACAAGAAAGGAATGTGTCGAAGAAAGAGGATAGAGGATGCTCACTGAGTGGGAGATTGATTGACAAGTGTGTGGTGACAGAGAGAGCAAGTGACACGAGGTAGATCTGGAATACGGCTGTTAGTATGAGCGTCCAGGGCCCATAACCTGTTGAGCTGGCAGCACTAACAGCGAGATAAAACAAGAGCGGCTAAGAGACAAAAGTATACTTCAGAGGTTGAAGAAACTCTATAGCAGCGCTACACACCTAAGAGACAAAAGTATCTACTACAATGTCAGCGTAAGGTAGAGAGGCTTAGTAGTAAAGGGAACTTACACTTCAGAGGTTGAAGAAACTCTGAAGTGTGAGGGCGAAAACAGCAGGCCTTTTATACAGGACGCTTAGCTAAGAATGGTCTGTGCGCACTGGTGACTCAAACAAAATACACCTGGTCTGTGCGCCAGAGGGAGAAATGCCATTGGAGGGCAGAGAACAATAAAACCACCTAATGCGGATGTCATCGGTATCTTAACAATAAGAACAAGGAGAACCTAATAAGGAGCTACAAAATAAAGATAAACAATAACCGGTCCGTGCAAGTCCGGAAGTCCATAATCTAACCATAAGGGTCAGATACCGTAAAAGGAAGGGAATGACTTGATCATATCCCACGAGACATCACACTTCAATTTGGTGACGTCTCAACACAGCAAGCATCGCCCGGCAGTTGGGCACAATGGAAGGGACGTGCGACTCGGGAGTGGACAGGTAGATGAACTGGAAAGGTGTGTAGGAGGGGCGGCGGCGACGATATACTCACGCATGGGTATATGTCGGTATTGTAAGAGTGACAAATGGTTGCTTTGTAGCTTGTGGGGCAGGTTGGACTTCCGTGTTTCGGGCGAGCAGGCTAGGAAATTGGGTCACTGGGGTGCGAGGTGCCGTAATATATGCACATTGGGATTTCATAGGTTTTGGCTGGGGGTCACTGGTATTAAATGTGAATATCGTTCAGAAGTTTGTGCGACGTGAACCTCAGGCGGACCTGACTGCTACTGGTAAAGTTTAAGGGCCTGTTCGGTGCGGCTGGACCCTGAAACAATGTTTCAGGGGACCCTCTGTTTCCCACCCGGGAAACAGAGGCTGCCGCGAAACATTTTTTTAATTAGTTGTGACCTCCGAACGCAAAAATAAAAACACTGTTTTGAATCGTCTCGTTACATGACAAAGCGTGACCATGTTACATCGATCATATCTAGATCCCGAGCGAGCACCTACCAAATTTAGCAGCAAGCAGTGTAAACGCCGCAACCAGCGCCGCAAAGCACCTCGAGAAGCACCCATTCCATATAAACGTGCTCGCATACACTCTCCGGTAATGACATCTGAGGACGACGAAGTGGACCTTCTATACCTTGCACTGATCGCAGCTGACCTTGTATCTGCCGCTGGGTCGGAAGTACTTGGATATGGGGCTCGCTTTGTTAAGACCGCCAAGAACACATCTAGCCTATCAGGTCAACAGTGGATTGATGAGCTCTTGGCTGGGCACGACGACAGATTTTACAATGAATTTGGCCTGCGTAAGCATGTCTTCAGGCAACTCTTGTTGGTCTTAGATAGGGACGCGGGTCTGTGTGGATCCCGGCATGTCTCCGCAGCGGAACATATTTGCATATTTCTACACTATGCACGGAGGGGATTATCCAACCGGGCTCTCCAGGAGCGGTTTCAACGGAGTGGGGACACAATCACAAAGTACAGTATGTTTTATTACTGAATACATCACTTACGAGACAAATACCCAACCAGATGCATCCACCGCATGCTGGATGCGCTAACTTCAGATCTGGTGTACAGTGCCTATGTCAAGCAGCCTACAGACGATGCACCCGTTCCTGATGTCATAAGACACTCCTGGAAATTTCGTTTCTTCAAGGATTGTGTTGGCGCGCTGGACGGGACACACATACCAGCACATGTCTCTGAGGACCAACATGCAAGATATCGGAACCGGAAGGGGCAACTATCTCAAAATGTCCTTGCAGTGTGCGATATGGAAATGAACTTTCTATATGTCTTAGCTGGCTGGGAAGGTAGCGCATGCGATGGTCGGGTCTTTCAGGACGCCCAGGATTCCGACTTCAAGATACCTGCTGGTCGTTATTACTTAGCCGACGCAGGGTACCCAGGATCGGACGCACTTCTTGTACCTTACCGGGCTGTCAGGTATCATTTAAAGGAGTGGGGTCAGGCTGGCACTAAGTACATCACATGAAAGGTTCAATAGATTTTGTTTCAGGTTGATGAAACGAATTGTAGACCTCAAAACTACAAGGAACTGTTCAACCTCCGTCATGCACAGCTCAGGAGCGTCATCGAGCGAATCTTTGGAGTCATGAAGCGGCGTTTCAAGGTCCTAGTCGTTGCACAGGAGTATTCTATTCGAACCCAAGCTCAGCTGGTGGGCGCCTTGGTGGTATTGCATAACTTCATCCGGATATACGACCCTACCGATGTGATTGATGGCGATGATGATTCTCAAGAGGATGAAGATGGCCTGCGTCAAGGAAACATAAGTCGGCAGGAGAGACAGAGAGCGAATGACTGCCGAGAAAGGATTGCCCAAGAGATGTGGGATGATTATGAACGTACTATCAGACAGCGTCGCAATTAGCAATGCATTGTAGAATATATTGAGTCAACGGAGCAGCGTTGTCCGTGTTTTGCACCCCTCCCCATGGGCGACTTCTTGGGCAACTTGGTACTTGACTTGGTACGATCCACCTGCCGATCGCGGTCCCGATACGGCTTCTCGATCGTGACGCGTCGATCTTCTCCCCAATACGGCTCTCGTGCTCTACGCGTCTCCAACGTCCTCCCTGCTCCCTTGCACCTCCCACATTCCACAAAGGCCACACAGGATGAAAAAGGACAAGGACGCGATGAATCGCTGGTCAGAAGCCGACGAAGCGACCCTAGTACACACGCTGGCCTCCGAGAAGGCCAAATCAAACTGGGGTGACAATGGCCCCAAAAAGGTCGCGTGGACCGTGTGTGAGGCTGCCCTCCTGGGCAGCGAGAAGACATTGGGAGGGTCCCCAAAGACCCTCCAATCCATCAAGAACCGGTGGCAGCGGGTGCGTAGTGGCCTCTTTGTAGGTTGTATGCGCTTATCCGTCTCTCCGAGTCTAGATCAAGCAAGAATTCGAGACCGTGAAGGAACTCAGAGGTCTATCAGGATTCGGCTGGGACGATGCAAAGAAAACCGTCACGGCCACAGACGATGTATGGGAGGCGTATCTCGTGGTGAGTGAACTGTCTTTTGATATTTAGCTGAACTATATGCTATACAGCCCGAGAGCCACAAGAAAGCGAGGCCGTTCCACAACAAGAAGCGGTTCCCATTATATGACAACATTGCGGAACTCGTCGATGGCACCCGAGCTACGGGTGCAAATGCAGTTCGATTCGGTCAGACCCCTGGGAGTTCACGCACACAAACTCCTTCATTTGCTATTGACCCGGTGCTCCTCGACCAATCCAAGGGCGAGGATGGGTCAGATGAAGAAGTGCCCCACTTCCTCGGTGCGGTCACTGGTGTTCTGACACTGGTCCAGGCAATCACCCCAGGTCCCCCACCTAAGAAGCCCGGGGCCTCCTTCTTTGAAGGAGACATATACGACACGAGTGAGGTAAGTATTCACAGTCTACTTACTTATATCTCACATTGGCTCGCAGGACGAGGCTTTTTTCAAGACACCCGCAAGCCCCGAACCTCCCAAACGCAAACGTTCCAAGAGCGTGGAACCAAAGGCCAAGGACAAGAGGCAACGTGTCACCGCTGGTGAAGGGATGACTAGTATCTCAACATCAATACGCGATGTGGCGGATTCGGTACACGCAGCAGCAACAGCCAAACTCAACACGCCTCAAGTCTTTGCCATCAAGGCGATTGAAAAAGATGGTGGGCTCACCCGCCTTGAGCTTGCCAGTTGTAACGCTACCACTGCGTTTAGCTCGACTTGAGCTCGTGTAAGGGCGTTCACGACTTAGCTAGTGATTGACACGCGCGTAGTGTTTCGATGATCCCGTAGAATACCACTAAGGCGACCCAAAGTACGCGTCCTAGTAGTACTAAGGCAACTCCGACTTGTCGTGTCGAAAGGGCCAGGGTCTTAGACTCGAAGGTCAAGACTTATGACAGGGGCTTCCCCTTATAGGCAAGAAGGCGTGAAAGCCTAAGTAGAAGAAGAGGATTGTAGTGGTATTGAGAAGAAGACCAAGATGGCGTATCTTGGTCTTCACAGTCCACTATTTATACATATTGAGGAGGTAGCTTTAAAGCTCCTCACGAAGACAACTACTACTAGCAATAATAGCTCGAACCCTACTATCGCTATCCTAGTAATGAGTCATACTAGCAATCACATGCTAGTACGACGCTGACTGATCCTAAAGTCCATGACTAATTTCTACTTACTATCGTAGTCATAACCGTATAGTAAGCGTTCTCGTCAACTCTCGTACCGTATTCTGAGTCCAATGAGTCCGACCGCAACACCAGTGCGGTTGAGTGTGTGATGGGGGATGCAGAGTTTGCAAACGCATACCTCGCTATAGCCGATGCTAGTGTACGCACGCTGATTCTTCGTCGCAAGCTCGAAAAGTTCAGTTCAGTGCTGTAATTATGTAGCTGTCCGTTGTACTGTACTCGTATTGTGTCAAAAATACAGTCATTTGGGCTGTCTCTACTTGCTACATGCACGCGTGCCTCATAAGTGCTAATAATCTAGATATATGGACGATATACTGTAACGCGGGCAGTCACAGTCACACTCGACACAGAGAAAGACCAAAGAAAAAGAGCTCAGAGCTCTTTTTCTGGTTGGCGGGGAGAATCTCATTCTCATTTCTCGGTCTCTCGTGACACAAGGTTTGCCGAACACGTCTCATTCTCATTCTCAATTAATTTAAACATTGTTTTTTGCTTGGCCCATGTCTCGCGCGAGAAAGCGTTTACCGAACAGGCCCTTAAGCTTGCAAAGACTCGGGGAATGCGACATGTGACGAACAATTCGGTTGCTACATCTAGTGAGGAGTACAGTAGCGAAAAAACAAGCAACGAAAAACTGCTAGTAGTCTACAAGCACGAAAACACGTGAAGCGAGCTATTAGGGGGGGGGGGATTAAAACACAATCTCGACGACAGTTCGGGAGACTAGGGAAAGTATGGAACTTGCAAGGCAACTTATATATCTTTGACTTGCTCTTCACACCACTCCCATAGCTTCTTCGCCAGCTCGACGTCGAGCCCATTCTTGCTCGGAACCGCAACGCGTGCCCATACCGTGAGATACTAAAAAGGTCACACACGTGGGTCAGGACGTAAGGGAACATTCCCAGACAGAATTCTGTACCCACCTTGCCATTGAGCTCACCCGCAGCGGGTGCAGTGCCGGCGTACAGGGAAGTGATTGCACCATAGGAGACATCATATCCAATCATCTGCCCGATGAGTTGCAAGAATGAACTCGAATAACGCCCGAGATCCGTGTTGATAACCCCAGGGTGCAAAGAGGTCGATACTATTCCTTCGGCGCCGTAACGCCGAGCGAACTCCTTAGAAAAGAGGATATTTCCCTACAGAAATGAGCATCGGGTGGCATCGAGTAGCATTCGCACACCTCACCAACTTGCTCTGGCCGTATAATTTGGTCACATCAAGCTTCTTGCGCGCCTCGAGCGAATCATTTCCGGGGGCGAGCGTGGCCCACCTGATGCCCTCGGGTGGCCCATACTGGTGTGCTATGGAACTCACGTTGACGACGCGTACAGTTCCCGCAGGAGTCTTCTTTGCGGTCGCCGTCAGTGCGGGAAGGAGCAACTTGGTGAGATAGAAGTGTCCTACGGATGTGATATGTGAAAGGTGATAACGGTTGCACAGTCAGTCTGCACCTCACCTAGAACGTTCGTTCCGAATTGCATATCGAAACCTTGTGTTGTCATATGATCAATCGGTGTATTCATAACGCCACTTGCACCGTGTTAGAGGTGTGTTGTCGTGGCGTATGCGTGCGCGAGCCCTTACCCATTGTTATAGAGCGTGTGAAGCTCGGTCTCCTTGCCCATGTACTCTTCTGAGGCGGCCTTGATAGAGACAAGGTCTGCTAGGTCAAGCTTCAGGAAGAAGATACTGTCCTTTCCTGTCTCCTTCTTGAGCTCTTCGATTGCCTTTTGCGACTTCTCTTCTGAGCGCGTAGCGATATACACCCTGGCACCTTTTGAGAGTAGCACCTATGACCGCTCTTCATCAGCAAAATGACACGACGGGGTGCCGGTAAGCGAAGACGCACCCGTGCTGTCTCCCTCCCTATGCCACCATTGCCGCCCGTGACGATGACGGTTTTCCCCGTCTGATCAGGGACATCTGCAGCAGTCCAGGTTGGCTTTGGAGGAAAGAATTGACCGATGGTCCCAATATTTTTCTCGGCCATGGTTCAGAGAATGGCGGATAGTGGCGGAGCTGTGGAGGTAACGAGCTATTGTAGGGGGGGGGAGCAAAGGGGAAAGGAGACGACGACTGTACTTGTATGGCTGCGCATCACAGCACTATATGTTATGGTCACGTCAACGGTAGAGTAAGAGCCTGTTCGGTTCTGATTCTTAAAGAATCCGATGCGAGCAAGGACGCAAGGACGCGAGATTTCTTGCGAAGTGACATTACATAAGACACGTCGCATGGCTCGTGATTTGGCGCGCTGGTTGCCCAGCCCATCCAGCCCATCCAGGTAGATCTGTGGCCATGGCTGCCCAGATATAATCTGTAAAATACCCTATCACACCTCTGCACTTTCTGGGAAAGCTTAGCTTCTTGAACTCAATGTCCATTGAAGGTCACCTGAGCCATCCGCAAAAATGGAACCTGTCAAAGACTGGTCGGGGCCTTGACAGGCCCCATTTTTGCAAATAGCAGATAAAAACAAAGCTTGGCGGTGTCATGTCTTTCCAAAACTGGTGGATGAACCGCGAAAGGGTAGGCCTTTCTCGCTCCTGGCATGAGTCATTAGAGCAGCTAGTTGTCTTCATATAGTACGGTAGCTGGTCTTTCTGTTTATCACTCACAAATGACGAGATAGAACTCTTTCAACTGAGATACCGTTCTGCCAGAGTGAGAAGCATCTGAGGCCTCGACACAACAAACATACCTTTCCCCACTTGTTCCTGCAATTTACCGAATCAATAACATGCGCATTTACTGAAGCGCTGATGGCCGCCCCGCCTCCTCCTTTGCCTCCTCCCAGCACGCAAAGGAGAGCCTCGCGCCGGGCCGCATGCGCCTGCAAGCTTCGCCGAGCGATTGGACTCGATGGAGAGGACGTGCGACTAGGGAGCGGACGGGTAGACGAACTAGAAAAGATGCTTGTGGGAAGGGCCGCGGTGATGACGCAAGTGAAACTTCCGCATGGGCCGGGAAGTGGGCATTGTAAGAGGAGGAGAATAAGAAATGGTTCCTTTGGAGCTCGTGGGGCAGGTTGGCATCCGTGTCTCAGTGGGCGCAAGCTAGGACATTGGATTGGGTGGGTGCGAGATGCTGCAGCATGTGCATATTGAGATTTCACTAGATTTTGGCTGGGGATGACTGGTATTAGAGGTGGGTATCGTTCAGAGGCCCGTACGTGAACCGCAGACTTAGACGGACCTTGCTGCCACTGGTGCTGTAGAGTCCTGAGCATTCACAGAGAGTCAGGGAATGCGTCATGTGACAAGCAATTCAGCGAAGAGTACAGTAGCAAACAAGCAAGCAATGAGGTGACACCAGAGCACGAGAACAAGTGAAGCAAGTCATTATGGGGGATTAAAGCACAAGACGGTCAGAAAGGCGTCCATTCAACGACAATTCATGAGACTAGGGAAAGTATAGAGCTTGCAAGGCAGCTTATATATCTTTGACTTGCTCTTCACACCACTCCCATAGCTTCTTCGCCAACTCGACGTCGAGCCCATTCTTGCTCGGAACTGCGACGCGTGCCCATACCGTGAGATACTAAAAAGGTCACACACGTGGGTCAGGACGTAAGAGAACATTCCCAGACAGAATTCTGCACCCACCTTGCCATTGAGCTCACCCGCAGCGGGTGCAGTGCCGGCATACAGGGAAGTGATTGCACCATAAGAAACATCATATCCTATCATCTGCTCGATGCGTTTCAAGAGTGAGCCCGAAGAACGCCCGATATCCGTGTTGATAACCCCAGGGTGCAAAGAGGTCGATACTATTCCTTCGGCGCCGTAACGCCGAGCGAACTCCTTAGAAAAGAGGATATTTCCCTACAGAGATGAGCATCGGGTGGCATCGAGTAGCATTTGCATGCCTCACCAATTTGCTCTGGCCGTATAATTTGGTCGCACCAAGCTTCTTGCGCGCCTCGAGCGAATCATTTCCGGGGGCGAGCGTGGCCCACCTGATGCCCTCGGGTGGCCCATACTGGTGTGCTATGGAACTCACGTTGACGACGCGTACAGTTCCCGCAGGAGTCTTCTTTGCGGTCGCCGTCAGTGCGGGAAGGAGCAACTTGGTGAGATAGAAATGTCCTACGGATGTGAGATGTGAGATGTGATAACGGTTGCACAGTCAGTCTGCACCTCACCTAGAACGTTCGTTCCGAATTGCATATCGAAACCTTGTGTTGTCATATGATCAATCGGTGTATTCATAACGCCACTTGCGCCGTGTTAGAGGTGTGTTGTCGTGGCGTATGCGTGCGCGAGCCCTTACCCATTGTTATAGAGAGAGTGAAGTTCCGTTTCCTTGCTTATGTACTCTTCCGCGGTGGCCTTGATAGAGACAAGGTCTGCTAGGTCAAGCTTCAGGAAGAAGATACTGTCCTTTCCTGTCTCCTTCT
Source organism: Lactarius vividus (assembly GCA_021527035.1). Classification (NCBI taxonomy): domain Eukaryota; kingdom Fungi; phylum Basidiomycota; class Agaricomycetes; order Russulales; family Russulaceae; genus Lactarius; species Lactarius vividus. The sequence continues at coordinate 105,161 of JAKELG010000033.1, read as the reverse complement.
TGAGCTCTTCGATTACCTTTTGTGACTTCTCTTCTGAGCGCGTAGCGATATACACCCTGGCACCTTTTGAGAGTAGCACCTATGAACACTCTTCATCAGCAAAATGACACGATGGGGTGCCGGTAAGCGAAGACGCACCCGTGCTGTCTCCCTCCCTATGCCACCATTGCCGCCCGTGACGATGACGGTTTTCCCCGTCTGATCAGGGACATCTGCAGCAGTCCAGGTTGGCTTTGGAGGAAAGAATTGACCGATGGTCCCAATATTTTTCTCGGCCATGGTTCAGAGAATGGTTAATAATGGCGGAGCGGAGCCGTGGAGGTGACGAGCTAATGTAGGGGGGAAAGCAAGGGAAAGGGGGGAGACCAGAACTGTACTTGTATGGCGGCGCATCGCAGCGCTATATTTTATGGTCACGTCAACGGCAGTGTAAGACCCTGTTCGGTTCTGATTCTCAAAGAGTCCGAAGCTGGGGCGCCGCAAGGACGCGAGATCTCTTGCGATGTGACATTACATAAGACACGTTGCGTGGGCTGCGACGTAAATTGACTTGTAATTTGATCCAAAAAACAAAAAAGGGCCGCGGCAATGATGCAAGTGAAACACGCATGGATCGGGAAGTGGGCATTGCAAGAGGAAGAGGATAAGAAATGGGGCTCGTGGGGCAGGTTGACATCCGTGCCTCAATGGGCACAGGCTACTAGCAGGAGATCGGATTGATTGGGTGCGAGATGCCGCAGCATGTGCATATTGGGATTTCACTAGATTTTGGCTGAAGATTACTGGTATTAAAGGTAGACATCGTCCAGGGGTCTGTACGAGAACTGCAGACTCGGACGGACCTTGCTGCCACTGGTGCTGAGCTTTCCCAGAGAGTCAGGGAATACATCATGTGACAAGCAATTCAGTGAAGAGTACAGTAGCAAACAAGCAATGAGGTGGCACTAGAGCACGAGAGCAAGTGAAGCAGGCCATTACGGGGAACTAAAGCACACAAGGTCAGAAAGGTGTCCATTTGACGAACACCGTATCGTAAAGTATCGTAAACCGACTGTTTTTCAGGAGACTACGGGTATGGAGCTTACGAGGCAGTTTAGATATCCTTAACTTGCTCTTCACACCACTCCCACAGCTTACCCGCCAGCTCGGCGTCGAGCGCCTTCTTGTTTGGAACCACGACGCGTGCCCACGCCGTGAGATACTAGAAAAATTACACACACGTAAAAGAAGATTCCCAGATAGAACTCTGTTCCCACCTTGCCGCTGAGCTCGCCCGCATCGGGTGCAGTGCCAGCATACAGGGAAGTGATTGCACCATAAGAGACATCATATGTCACTATCCGCCCGAAGCGTTGCAAAAGTGAATTCGTATGACGCGCGAGATCCGTGTTGATTGCCCCAGGGTGTAACGAGGTCGATACTATTCCTTCGGCGCCGTAACGCCGAGCGAACTCGTTAGAAAAGAGGATATTTCCCTAAGAGAATGAGCTTCGGGTGGCACCAGGCGGTACTCGCACACCTCACCAATTTGCTCTGGCCGTATAACTTGGTCGTGTTAAGCTTCTTGCGCGCCTCGAGCGAATCATTTCCGGGGGCGAGCGTGGCCCACCTGATGCCCTCAGGCGGCACATACTGATGACCTATGGAGCTCACGTTGACGACACGTACCGTTCCTGGAGGAGTTTTTTTGGCGGTCGCCGTGAGAACGGGAAGGAGTAACTTGGTAAAATAAAAGTGTCCTGCGGGTTCGATGTGTGAGAGGCGGTGATAACGGTTGCGAAGTCAGTCTGCACCCCACCTAGAACGTTCGTTCCGAATTGCATATCGAAACCTTGTGTTGTCACATGATCAATCGGCGTATACATAACGCCACTTGCGTCGTGTTAGAGGCGTGTCTCATGGTCTGTGCACGCGCGGGCCCTTACCCGTTGTTATAGAGCGTGTGGAGCTCGGTTTCCTTCCCAGTGTACTCTTCGGCGGCGGCCTTGATAGAGACAAGGTCTGCTAGGTCAAGCTTCAGGAAGAAGATGCTGTCCTTCCCGGTCTCCTTCTTGAGCTCTTCGATTGCCTTTTGTGACTTCTCCTCTGACCGCGTGGCGATATACACCTTAGCGCCTTTTGAAAGCAACACCTATAAACGCTCTTCATCAGCAGAAGGCTACGATGGGGCGCCAGTGAACGAAGGCTCACTCGTGCTGTCTCCCTCCCTATACCACCATTGCCACCCGTCACAATAATGGTTTTTCCCGATTGATCGGGGACATCCGCAGCAGTCCAGGTTGGCTTGGGAGGAAAGAGTTGGCTGAGGAGCCCAACACGTTTCTCGGCCATAGTTCAGAGATGCGGATAACGATGGTGTGTAACGGGCTGTTGTGGGGGAAAGGGGGAGATGAGGTGAAGACAAACGACAAACGACCTTCTGTTAAAGGAAGGTCAGGATAAGACACGCTCTATACAGCAATCGCCTAGAATAACATGCGGCCAATTTGCAAAGAATTTATTGGTTGCAGTCAGAACGACCGTGGTCATCTGGCGACCATGCAGAACAATCACACTGCCGATTCTTTGCGAGTGCTGTGTGCGCTTTTGACTCAACGGCCTTGCTGATTCGTCTGTACAGACGAACGGCAGTCGGTCAATCTCTGAAATGGTAAAACTCAAAAGAAACTATGATGATAAGACATTCAAAAACCACTGGGCGTAAAATGAAGGTCTCACTAGTACGAAGCGGAGCTACTAGAGAGTCACGAGTCTGCACTTCGGGGCCCTGGTTGGAGCTCATGATTCATAGCGGAGAGCAAAATAATTTTAGAGTGAGTGGAGGAAGCTCTCGTATGGGTTTCCGGAGCTTCAGGCCTTCAGGATGGTGGCTATGACCAACTTTGGAGCCGACATTCAACGTTAGTAGATTATGTTCGAAAACGGATCAAGTAGTCGCAACTGGAACAAGGCTTGGAACAGGAACAAGGAGCTGCGGAGGCAGCCGTAGGTTGGATCGTCCTAAATAGGAAACCTACAGCATCGTGCCGACTAGCGCATACGTCCATGCGCTGATAAGCTACGGTAATCCAGTTTCGGTACGCCGATATGTCACGCCCGTATTGTCTAGTCACTTTCACATGAACGAGACTCGCTGGATGACGTTACCTCAACATCAACTGGGTCCTACCTCCCCGTACCCTTGACAGCGGGATATGGAGCTCCCCCTAGCACCTGAACTTGTCCGACCACCTCTAGGCCTTCACAGCTTAGCGGACCATTTGTGGCGCCACATTGGACTCCTGACTCAACCCTGACGGTGGTTGGTGGCTGTGGGCGCCATCGCGGACATTCAGCCTCGATTTTGGGTGCTCCGTTCGCCGAACTCAGCAAAAGACTTCGGTCACCTCCCCGAACCATAATCTCCCCGTAACCCCCATGTATAATTTCAGAGAGGGAATTTTGAAATTATCATCGGTGTTGTCGAAGCTGTCCTTCTCATCCGACACTCAGCCCTGGGATAGCGACGACCGTATCTTTGGCTTAATGGGAACAGTTCGGACTTGCTGGTGGTGCTCGCAAAGGCCAGGTCCTCCAGCGCCGATCCCTCTGACCCCCAACAACCCAAGGTAGTTGAATAGGTGAGTGGAAACACGTCCGAAAATAAGACGGCATATCTCTGGCTACGCGACGGATGACCCAGGGCATGACAAATTAGAACACGGTGTGGGGAGCGGGAAGAACTCGGCTGGATATCATTTTCTCTACAGTGTTCCCAAATCACCCGCATATGCCTTCCCTCGTGGTCGTGTGACCTCGTTGTCTCTTCGTATGGTACAGGGAATACTTGACTCTCCCGGCTTTCGCCGAAGTAATAACCTCGGGCTGACATCATCAACCACTCCTCATGCCATCATCGTGCATATCTATTTTTGATTTGATCTGCGTGTGACCCATGCGCTACCACTGACCACGTTCGCGACGCACATCCTGAACTCAGGTCGGTCGATAACGGGAATACCGGGCGAATAGTGCTCAACTTGTATCTACGACATCCCTGTTGCGCAGCGGCGATATTCGGCTAGCCTGAGGAGCTGACGAAGTGCCTTATCATTAGACAAATGGAACAATGGAAGACCAAGTCCCCATTGATCACGAGATGTATAGTCACCGCAGCATCAGCTGAGCGCGCGCCACCGCTCCTTTAGGTAATCCGGCCGAGGCGCGTATCTATCTGCTCTGTTCAGACCCCAGGGTCAACTATGGTCCGCCCGCTGTTAGTGCGCACAACATAATGGAAAGAGATGTGAGGTAGGGTTGTTTCAATAAAGGTCATCTACCCATTTCGTTATCTACTTATTGCGGGGAACCCTCTAACAAGGCTTCTCGGCCCCCTTTTATCAATGATCTGGTCTGCGCCATGCAGGCACACAGTATGTACAGCGCATTTAGCACATTTGCAATAGCTACGACGACAGGCGACTCACTCTTCTTCGCACATGAAGCAGCAAATCGGCTCGTGCAAAACTAACGACTTTAGCCGCTTTGTTTCACTTTTCACAATTAGATTTGGACAGAACGTGGCCAGGTCGTAGCGCGCCGCGGTCTAGACACCCTCAACAATGGCACTTTACACAGATCTGCGCATTCACCATTCCGGCTGGCGCCGCCCTCTACTGCCGCCAGACTGATTATATCAGGATCCCCGCGCGCCCTGGGGGCTAGAGTATACGTGAATAAGGGTGTAAGAGCGAGACTAGAGCGAGTCGCGCCGGGACCCAATCCTGAGTGGACAATTTGAAATCGACGGAGAGTGATGACATAAAGCTACAAAGCCAATTCGACGCCGGATGACCCGGGCTGAGAACCGAAAAGGTTCTTGTTCCGATCCCCACTGTGAGTTCGAAGCGCACGTGGCGCTCGACAATCTGAGCGTGTTATGCGTGTTTGATGCGATGCCATGATGGCCGTGCCCCACCTTTCTTTTTTTTTTAGGCGGTGGGAACGAGAAATCCGGGCCAAGTTGGACTGTCGGGTCCCTTCGGTCAGAAGCCCGTTGCTCCTAACCGCGTGTTACATATTTTCTCCCCTATAATCAATTCCCTCTTATATAAGTACAACTCTCTCAGACGCTTGCTCGAGTCAAAACCCGAGAACCCCCTTTTCGGTCAAAGGTCAAAACCACTTCCACTTGAACGTTGAATAATGGCCACAGCGGTGCACGCGATGCTGTCTCCCTCCTCCACAACATCTCCTTCCTCCTCCATTACAATGCAACCACGGAAGTTTGCGCTCGCGCAAGTCCATGACGACGTATGCCTCGTACAGGGTGAGTCCTCTCTCTCTCTCCCGCCCCTTTTCGTCATGGCCTTCTAAAACGGGTGCCCCCTTTTCTTTGTTCTTTAAGTGTGCTCTTCCCTCGCACACGAGAGTTGTCACTCCGCGCTCAGCGCCGTCGAGGCGCAGATATATGCGCACGAATTCATCACCATCTTCCGGTACTCACACCCTGCCGTACTCCACCCGTCGGACATCCGGATACTGGAGTGGCTCGACGAACAGAGCGTGCTGGACGAGGCCGATAAAGGCACCGTCTTTCTCGCACGAGACGTTATGGAACGCCTGCGACGGCTCACGGACCGGCGCTGGTCAATCGGCGTCGCCGCCACAAGGCCGCGGTCAACGTACTCCCGTGGTGGAAGGAGGATGTCATGATGATGACGCGATATGATGATTCAAGTTTTTCTCTGTTCTGCTCTGCTCTTTCCCTCTCCGTCGGAGTACCGTGTGGTGCTCGCTGTATACGCTCGCGGGTAACTTATTTTTCGAGTCTAGTAGTAGTAGGTTACATAGAACCCATGCATTCCCCCCTTCCCTCCCCTGCCAAAGAACCTTTGATTGATATATTGTATATGCCGTATTAAATTGAAACGACCGCATCTAGTCTTGTTGTCTCGGTGGATCGGACCGTATAGCATCAGTACTGTCGGCTACCTTCAATCATCCTTCCGCAGTCGATACGAATACACTGTACTTCTCTCGCTGTCCGCAGCAGAAGTGAAACCTCATCAGATGACCAAACTACGACGTGATTGGAGCATAGCACGCGATTGGACCTTAGTAACAATTAGATAACACTTCCGATTTGACGCCGTTGTATTTTATCAAAAGCTATGCATTACGCGTTTTGTTCATCCATGGCCCCACAAGTCGTCATCACACCCCGATCTATGATGCATTAACGTGCGCCCTACAGTATGGTACCATACAAAGCACACTTTATTATGGTATTTCCTGAGCCCACACATACTCGATTTGTCTTACACCAACACACGCCGGTATCCGACTAAGCAAAAGGAAGCTACTTGGGCGCGGCAGCAGCAGAAGCGGCGGCTGCGAGTTCTGGGGCCAGTTTGGTGTCGATAAATTCTTGGATGGCGGTGATATGGATGCCATCTCCGGAATTGAGCGTAAAGATGTCGATAGCTTCGATGTTGAACGCGACGCCATTGGGAAGATCACCATACAGCCTCGACTGTATGAGGCAAGGGATGTCAGTGATCCACGTGTATATGCGCTGAAAAAAGTGTTCTGGGCAGTACGTGAACCTAGATACTCCCTGGAACCTCATTCAGTTGGAAGATCTCGTACTATGGCACAGGACATGATTACAACTTCAGTTGATGAATGCGCGACGTAACGTACTTTTAAGTTGGTGTAACTAATTGATTTCCCGATGGACTTCGCATACCCTATGCCCTCGGTCTTGTTTTTCGGCGGATCACTCGCAGTTGCGGGAAGGGTCTTATGTATGTAATCGTCCGAGAATTGTGCCTCAAGAACGTCAAATTTCCAGTTTGCGATGGCATCGTAAAATTTCAACACGACACTGAGTTGTGCAGAAGGGTTGGAAGTGGCGGTAAACGCCATCTTGCCTGAACGCTGGTCGCCACCTTCAGGAGCCTTTTATATAGCGCTGGAGCGAACACGGCCCAACTTCTACACGTGGCTCGCTTGAAAAGGTGGTGTTGGGAGTGGTGACGAAGATCAAAAGCCATATCGGGTGATCTATACTACATGGACTTACACCTACACACATTGGGCTGTAATTCGTGTCCGATCTAGAAGTTGAGCAGCAACGACGGCACACGAATGAAGGATCCTCATCCAACACAGGAGGATGGGAAGGAAGCTGCTGTCTAGGAAACGGTAGCAACTGCCCCTGGGCGAGAACGCGTGTCCCCTGAAATTCTATTGAGATGCAACGCTTCAAGAATATCGATGTGAGGGAGGCGGGAGTGGGTCTGGAGGGTGGCCAGTGGGGAGGTGAGGGTGAGGGGCGACGTCATCGGTGCATGGGCCAAAGTGAAGAAGATGTAGAAACCACGGTACATGCACCTGAAAAGAGACTTGGTTACAGCAAAGTTGCTTTTCAGTGTGCTGCAGTCATTCCACCCTTCGTCGCCGCCCACGCTGTCCTGGAGGCGGGATAAGGCTGCCATACCTGCACAATGCCTACGGCATCAGAGGTATCTTGCATCGAGACAGCTAAATGCGACAATTTAGAAAGGTCTTTGTCTTCCCTGTAGACGCATAAGCAAGCGGGACAGATAGGAGAGAAGGGAGAAAATCGTATGCACTCGGATAGTCTGGTATTCGTTCTGACGGCCCGGGCGGCAGCGCAACCATTCGGAACAACAACGGCCAGATCGCATAGACCAGAACAAAGCCACAGAAGGAATGCGAGGAACGCGATACAAGAAAGGTCATCAACGAATGCACTTGGAAGGGTATGACCAAACGAGAGGCTTCCGGGTAAAATGTGTGCCACGTGTAGAACGTCTCGGCGTCTGAATCAACAACTACTGATACGGATGGATCTTGCGTACAGCCGCATAAGATTTTCGCCGTCCATGATCAGCGCTTAGCGTTTAACCATCCTGTTCCGAGACTCGGACGTAATTAAGGAATATCGTGCATTGAAAGGCCCTTCCTTTTTTTAGAAACCAGATAACGCCACTCTTCGATGGCAAGGTAGGGGCCCCAGCTCGGACCCAGTGTCAAGACCAGTGATGAACAAGTGGTTCGCTGATGACGAGAAACCGGGAGCCCTCAATAAACTGACCCCGTTAGTTGATCATTGCTGGCACTCGTGGCCGCTTCATCGGGGTAGCGAGGGACAAAGTTGACTGGTTTTGCACTCGAGTAACAGCTCTTTGGATCATGGGTGTCCTTGTGTATCTCGAGAAGTGAAACTCACCACCGCCCGTCTGATGATGGTTGATAACACGATCACAGTACGAAGTCTCGTAGTTTCGCGACAGCATGCGGTAGTAACATGGCTTGGATGAAAGAAATGCGTCGTCGGTAGAGCGGCGCACGCACCTGAACGTATATTATACCGTTCCCATGGAAGCACCGAAATCCCATGTAGACAAATGGGACGGAGGAGGTGAAGCACGGATTCAACAAGATTTCGCGAGCCGTTAATCTGCAGTAGAGCGCGAAACCTCGTAACAAAACGCAGATTTATTCGAACTCTGGGGTTTCAGTCCATTTCTATACAGTATTTCCGAGGAGGCCTACCTAGTTCCAAGGGGGCCTAGGGAGGTAGGAAAAGAGCCCAGGCTATGGATCATTCGATCACGTGGAAAAGTCCAGAGACCACTCACGGCAATTCCCGGCGATACTGATGCCAGCGACGAGCTAAAACGATTGCACTTTTCGAAAAGTTCGTCTTGAACTTCGGGGTTTTCCAAGAGGACGTTCTGATCCAGCGGCTATATCAATAGCTGTGCGTGCCCGTCGGTGCGCCGTTGGAACGAGGCCTCGGGCCTCCTATTTGTTCGCATCACGCGGCGGTGCCTTCTCTTAGATTTTCGACACCCCCTATGTCGTGCTCGGTAATCCTAGCGCCTCTTCTTCATTTTGGGCCTAGAGGATCGCCCCCGAAATGGAACGAAAATACCGATCGAAGGATGGCCATAAGAATCCCCGTTTTATGTCGGGGATCCATTTCAGGTAAACCCGACCGTTCGGGTAGAGCGATGTTCGTACCTTCGACGATTAGAACCCGGACGTAGTCCTTTGCACTGCGCACCAGGATTATTCGGGAGCAGGTCGAGACATCTTCATTGCCTGTATGCTGGCACAAACATTCAAGGGAGGGCGGATCTCTCGTTCATAGCTCGCGTCCGTGTTTGATATCGGCGGGGAGGAAACTTGACCCCTCTCATCGATCTCTGAAAGCTTGTTCATTCTGTGGTGCGTCCATTGGAGGGGAAAAAAGGATAGCGCCCTCGCCCGCGGAGTCAACACCGACATGGCAGCAAGTCCTAATCATGTTCCGTCTTTATCTGCTGGGTGTAGTACGCTGGAAGTCCTGCCCCGACAACTGTTATCATCCCAGACCACTGCCATTTTCTCGGCTGGATGTTATCATCATTAGTTGCTATTAACTTTAGACTCCAGAGCCCCGAGATATCACGTTTTCTTTAGGGAAAGACTCGACAAATTCCATGGACCGTATTTGCTGTTTTCCGGTTGAGCCTGGACTGAGGGGACTCGGCTTTGGGGATCTCAAACTACTTTGGGCATGCTTTGTGCCTGTTAACCTCCACGAGGTAGCCGCACGACGTCATCGCGCAGTGCATGCTGATAGATTTGGCGGGAAATTTCACACATTCGTTTTCGTTTTGCTGTCCTGGACGCATGAATGCTGAACACGGGTGCTGTCTTTGCAGCTTGTTGGATGATTCAGGCTCATAGCTGTCACTGCCCCTGGCCATTACTGATGCAGCGGCCGGATACCGTGGCGGCGCGTAACCGCTATACATGTTCCGTGGACGACATTCATAGGTACACGTATACGATATCATTTTTTTAAAGCGAAAGGCTTTCGTTTCTGGATCCGGTGGCTGTGATGACCATGGACCTCACCCAGTATGATCTCGGTTGCAGTTCGCAACGACTGAGCATGGCGAAACCAGTGCGCACGCCGTGTTTGACTAATTTGACACCTGAGGTGCGTTTCAAGCCTTTCGCCTTGTGTTTGGACAACACGTGTATCGATCGACACGTGTATCCGCTATGCATCATTAGGAAGCCGACTGTTTGCCGTGGACAATTTCGCGGACTATTCGGTCGCACGCTGGGGTGAAGCGCCCAGTCACAACATATGTGCTGGTCTCGAAGGAGTTCTCGGCAACTTCTTGTCGACCGTGTCTCCAGCAGGGTGAAGGACCCAGCCACGAGTCGGGCACGGCAACACCCCGTGGTCATGGGGTTCGTCGCTATCATGGCTATGAGTCGGGCACCATTCGGACTATTGGAGAAATAGGTGGAGCAACGGCAGTTAGCAGGCGTTATTTGTGGAGAAGCGAGACGATAAGGTGTGGTCGATTGAAGGCATTCGCCCAATCCTGGCTATTACTGGCGGCCTGAGCAATTTCGGGAATACGAATGGCCTGAAGCATGGCGGAGCCGTAACGACACCCCCGGCTAGATCGTTTAATGATCGGGCCTCACAGCGCACGGTTGGACTTAAGGTGTTAGGGCAACGGTCAGTTCTATGATATCTGGGTAAATCTTACAGGGCCGGGTCAACAAAGCGTGTTCGGATTGAATTTCGCCTAGTAATCGATTAGTGTCTCGAAAGAGTGATACAGTTCCAAGCCTAATTATCCGCCCAGGCCCTGCGCCCATTCATTAAGGGTACCCCCTCCGCCGGTCACGGGTAACTTCAAGTCAGTCGTGGCACCTAGCGCTCGTCCGATAGTATCGTATAGGAGTTTGATATGGTTATCAAGCTTTCTAGCACCGTAGCTGTTAGTTGTAGTCCAAGGAGCGGGCGTGCCCAAGGAGGGAGGCTGGACTGAACTTCTTCATCCCCGACGGAGGATATGGCAAGAATGGCACGGAAGGGTCGTCGTGACTTGTAGGAGCCGTGTCCGTAAGAAACTATTACAGGCACTGCTGGATCTGGTACTATTAAGTTAGTGATGGTCGGGTCAGAGTCGGCGTGGGACTCATGTCTGCCACGAGGCAGATGGGTAATACTCGATACGGCACTCGGGGGTCGTCATCCCTTTCTTTTCTATATATCTCACCTCTGTCCCCTCCCCGACCGCCGATAAGCTCTATTGTATCCCGCAGTGCTCGTCCCCACCCCTTACGAGCTCTTCCGTTCTCTCTCCGACGACTTCCTGCGGTTACACCATTCCCTCTTTGTTATCGGTCGTACTCGGCGACGTCTTTTTTCTCCTTCCACCTTTCTCACACCATTTCGTATCATCGATGTTCACTTACGCACCCAGGCTGGTCCAGCGCGCCTCCCCACCAGCTCATGAACGAATTTCGTCGCAAGGTTCTTCATCGGTTCCCCACTCTCACACCCCATCCCACCCCTCCCCAACTGTCCCGATTCCCACGCGCCACTCCCAAACGCCATCACCTCAATCCATCCCTGTTGTTGCGCCTCGCCATAATCCAGAGCTGTGGGTCGATGCGCTCAAGGAAGATGTCGAGGCCGAGTTTAACCTTTCCCTCGTCGATTCCATGAAGGCAGCAAAGGACGCCTCGCTTGCCTCTGCGACTACGCCGGAAGAGAAGGTGGCTATCCAACGCGAGTTTAACGAGGGCATGGCAGACATCCGTGCGCTGGCACGCACCGAGCTCCAGCGCCGGGTCGAGGCCGAGCGTGAGCGCCGCCTGCTTGGAAATTTTCACGGCAAGGACGCCTTCGTTGCAGAACAGCACACCATCATGGACAATATCTTGCGTGAGAAGATGTGGAGAGACGTATCCTATTCTCCCCCCTCGGGCCCGAGTTCTTCTCTTCCCCCCCCAGCGCAGTCGCAGCCACACCTTTCCCGGCAATCGCAGCCCATCCCCATTCCGATCCAACGCAACAGCTCCCGCAACGGCGTTCCCAGGGGAAGCTCCATGGGAGGGCGGTCCGTCTCTATCGGAAATGGGCCGATCGCATCCTCGTCGTCATCTTCGCCTCGTGCATTCCCTTCACGCCGTAATTCCAACACGCAGCATGCTTCGGCCCGGCCGTTCCAGTCCTCACCCGAGTCCTTTCTTCCGTCCGAAGCATCATCGGTCGGTTCTACGCACGATAAGGAGATGGACCGGCGCTACCAGGAGCACCGCGCCGCTGTGCAGAAGCGGGAGCAGGAGGTCCAGCGGAAGGAGGCTGCCGCACTGCGCTACGCAGAGGAGGCCCGGAGGCGGGAGGAGGTTGCCGCACGCCACGAGGAGAACGCCCGGCGCAAGAACGAGGAGGCGACGCGGCGCATCCGTGAGGCCGAGCTGCGTGAGCAGCAACTCCGCGCATGGGAGACCCGCACCCGCAAGGAGATCGCGCAGAAGGAGGCGGAGGCAGCACGCACGCGTACACGGGCGCAGAGTACCGCTTCCGCCGCCGTCCCGCGCATGACCCGGGTGTTCTCCGAGGAGTGGCAGCAACAGCAGCAGCAGCAGAAGCTCCGGGCCGGCGCTGGAGTAGCGGCAATACCGACGCCGATGGCGGTTCCCCGGGGGGAGGTCAAGGTGCGTTTCTAACACGCGCCACCCCCCCCGCAGCTCCGAGCCAGTTGAGCTGGGGACGGACGGGCTATCGGACGTAGCGGGTTAGCAGGGCACTGCGTCGGTCGTCATCGCAAGCGTCGTCACTGGGGATCAGGCGGGAACGCTGGTCTCAAAACTTTCGAGCTGTGCTTGTCGTCGCTCTCCGCCTCATGTACCCCAGTGGTGCTGAAAACGGCCCTCCCAGAGACGGACGCGCGCAGAAAGAGGGAGGTTGGAGAAGGCAGTGGGTGGAGGGCATATCGGCCATGCGTGCGGGATGAAGCGGCAGGACTGCTGGAACTGCGCGAAGCCAAACGCGCTCTACCTTACACCCTTCTTTTTATTTTTCTTTCTTTTCTCTTGGGGAGCGTGCGGCGGGTGAGCGCCACGGGGCGCACATTCATGGTTTTGGCGCACTCACGACTACTCCACTTGTCACCCCTGGGTTCGGCCCTTCGAGGCTGCGATGGGGCAACAGGAGCGGGAGCAGCTGTCGCTGCTACTCGTGGGGTTCCTTGTAACACGCGCTGTCTGCCGTGGCCCGTCAGAGCTCCTTCTCGAGACGACGATTTCCCAAAACGATTGTTCCCTGGAGGAACGACGGATTGATGACTTAGGTCGTCACGGATCTCTTCGAATTTGTATTGTCACCAGCATATTTTTGTACATACGCAACCCACATCCATACTTCATGATGACACACTTCTTCAGCCCTACCTTGTATCTGAGTGAAACGATCTAAATGCGCATTGCCGTTGACGAAACAGATTTTTTTTTTTCAAAAAAAAAAAAACACCACCACGCAGATCTCCTGGTTCCGAACAACTATATTTTAAGATGGGGGTAGTCGAGACCTCGACCCGGAACCACATCTGTTTCAACGACTCGAATACAGCACTCAGAAGCCTCCAAACTCGCAATTTTCCGGGCCTAGGCGGTGCGAGCTCGATAGTTAGATAGGATGATAAAACATCCTGTCTATCCTTTGGCTGGGCCGTTCAGGGTTGCCCACAGAGAACTGCGCGACCAGGTCAGCCATGCTGACAACACCCCCGTATGAGATGAATGGTACCCACCTCAAACAGGACGACCACGTCCTCACAGAGCACGCAACGGACACTATCAGACCCCAGTTCTTTCGGGAGCGGGACGTCCTTCCTGCTATACGGGATCGACGTGTCCGGCGGCGTTGGTGGTGGTGGCACATCCTGCAGCTCTTCGTGCTCCGCTACGGCACCGTCACCGGAAGAACCCGAAGCCCGCGGCTCGGTGGCGCTGCCGTTCGGGGAGACGGGTAAAGGAAGTGCATGTTCATCATGCGCGCCGCCATCGCGCGGCTCCGCGGGTGGCGGCGCACGCGGCAGGAGGTAGTCCATGATGCAGAGTATTCCGTCGTCGAGGAGGATGGGCGGCTCGCTGAGCGCCTGCATGCCACAGACCTTGTACAAGCCGAGGTAGCGGCTGTGCGCGACGTTCGGGACGGTCACGAGGCGGGTGTGGCCGGGGCCCCACGCCTCCCATGGCACGTCGATGGGGAGCGGGTCTCCGGGCTGCTGCGGGGGCGCGGGCGCGGGGTGCGCCGCGATGTACGACAGGAATGCGTCGTGCGGCACGTACAGCGTGTGCAGCGTGAACACCGCCGTGAACCCCTCGACTGTGATCGCGCCGACCTCGAGCGCCAGCAGCTTGTGCCGCGGGTCGGGGTAGAACAGCCCGCGCCCGTACGCGCCCACCGGGCACGGCGGCGGGGTGTTCACGTGCAGCTCGGTGAAGTACGGCGGGGAGTGCATCGGGAGGTCCAGCGCGAAGCGGTAGGAGCTCGGCGGCGATGGGCCGGCGTTGTCGCTTGAGGGTAGGGTCGTCACCTGGAAGCTGATCGTGCGCGGCTCCCGCGTGGGGTTGTAGTGCGTAAAGATGATGTGTCTGTCGTCGAGGAATGCGCAGCATGGTGCGCTGGTGGTTAAGGGCTAAGAAGGAGTCAGCGAAAACCGCATCTTTCAAAGGGGACACGAAGGAGAGACGCTTGCGATTTCTGCCAGGCGATCGCCAGTCTTCCAATTCCAGACGAGGATGTGCGATGTTCCAACGAAGGAGAGAAGGTCTCCGTGGAGGTGTAGATCGAACGCCTCGTAGTCTGAATGAGGGCGTATGGTGCCAGAGGTGCTTGTCAGAGGGTGGACTCCTCCGGTGGAGAGCGTCCGAATGTGGATGCATTGTGAACTAAGAAAGATGTTCTCACCGAGTGCAGAGACCTGATATTTAGGGAACTCACGATGAAAAAACAAGGAGATCTTGGGTATCGTCTAGGCAGATCGATTCCAGGCGATCGCAGTCCAGGTCCAAGTACCAAAGCTGCTCTGGGATGTCACGCAAATCAGAAGGAAATCGCAGCATGAGCAGCTCCCCCATGCGACTCCTGTCGCTCCGAAATGCTATCAGGTTTCCCGATGCCGTCACGGGAAATGGGGACATCTCTTTCGAGTAAGGGAAGTGATCTACCGGAGACCACGAAGAGCTCTTCCATGCAGTCTGCGCCTTCTGCAATCTTGTTAGCCGCTCTGCAGGACCCACAGCACTCGGCGCCCCATCACACATCCTGGCAGCGCTCAACTCCACGAGGTATTGAAGGGCCGAGGAGTCATCCACTATGTCTTTGAGACGGCGACATGACTAACGATGGCTTAATAACTGCAAAGGAAGTGGGCGAGGCGGGCCTACTCTTCGACAGGCAATTACTGCCTTGAAATCAGTGTGCTCCAATATGTACGAGATAAGTTCATCAGGTAGTGGGAGGATGTGGTGATTATTTAGGTTCAAAGACATGATCGAAGGTTCCAGTTTTTGAAACAAAAAGCAGGACAGCCAGCATTATAACTTGAATCCCCGCAATCGGGGCAACCACGGGGCGGGGGATTACTCTATCCTACCAAGGGTGTACGCGGACGCAGAACGGAAATTTTATCTGACAGTGGCGTACGTAATAGCTCGAGCGTCTGTTGCTTGGAGCAAACCCGCATATATGCATCTCACATGCTCTTGGCTGCAACAATCCCCAGACTTGCTAACGAGCCAACATCCTTATTCCGCTGGATAAAAAGACAGGCATCCATGACATTTTGAGCTCTCCTGATGTCACAACTAGTTTCACCCGAACGCGTATAATACAGCCATTGTTTCTGCGAGCACTGGCATCGCCTTGCCGTACTGCTTCCGGGTTTTATGTTCACGGATCATGTGCCCACGTCTGGTCAGGCAGTCACCGTGTCGCCGTGTGTGTTGATTCAGCGGCGTCTATCTGTCATATCCAGCAGGGTCCAGACACTTTGGCGTCTTATCGACACGGCGTTCTCCCACCCTTGTCCACTAGACTGTTAGCGCGCCCTCAACACGAGTCGCCCCCCCCCGTTCCTGTTGCTATTTCACAAACTCCCGAAAGTACACCCCCGAGAGCATCTTTGATGCCGCTTTGAAGTCGTACAAGAAAAAGACCAAGAAGGATCTTAAGAGGCATGATCTCTTCAAACAACTGGAAAAGTGTGATTCCCCCGCCGCCATTCTAGCCGTATTCCAGGTCGACGATTTTCGGAGAATTCGGACTGGCGATGATGATAGGTTGAAAAAAAAAAGGTTCCTTCCAGTCGTCAACGTGCTTTATTCCTTCTCTGCGACGCTCAGCGAAGGTGTCGGTTTGGTAAATATCAATGCCGGGCCTCTGCCAGTGATTTCACTCTGATGTCAATTCGGTAGATATTCTCACCTTCCAAAGTTGTCTTTGCTGGCGTTGGTGTCCTCCTCTTGGTGAGTGGCTTGGTTCATTCTCTTGGGCGGGCTCTTGTGACGCCGAGTGTTCTTAGGCAGCTAAGGATGTTGCCACGAGCCAAGACATCGTTGGGGATATCTTCGGACGCATTGAAAGTTTCTTCGGGCGGCTCGAGGTTTATACCAAAATCCCGCTAACTCCGGCGATGACGGACAAAATAGTACAAATAACAGTTGAGATCTTGAGTATCCTCGCGACCGCCACAAAGGAAATGAAACAGACTCGAGCGAGTGAGTTCGTCCTTCCCCATACGTTTCTTGGGGCTCATATCGGTTCAGAAAGATTTGTGAAGAGGATAGCGGGGAAGGCAGATCTGGAGGATGGGCTAGAGAAGCTCGACACGCTGACAAATGAAGAGGTCGTGACGGCGAATGCGCAGCTTCTGAAGATCACCCACAACATCGATAACAAAGTAGCGGGAGTCAGCGATGGCGTGAGGGGCGTCGACGAGAATGTGCAGGATATGAATGACAGGGTCAAAGCAATTGATGAAATGATACAAACAACAGCCGACGGTGGGAAAATTGTGTTCAGCTGATCGCCGACGTCGTCGCTGACTTCTACCATCTAGACGGCAAGGAAGTAAAGGCAACCGCAACGAAAGTGATCTCCATCGTTCAACAAACGGCGGACAACGTAGACGATGTGAAGCGTTCGTAATCAGTCTCGTCTTCGCTAACAGTCAAGTTATCTAACGCGATCGCAGGGAATCAATTACGAGAGACCCTTAGGAGGATGGCAATCTCTGCCTGATCCATCCACAAATCACAACATTGCAAGCGATCATCAGCACGAGGGAACGGCGGAGTGGTTCTTGAAGGACGACAGATTCGGTGATCTTATGGACCACACGTTTCTCAGCGGGGTCTGGGAAAAGTGTTCTGTGGTTCGTTTATACTCCAATCCCGAGCAATTTTGGGAAGCTTATGGTCGTTGACTAGCTCCACCATTGTCAACGACATCACAATCCTATGCGAGGCTGGATCGGCCTCGATGGCATATTTTTATTTTGACTTTCGGGATATCGACAAGAAAGCCCGCCGCAACCTGCTTCCCTCGCTTCTCACCCAACTTTCTTCTCGTTCCAATTTTTTTTTGCGACATATTTCTCGCCTCTACAGGGTATATGATAACGGAGGGCGTCAGCTTAGTGACAGCGCTTTAATAAAATGCTTTGAGGAGATGCTCACCCTCCCGTATCAACGCTCAGTTTATCTTATCATGGATGCCCTTGACGAATGTCCTGACACATCTGATTTCCCATCCCCCCGCGAACAAGTCCTCGATCTTGTAAAGGATCTCGTCAGCCTTCGACTCCCGAGTCTTTCATGTTTGTGTCACCAGTCGTCTCGAGGTCGACATTAGTGATGCACTTGGGTCACTGGCGTCTCACACAGTCTCCCTTCAAGAGGAACATGGGCAAAAGAAGGATATTGCCGACTACGTCCGAGCTGTCGTTCACCCTGGCTCAGGAAAATTTATGAAGAGATGGAGGCAAGAGGACAAGGAACATGTAATCGAGGCACTCTCAGAAAGAGCTGACGGAATGTAAGTGTATACATGGGTGATTATGTCCCTTGTTCATGTTATTTTACAGGTTCAGATGGGTCTTCTGTCAGCTCGAAATGTCGCGAAATTGCCTCCCACAGAACGTTCGAGGCGTCCTTAAAGAACTGCCCAAATCTTTGGATGAGACGTACGAGCGTATGTTGAAAGAAGTTGGGAAGGTCAACCCACATCAAACCTATCGTCTCTTACAATGCCTTACTATGGCGACTCGACCACTTCGTGTCGAGGAGCTTGCAGAAGTTCTTGCGCTCGACTTTGACGGGGCCAAGGAAGGAATACCGACTCTGAACAAAGATTGGCGATGGGGTGACCAGCAACAAGGTGTCCTGTCCACGTGCTCGAGCCTGATCGTCATCGTCAGTGACCGCACTTTCAATACCCGCGTCGTACAATTCGCTCATTTCTCGGTGAAAGAGTTTTTGACATCGGATCGCCTTGCCGACCTAAAAGCGGACATCTACTTTCGTAACAGTCTCGGACTAGCACACACCATTATGGCTCGTGCTTGCTTGGGAATATTACTCCATTCGGACAACTATAGCGTTGACACCGGCAGTGACGAGGTCAAAGGCAGCTCTCCTCTGGCTGGATACGCCGCTCAGTACTGGGTAGTACATGCCCAATTCGAGGTGGTGTCGCTACGCGTAGATGTTGGGATGCGACATCTTTTTAATGCCGCGAAACCATATTTTGCGGCATGGCTCAAGTTGTATGATATTGACAAAGAATGGACATCTTTCCTAGAGGGTGACAATAGTTTATACGCCGGTATTCATCCCTCCCGGACATTTTCGTTGAGTGAGGACCATGCTCCGTTGTGTCTATACTACGCTTCGTTCTGTGGATTTCGCGACTTAACGAAACATCTCATCACCAAGGGCCCGCAGCATGTAAACGCTAGGGTCGGTCTTAAAAAGATTATAGGCTACCAAAATCGCACTCTACTTCATGCTGCGTCAATGGACGGATTGGTGGACGTCGCACAATGGCTACTGAACACTGGCGCAAATGCGAATGCGCAACAAGATGACCACATGACCCCACTCCACATGGCGGTGGCAAAGGGACACATAGACCTTGTTCAAATTTCTATTGCGACACAGCGTAGATCCTAACGCCGCGTCTAGAGCCAACCGTACTCCGCACGTCGATATTGTACGGTTATTGATCCAGCATGGGGCGGATGCAAACAGAGACCTTCAGAAGCTGTTGCTTCTAGCGTCTTCTTCAATGAGTGCCGAAACTGTGCAGCTCTTCATCCAGCTCGGGGCAGATGTCAACGCAGAAGATGGGAACCACGAGACGCCATTGCACCTGGCGTCATTCAAGGGGGACGCTGAAACTGTGCGACTATTACTAGTCCAGTACGGGGCGGATGTCCATTCTCGGGACGGAAGCCACTCGACGCCTCTGCATCTAGCGTCGTCCAAGGGGAATGCTAAAACCGTGCAGCTGTTGATCGAGCACGGGGCAGATGTCAATGCGCAGGACGGGAGCCACTCGACGCCTTTGCATCTGGCCTCGTACAAGGGGAACGCAGAAACCGTGTAGCTCTTAATCCAGAACGGGGTAGATATCTATGCACAGGATGGGGGCCACTCTATGACTTTACATCTGGCGTCATCCTTTGGGAAGGCTAGAACGGTGCAGCTATTAATTCGGCATGGGGCGGACGTCAACATACATAACGGGAGCCACTCAACGCCTTTGCACCTGGCGTTTTCCCAGAGGAATGCCGAAATTGTGCAGCTACTAATCGAGAATGGGGCAGATGTCAACGCACGGGATGGATGCCTTCGCATCTGGCGTCGTCTAAGTGGAATGCTAAAATTTTTCGCATCTTAATCCAGCACGGGGCAGATGTCAATGCACAGGACCAGAGCCACAAGACGCCATTGCATCTGGCACCATCCTGGGGGGACGCTGAAACTGTGCAGCTATTGATCGGACACGGGGCGGATGTCAACACCAAAGATGGAGGCTGCTCGACGCCTTTGCACTTGGCTTCGTCCTCTGGGAATACTGAAACTTTACAGTTATTGATCGAGTACGGTGCGGATATCCACGCTGAGGACGAGAGCCACTCGACGCCCTCGCATCTAGCATCTTCCTCATGGAACGCTAAAGCTGTACAGTTATTGATCGACCATGGGGCGGACATCCACGCCCAGGACAAGAGCAACAGGACGCTTTTGCATCTAACGTCATCGCGGGGGAATGCTGCAATTGTGCGGTTATTAATCCAGCATGGGGTTAATGTCAACACGAACGATACGAGTCACAAAACGCCTTCGCACCTGGCGTCTTCCCTAGGGAATGCCGAAACTGTGCAGCTACTGACCGAGAACGGGGCGGATATCCATGCCAAGGATGAGAGCCACTGGATACCTCTGCATTTGGCGTTGTCCAAGGGGAATGCTAAAACTGTACAGTTATTGATCGAGTACGGGTTGGATGTCAACACATGCGATGGGAGCCACTCGACACCGCTGCACCAGGCAATATCTCGTCAGGAACCCGTTGCCGACGTCGTGCACCTGCTAGTCAAGCGTGGTGCAAATGTAGGTGTAGTGGATGATAAGGGTCAGACTCCGATTCAGATTGCGTCGTCAAGGGGACATCACACGATCGTACAGTTGCTGTCAGACCATCTTTCTGGTATAGAGAATGTACTAGCGCCCTAAGTGTCGTACCCACACTAGGCTACGCGTCTACTTTGCTACCGATACGATACAAAATCTCCTGCGGTGTAACATAAATGTGAGCTATAAGTTCAACTCTGCGCGTCTGCAGAGTCATCAAAAATGTTCTCTTTTCGATTGATAGAGTATTTCGTTCGACGCGGCACTATTTTTTGAAAGAAGTTACATGTAAGGCAATACATCTACCGATTAAGGACTCTGAAAATTCAACAAAGGGGAGAATGTAGTGCAAAGACGAACGCTCGAAATCTCATGAGTGCAGTACCAGTGCTAGTGTCAAGCAATACTCCGCGCTGATCGTTACTCATTACTCAAAGAGAGTGTTCTGACGCGACGATGACGTACACAAGAGCGAGTCCTTGGGAACGCCTATGCAGACGCATATGTGCTTGACTACTCGAAGCTGCGCCTTTTCAGTCATATCATAAACTTCTTGGGCTCCACAAGAACTTACGATATGGCTGTGATAACGTACGCAGCGCCATAATAGCGCACAGCTGATCACAAGGGATATACGGCCAGTTTCGTCGCCTGGACCACAGATTAACTTCTGGAGGGCAAAGAGCACATGCACCACTGGCACCGACGTCACAGTGGTTGACTTTGTTGTCCCTCATGGTAGGCTTGGTGCATGGTTTCCAATTGTGACTCGCACCACTTGACCGCCCACACCCTTCGGCCGCGCCGCCCGTTCGTGACGCTGGCACCCCCATTCGCGAGGGCATGCGCTATGCAAAGATGATAGCTTCAGCAGCGCGAACGGCACCCATGTTGTGATTGACATAAGTAAGTCGAGCACCGTGCTGGGATGCAGGAGGCAAACAAATCTGCTTTTGGCGCGAGCATGGGTGTCGAGCACCAAAAGGTGACAATGATGGGGGACAAACGCGTCCTTGAAGCAGAGTTGACAGCAGGTGACAGATGTTAGCTGACTGACTACGGTCAAGATCGAGGTGCTACTAGGTGAGAGGGTGTACGGATAGCACTCCACGCGGGAATGGTCACGCACCCTTGACTACACTTGCTCCGGCCGGATAGCCCACGTAGTATTATTGGTCAAACTTCAAGCTTTACCCCTACCCAATCCTGTCCGGTCAATGGTCGTGTCCTATTCATCACAGCCTAACGCAACCCCTGGCCTCGCGCCTGAGTCAGTCGCTTTCGCTTTTATCTCGGCCCGCGGATCTAGAGTTCTGTTCTCGCCAAGGTTCTTGCGCAAAATTGCATCGTAAAAGCTCTTACATTGTTCCAATTATTTCAGCACTTTGGACTTCAGGTTACTTCACAAACTCATTGCATCGCTGACACCATATCACCAACCTCCCTCAATCATGCACTACCGTTATATATCTGTGCTCTCCGTCCTTGCTATTGGTCTCCTTGGCGGTCTTGCGAAGCCCCTCTCGCCACCTTGGGATGACATGCACATCAAGCACTCCTGGAACACCGTCCCGAAGAACTGGGAGAGCCTAGGTCATCCGCCTTCTGGCACCACAATTGATCTTTACATCGCTCTCAAGCCTCAGCGTGAGAACGCCTTGGTCGACGCGCTCCACGAGGTCAGTGAGCCCGGGCATCAAAGGTACGTCCATCACCACCCCTCCGCTAACGCATGTTCTCACGAGTGCCACTGCTCCGATGCAGATATCGCGCATACTTGACTAAGGAACAAGTGGCCGAACTCGTCGCACCGCGTCCAGAGACGCTCGAGCTCGTGAATTCCTGGCTCAAACACTACGGCATATCCTCTTCGTCCATTTCGACGCATGGCGGAAATACACTGATCCTCAAAGACGTGTCCGTGACCCAAGCCAACACTCTCCTCGGTGCATCGTACCAGCTCTACAGACACATCGAGAGGGGCGAGACCATTGTCCGCACCGTCGGTTATTCACTTCCTGCAGCGCTGCATTGGCACGTGTTGACTGTGGCGCCTACGACGTCCTTTGTCTCCCCGCGCATGCCATGGCAGACACCGCGGAATCGCTCTGACAGGGTAGTGAAGTCGACATCGGGAGAGCCTGCGACGATGCTATCGAGCCGTGCAATAGTCAATTACGTCACGCCGTCGTTCCTGCGCTGGCTGTACAACACGGAAACATATATACCCGATACTCGGGGCGAGAATGTGCTCGGGATTGTGGGATTCTTAGGGGATTACCCGAGCCAGGCGGACTTGACAGCGTTCATGCAGAAATACCGCTTTGACGCAGATGATGCGACGTTCACCGTCGTAGAGGTCAACGACGGGGGGTACGACCCGACCCACCCGAGTGAAGAGGCAAACATGGACATCCAATACGCTGAGGCTATGGCCTATCCAATCCCTCACGTCTTCTACAGCACCGGCCGAGGGCCGTCGGACTCCGTGACAGATGACGATCTCGTGTCCTGGTTGATCTACATCCTCGACCAGGAGAATATTCCTCAGACCATCAGCATGTCGTATAGCAATGAAGAGCATTCCACTCCGAGGGATTATGCAGTCTATGTGTGCAACCAGTTCGCAAGGCTCGGTGTACGTGGCGTCAGCGTCCTCCAGTCGAGTGGTAACGACGGCATCGGCAAAGGGACCTGCCTGAGAGACGACGGCACCATCCGGTTCAGACCTACGTTTTCTGGAACCTGTACGTGTGGTGATTTTTTTTCAGATTGGACGTAGTACACGAGTGCGGGTTCAGGATGCTCATCGCATTGCCACGATTTTGCAGGTCCCTATGTCACTGTTGTCGGCGGAACGACAGACTACGAGCCGGAGGTCGCAGCGGTGTTCTCCGGCGGTGGCTTCTCGGACTACTTTGAGCGCCCGTCATACCAGGAGGAGGCCGTGTCCACCTTCCTCCAGGACCTCGGGAACCGGCATCAAGGCCTTTACAAGTATGTTCGCTTCAGTGACTTGATCTAACCCATTCGTAATTTGTACTTGGTGCAGTGCTTCTGGCCGCGGGATTCCCGACATCGCCGCGCAGGCCGTCGGAGCCCGGATCTTTCTCAACGGCAACGAGCGAGAGGAGAGCGGTACAAGTTTAGCAACTCCCGTGCGTCTGTCTCCCCCCACCTCCGATTCGGGTCGTCCGTCTTTGTCTGCCCAGCTGACTGCCAATGTACAGGTTGTGGCGGGCATAATCTCGCTGCTTAATGACTGGCTGATTTCGACAGGCCAGGACCCGCTCGGCTTCCTCAACCCTTGGCTGTACGGAAGGGGCCTCGCAGCTCTCAACGACATCACGGAGGGCTCGAATCTGGGTTGCGGCATGGATGGATTCTCCGCTATCGCTGGGTGGGATCCTGTGCGTTCCACCAGACTTGATAATTCTTCACTTTCGACGTTGGATGACCCTGGGCTACGCAGGTCACGGGTCTCGGAACGCCTGACTTCCGCAAAATGCTGGAACAAATATTTTGACATTGTAGAATTTACGTTTCTGAACCCAACCAGCCAATTGCTTGAGGAAATAGCACTGTACATATATACATGTGCCGTGAAAGTCAGGCCACTCGCAAAGTTCGAAACAGGCAACCGAAGACATTCGGCCTCAAATGTGGTCTCTCTTAGAGGATATGGACGATACGAATGTATTTAAGTGAGGAAATATATTTGTTAGTCGATGAACGTGTGCGCGAATTGTCTGCACGAGAAGACAAGGGCTCAGCTATTGCGCACACTAACAGAGCAAGAGTTGAGGTACTACTACAGAAACGTAAAAGTTTATATAACTGTAGGAAGTATAACTGTATAGTTTTATGCTCTGCAGAAGCAGAGCAACAGTATAACGATTCCGCGGACGAGTACGACTGGGAGGGGATCCGGGGCATAGGCCGAGCATCCGAACGACTCAGTAATAAACGGAGATACTGTCACGGTATGTAGTTATCAACGTATGCGATGGGAGCCACTCAACCTGGAAATATCTCGCTAGGACCTGTGGCCGATGTCGTGCGCATGCTACTCGGGCATGGCGCAAATGTAGGTGTAGTGGATGATGAAGGTCAGACTCCGATTCAGATCGCGTCGTCGGGGGACGTACAGTTGCTATTAGACCATCTTGCCGGTATAAAATAGAACGTAGCGCCCTAACTGTCGTACCCATACGCGTCTACTCTGCTATCGTTAACACTATACCAAATCTTTTGTGGTGTAACACAAATGTGAAGTGCTATAAGTTCAACTCTGCACATCTGCGGAGTCATCATGAATGTTCTTAACTTCTCATTTTCGATTGATAGGGTATTTCGTTCAACGCGCATTATTTTTTGAAAGAGGTTACGTGTAAGACAATATATCTACCGATTAAGGACTCTGGAAATTCAACAAAGGGGAGAGCGTGGTGCAAAGACGACTGCTCGAAACCTCATGAGTGCTATTTCGTCAGTACCACAGTGCCGGTGTCAAGCAATACCCCGTAATCATAGTTACCCCTCACAATGAGGAACGCCTCTTGAAGCCGTGCTTTTACGGCCATGTCATAGCTTCTTGGACACTGCCGAGAAACTACGATATGGCCGTGTTAACCTGTGGCGTTGGTGTCCAAAGCCAAACAGTGCGCTATAACAGCGCAGTGCTGATCTTAAGGGATATACGGCCAATTTCGTCGCACTTCTGGAGAGCAAAGAGCATACGCACCACCGATGTCACTGGTTGTCCTCCATTTTTCACACTTACTTGGGAATTATTTGTCAGCATTTACCTTTTTTGGAGGGTCAGTGTAGGGCTCTGGCGGGACCGCCAACTCGGAGTCCGTGCATCAGCTCGCGCTGGCGCCACCGAGCAGCCTGCGCGAGCTCGGATTTATCTTCTCTCCCTCACCTACGATGTCTCTCATGTTGTTGGGTCTTCTTACCGCTCTTCTCGTGCTCCTGTGGCGATTTCCTTTCATTCTCAACTCCTCGTGGTTTTGGAAGAAGACGAGCCAGAGGATATTGGACGATGCGTCGTTGCTTCAGCTGGCAGAGGCTTTTGCAAGAAAAATGGATCAGGAGAAGTCATTAATCGCAGAGAGGGTCAATCATCCAGGGACGACTCGCAGCGTGAGTCGGTCACAGCTTCATTCCCAGGCTAACCTCACTCCAAATTCAGTTACTCGAGGTGGAAAGGGTCCTTTCACCCGCCTACCACTCCTTTCTGGAGATGCTCAATCCCCTTCGGCCGGCACATCGTCTACCAAGGGAAATATTGATACAGATCTTCGGGCTCGTGGGGTCAGGAAAGATAATCCTACCCATCTCGCACGTCTGCCGCCGATGGCGGGACATCGCCCTCAAAACCCCCGAACTTTGGTCATCTTTTTGTACAGACGACTTCACACACATGATGCCAGTAGCTTTGGGACGTTCCGGAGACCACTTTCTGGACGTTTCCTTGCATACCAGCTGTGACGAGATCCGGCGGCTTGAGCGCCTATTGGAACTCCCCTTCTCGCGCCTACGCTCGCTAGATGTTACCGTTACAGGACCATTCACGGACGAGGTCAAGGGTATATTCTCCCGTTGCCGAAGCCATGCGTCCGTACTGAATGAATTTTCGCTTCGGTTCGATTTTGACGCTACAATTCCCCAGCCGGTTCCTTTCGACGAAAATAATTGCTTTGCCATGCTTTTCGACCGAGAAGTGCCAGTTATTTCCAACCTGTTCCTTCGGAATTTACATCCTTGGCCACCCCTTCTTTCTGAACAGCTCAAGTCCCTGACACTCACATCCATCTTTATCTCAGCCGACGAACTATACCCTGCCCTTCGATCCGTCCCCAATCTCGAGACCCTCGCCCTCCTGAACACCATATCAGTTCTTTCAGAAAATTTCTCTGGACCTGATACCACCATTTCCCTTGACCGCCTGCGCGCTCTTTATATCCATCAACCGCGTGGGGCTCTTAAACATCTAAACCATCTCCTAGGCCATATTACAATCCCGCGCCTCGATTTGGCTTGTGTCTTCATGTCTGACAGTGCTGTCGTCGACGATGATATACCCGAGAGCCCAGAAAACTCGTACAGAATGTTCAGGACAATCACCGAGTTGGTCATGCACCTAGACAGTTTACCAGAGTCCCAGTTCTACTTATACGGAGTGCATGAAGACAGCCTCGCATTCTCCTTCTGTCTACCCACTACCGCTATGCCCCGTATTTTCAACGCTTCGGGCCTCTCCGTGGGCACTCTTTCTGCCAATATCTCCCAGGTGACCCGATTTATCTTGCGCGGAGATGACGCCAATTCCACTGTCTCCCCGGACAACCTCATCCACGTTTTTCGATGTTTACCGGAGTTGGAGACTCTGGTCGTGACAGGGATGCCCCTGAACAATGTTGTTACTGCCTTGAATCGGCTGCGGGACGAATCTGAGCGTCCTGTCCTCCGGCACTTGCGCAACCTGTATACCCGCGGGATCGGAGACAACAGCCTAGCCCTAACCCGCTTTCTTGGACAGAGGCTGGAGCCAGAGCTTCCTGTTCCACGGGTTGTATGCGCGGCGTCGCTGAAGAACACCCTCGGTACTAGATATGGAGATATCAGAGCGATCGAAGACCTCAAGTCTGGAGAATTTCCGAGACCATTTGCCGTTCCGGAGCCTATGCAACAGTTTTTCAAGACGAATCTTGAAACGGTACGCGTTATTCGTCTAGTCTTGAGACCATTACACTTACAAAGTCGAGGTAGAGTCAGATGGACTGGATACTCAAACGACGCAACTGGTCCTGAACAAACCATCTAATTGTAGCCTATGGACGCCCATGCTTCGCAAACGCGAACCACTACGTGGACTTTGTAATCACCTTTCGCTATTCGCGCCAACGCCAAAAGTGCACACCATTTCGATTGGTTCCGGGCACTTGCGAAACTATATTACGTCCCCCCGTTGTACCATTTAGGGTGTACTCGTACATAGTCCAGAACATTGGATTGAACTTTTTATCATCGCGTCTTGTTAGTCATTAAATAGGGGTACTTCAGTGTCCCAACTCAATAGGCAGTAAATACCTCCCAGAGGGATCTTGAGAAATCAGTTCCAATTCCAACGATTCCTCTCCATGAGCCAATCCAGTTCATTCTGTACAAGAGAGTCAACTTAACTTCCCCGAGAGCGAGAGCGTCCACTCACCCATCCCAAGTTAAGCTTCAAAAACCCTTGCATGGACTCGGGGACCGTTAACGGCCTGGGGAAGCCCTCGGCACCCAAGTCTTCGATGGCCTCGACCTCCCCGAATCGCGACCCAACCGAGTCCTTCAAAGACGCAGGGCAGACGATGCGGGGGTTGGGCAGCCCCGGCTCCAGGCGCTGGCCCATATAACGCATGAGCGCGAGGGCGTCCGTGCCGATGTCGCGTACGAAGAGGCTGCGGAGCTGCGGGAGAACTGGGGCCTGCAGTTCGTCGCGGAGGCGAGCGAGCGCGCCGACGACGCTGTCGAGCGGCATGCCGGTTACGACGAGCGTGTCTATCGCGGGGAGGGAGCGGAACACGTGCGTGAGGTTGTCCGCCGAGATGGACTGGTTCTCCCCGTCCGCGCGAAGGACAAACTCGGTCGTGGTGGACGTGTCGGCTGAGATGGGCCCGAGGGAGATGGCCCCCGCGCCGAATATCTGCGGTATGGCGGCGGTCGGGAGACAGAGCGAGATCACGAAGGTCTCGTCGTGCGCCCCGTGCAGGTAGAACTTGGATGCGGGCTCGCCGTCCAGCTGGAGGGCCAATCTCGTGAGGCGGTGGGACAGCCGGACCGGGTGCGCCAGAGTCGATATGAAGTCGTCGTCGAGGGTGTCGCACTCCCCCATCAGAATACACGCGAGATCCAGTCGCGGGAATCGGAGGTGGGTCATCAGGTGCCCGAAATGCTTGAAAGGGCCCCCAGGCTGGTGTATGTACAGAGTATCCAGCCGGTCCAAGGATATTGGATCCGAGGTACCCACGTAATCGTCTGAGAGGGTAGAGATGACGTTTAACAATGCGAGGAATCTCAGATTGGGCACGGCTTGGAGACAAGGGTACAAGTCATTCGCCGACAGAAAGAGTGATGCTAATGTGAGGGTGGTCAAAGTTTCAGATAAAGGAGAAGTCCACGGACGTAGAGACTTGAGAGACAGAGCGGATAGCATGGGGTGTTCCCTACCAAACAGACTGCTGAAGGCATCTCCCACCTCTGGAGACCCGGGAGCAGGAACCTTGGCATCATGATCGAATCGGATTGAAAACGTAGT
Organism: Lactarius vividus; assembly: GCA_021527035.1. Taxonomy (NCBI): domain Eukaryota; kingdom Fungi; phylum Basidiomycota; class Agaricomycetes; order Russulales; family Russulaceae; genus Lactarius; species Lactarius vividus. Next base: position 76,327 of record JAKELG010000033.1, on the reverse strand, counting down.
CAATAGCGGTGCGGGTTTGTGAAAATGAGAGAAAGCTTCCTTGACAGCATCTGTGAAAGAGCCTGATATCGCCACGTCAAACGAACGTAAATGCGAGGAAGCAACTTGAAGATCGGTAAGGAGCTTCAGGCGGTGTGTGTCATCAGAGCTTATGGACACGGAGATATCGAGGGGAGCCCCCTGGGACCGTTCAATGAACATGGGGAGCATATTTGTAAAATCGCGATCCCTCAAGGACGTCCACAGCTTCGGGGTGCGCAGTGCGATGTGCCTCCACCGACGACACGTATGCGTCAGGGGTACAACCTCCGCCCCCGTCCCGACGAGCGCAAACATCTTTGTCAGAATGTCTCGGGGAACCTGGTGCACCGGTCGGGAGGGGGACAACAACTCCGAGACGGCACGAAACGCCGGCGAAAGCACGGCCTCTGTGGCCAGCAGCTTTTGCAGTCAAAAGTCACCACTTGAGCAGCGTTAGGACGGTGAACGACACACACTTCCTGCGAGACGATGGGGTCCAGGAGCCTGTCCTGTCCCACGGCTGCGCGATCGCGAGTTATCTTCCGAGAGATGGCCTCCGCGAGGCTCAGTAGCGACGCATCATCAAGCGCTCGGGTGGGGCGAGGACTCGTTCGTGGGGCCGTCGTACGCGGGTAATCCTGCCGCGGCGGCAGCCACACCGCGATTATGGCCGCCCAACACCTGGAAAGGAGCGTCGAAATCATCGCTGCGTCGCGGGAACGTGGTGGGCCACCCCCGACCGTGCGTGGGAGTCTTGGAAGACCAACTCCATTTTTGAAATATCGCGGATCGATATGTAGTGAAGATGACTTTCGTATACAGAGTTGGACTACTTGTATTAACACCTAGATAGAACCGCTACAGTGATCCGCAGATATTCCTTAGGGTTTCTCAAACGTAATGTGATGTGCTTCAAGTTATAACCTGAGCTCATTGAGGCAGTACACGCTGACAACACAGGCAATGTGTTGGCACTTTGCCACCAGGTAACGAGAAGTGTCGAACGATAAGAGTCGCCGACGCACACAGGCACAAAATAACCAGAATATGACTGGTTCATTGCGACGCCTCTCATGTGAACCGGATAACAAAGAACATCACCAAAAATGCGATCGCTACGACGAGGACACTCGATATCGTCAGACAAGTCGTCCCGAGTGCCTTCCCGCGGTGATCCCGCAGCCGCAGCCGCTCCCGCTTCATCACGTCCAGGTTCGCGCCCACCTTCTCCTCCGCGACGCGAAGCACGCCCTGGTCCGCCGCGAGCGCGCCAGAGAAGTGCTCCGCGTTCCGCCGCAGCTGGCCCGCCATCTGCGCTAGCTGCGTCGCCAGCTCTTCCTGCAGCGCAGTGCTGTTCTGCAGCATCGCAGATGCAGATGCCGCGTCGCCCCCCGTGTTGCGCGCACCGATTGTAGACGGGGTCCGATCCGGCGGCAGAAAGGCAGCAGACTCGTCGGCCGAGCCAAGGAGCAGATCCACGTCCGCAGCTGCGGAAGCCTCCGTGTCCTCAGTGGTAAGAAGACTCGACGTGACGTGTGAGGGTGGTGCGAGGCGTTGGACAGTTGGCAGATCAGGTTTTCGGGTGACGGATGGGGATGGGCGCGGTACGGTAGGGAGGAATGGCTCTAGACGCAAAGGCTCAGGAACGACGCGCTGAAAAAGAAGAAAAATTAATAATGGCATTCTGGCATATACATAGCGACGTACCTCGTTGACTGATAACATAAAGGCGTCCAGCCTGTCCAGCAGGCCACGGATGTCCATGAGGCGCTTCCTGAGCTGTCTGTGCATTCAGCTGGTCGGTGCCAAGTCCCCTTGTATCTGGATTCTGGGAGGTGGTGAAGAGCACTCACACCGAAGGTTGGATTTGATTGTCAAGCTCCACGTTTCCCAGTAGTTTTCGGGCGTGCTTCAATTGCTACAGACTATACATTGAGTTTCTTACACCGAGGTAGGGCTAAACGAAAGACGAACCTGTAGCACTCTCTCCGATTGGAGCCATTGCGTCCAGCTGGGTTCCGTACCCCAGTCCGCTTCGTTGACGGATTTGTCGAGACGCCGCACAAGACGGATGAGGTTAACCCGGTCGTGGATGACCTTTTCTGTTACTTTCATTTTGGAGAGAAATTACAGGACGTAGAAAAAGAGAAGAGGATATTTTGAGTCGAAGTAGCCGCAAGTAGGTAAACCGTAACCGTGCCGTGCAGCGGTGGCGTCGTGCGTGGTGTGACGTACAGTGGCGTTCAAAATCTCATGGCCCACCATTTTTCGAAAACTCAGTCAACGCTGCATGTATTAGGTCCGATTGGTAGCTAATTGAGTGTAGTGTATGAAAATGAGTGTACGATAGATGGGAAGTATTCTACGGAAAATTGTGTGTGCAGTTCTTTTGAACATCGCCCCTACTTTGGAAAGACATGAGCACCACCAAAGAACAAAAGAAAAGGACACTTACTGGGCATCAGTACTTGGTATGGTGACCTCAAGCCTCCTTCAGAGCAGCAACACGGCGGGGCATGCTTTCATACAGCTTGTCAAGGGCCTCCTTTGGAAAGTTGCTCCACTCCTCCTGAAGAGCCTCCCACATCTCATCCCTGTTGTGGGGAAGAGGGTTCTGAGCACGAATAAGGTGGTCCAATTGATCCCAGACATGCTCGATGATGTTCATGTCCAGGGAGGAAGGCGGCCAAGGGAGAACAGTGACCTTCCTATTTTGGAACCAGTCCCTTGCAATGTGTAAAGTGTGTTTGGGATCGTTGTCTTGCTGGAAGATGTCCTTGTCCTTGCCCGTTTTCTTCAGTTTTTGGTCCTTGAGAGTGCCCAGAAGACTTTGTTGGAGGATATCAACATACCCGGGACCATCCATGATCCCTTCAATGCGGTGAAGCCGTCCCATCCCCTCCCTGGTGATGCAGCCCCACACCATCACATTTCTGCCTCCATGCTTGATTGTTTTCTTGGTAAAACGGGGATCTAGTGCCTGTCCAGGCTTCATTGACGGCCATCTGACCTGAATAGCATAGACTTGGACTCGTCTGAAAATATCACCTATTTCCAGTCCTCGACAGTCCAGTCAGCATGCGCAGCTGCCCATGCCTTGCGCTTGGCCACATTGGCTAGGGAAATCTAGGGTTTGGACCTACGAACACGTGAGATGAGTCTGTACTGGTGTAGTGCCCTGGAAACTGTAGGGCGAGAGACATGAGGGAAGGCCATTTTGGTGACTCTGGCAACATTAGCAGCCTCAGTGCAAGCAAGTAGAATGGTGCCATGGCGAGGGTCATGCTCCTGGAGCCTGCGGGGACAATCAGGCTTGTATTTCCGAAAATAAGGATCACCAGATTCCGCAAAGCGTTTGATGAGGTGGGGGATGGTGGTGCGATGGAGGTTGAACCAACGTGCAATCTTGTAATCAGATTGGCCAATATTCTTGAGCTCAACGATCCAAGCAACCTTGTTTGGGGAGGTGTAGACCATAGTATAAAGGAGTGACAATGAGTTAGAACTGAGTTTCCGTGGTATCTCTAGCCAGTGTTAATGTAGAAACATAAACAGGACCTCATGTTCAAAAGTACTGCACACAATCTTTCTGGCAATCTGACTTTGGCTGTTTCAAATGCACGTTCTCTGGCTATTGGTCACTGGTTTAGGGTCTTTTACATCCAAGGGCACAATGTACAAGCATTTATTACTTCAGTATATTAATATCCGAGAAGTGCGAGGCGATACAAAATGAGTCACATGACTGTGCAATCCATTGTAATCATATTAATCACATAATAGCGACTAGTACTGACTTGCAGACACTCCTGTTCCTCCAGCCAAGTCGAATACCGCAAGGGATGCCGCCTCGCAAGTCGCGAGTTCAATTTTCAACATCCAATGTCCAGTGTTCTCTCACACTGCCCCGCTCTGCCGCAAGTCCACCTCTTATCCTGTCCCAATCCCACAATAGGTTCATGACCCGGTGTCGGAAGTGGAAGTCCAAGAATAAATACGACATGGGGGCCTGGGGTTAGTGGACCGTTATCGTTGTGATAATCCGAGTCCGACCGGGAAATTCGATCTCTATCTGAGTTTCCGGAGACAATGCCAGCAGTATTCATGCTACTTTCCCACCATGGTCGTGCAACCCCGAATCATTACAGCCGGTCTTACTGGTTATTATAGTTAAAGTTGAGCTCGTTCGTGCGCAACACGAAAGGTAAATACCCTGCGTGGCATATGCCCATCCGTGTGTGGATAGATTGAAGTGTCTCACCTTATTCTAGAACACAAGGTTATTTTTGGACGATCGAAAGGTGTTCCTCTGCGCTATGCCCAAACGGTAGGCGTTGCAAATCCTTTTCTCCAGGAGCTTCATGGCACAGTGCTTGGCGCGGGGAACTATTCCCGAAAGGGCTGCGTTCACCCCTCCATCGCAGACACGCCAAGAGACGCGCTCAACCGGAAGCAGTGCGGGAGCTGTGGCACGTGCCTGCAGGGCCAATCTCATCCGTTTTTGTACTGGTACTGTAATTGTGGTTAGTAATCCCAATTGTGTTCCAGACCTTTGTGTGAGACCAGTGGCGCGAATGGACAAGTCTTATTACCTGAGTGGGGTATCAATTGGCGATGAATGTGGAGACGGTGCGCAACATCGGGGCCTGAGATATAGATCTTCCGCTCGAAGCTGTGATTGGGAAGGCGCGGCACCATGGAAACATACCATGCAGATTTTGAGGGGCGCAGCCTTGACAAAAAATGGCCATATTCAAGGTACAGGAGTATTTTTTCCACGCTTGGGGTCATCCAACTAGGAGTGTCGCACTGGAACCGATTGTGAGAAGAGCGCTTCACTAAAATGGAAGATACAGTTCGGTTGGACAGCCAATATGCAGTAGCAAAACTAATCTGCCGGCGAGGGCCAAGAAACTGTAATGGAGTGACAAGATGACTTGTGAGAAATCTGTATCACCCAGTTTGTGAATTACAAGAACCAGGAGGCTGTCCTGGCAAGCGCTCATCTTCAGATACTTGTAATTTATGCAGATCAAAGGATCCAAGATCACCTGGGGGGCGAAGAGACAGAAACACTCATGAGGGACCGCATTTTGTCTTGAGAGCGAAAGCGTTATCGTGGGACGTAAGCTGTGCGGCCTGCGCCTAGTGGAGAATGCGCACGCCGACTTCTGCCCCAGTAACCTCCCTGGCTGATGGTGAGCTGACGTGGTATTAGACGATGGTTCAGATCAAGTTAGAGTCACTGGCGAGCGGTGCATCATGGCATCCTTGCGTCCGATGATCGCCTGTGCGCTACTTCCACAGGAACCTTTCAAGTTGTATACATTAATGGGTCATGGTGGATTGCCGTTTTTACACGATGTGTCGTGGTTCGTTCGAGTTTGGATGTGAATGCAAATGCGATCAATCGGATCGTGGGGCGACTGTTCAAAAAAAAGAGGACTGATTGATGAGAACCGTAGTTGGCAGGAATACAGTAGGTCAAGAACTCAGATTCAAGTCCTGGCTACTGCCAGCGTAGTGGTGTAGAAGTGGGTCAATCATGTGTCAGCAACACAGGCACAGTACCATATCCGGCGGCATTCACTTCCAACTGTTCAGTGACTAGTAACTTGATTAGACACTTTGGACCCCACTTTGGAGCCTTGTAGCACTCGTGACAAATATCTAAAATTCGGAAGCAACGTATCTTATCTTTGGGGCCGAGGCCAACGAATGACCGAAGCAGGTGACCGTGACCAACCTCAGGCTGTCCGCGGACGCTCAGGTGATACACTAGTCTACGCGATGCTCGGGTACCTGCTGGCATGTCGCACGCATTGCACTACGGTAGATGCTCAGAATCGAACAGTCGTGTCAGCTGGGTCGCGCCCTTTCATGACCCAACAATTGCTTTAGGTCAAGATATAGTGATCATGTCATGTTTAACGGGTTTCTACCCGCGGGAGTGGAAATTAGTCGAAAACACGAGCGCGTGTGGAGGGCAGATGACCCTATCAGGTGGGCACGGACTCTTGTGGAGACGAGTCCCCTCCATTATTTATGAGCCCAGCTGCGGTGGGGAATGCCCATTTACCCTGCCAGTGGGCCATGTCGATATAAATTGGCCCCTCCCTGCATCCCTCTTCCCACCTTTCGCGACGACGCCCAACTATCATCTCGTACAAACCCCTGGGCTTGGGAACTCCCGCCTTCCACTCACACCCTGGCATGTCCCATTTGGGACTCGCGTCGCACGTTTGGTTCAACTGTTTTTCCTATGTCCCGGGCACAATTGGCCATATCAATGTTCCACCAGCATTTCTCTCGCAAGCCACCCTTTCGTGGTACGCCGTCCCATCTCGCCAACAACTCCCACCTTGCCGAGTCGGCGTGTGACCCTTCTTCCCGAATCGTTTGCTCCCCGATCTCGCCATGGATCTTCGTCATGACCACGAAGGACAACGCGGCAAGTCCATCGGTTCATCACTCCTTCGGCCGCGCGACGGCTCTGTCTTTGCGTTACTGTCGTCAACACAACAATTTTTCGCGATTACTGTAAGTCTCCATCGGTGAGGAAGCGAATGCACAAGTTCATCCGAACATTGATTTGGATTTAGATATTTGACCGAGTCGTCACCGAGACCGAGGATCATCAATCTGACAAAAACAGGACACATCCGCTGCGCAGGCCAGTAAACGCACCAGACGAGTGTCCAGGGGTCTTCCTTGTCCCTTCGGCTCGTAACTGCTCCCGGCCGGTGTCCCATTGTGGAATACCCCAGTCTGTCAAAAGGCTGTGGCCCTGTCGGGTGTGGGGCTCCCAGCGGTTGTTTACAGCTACCAATCTAATCAATCTCCAATCAATTTTCAATCTCGCCGAAACCAACAGCCCTGAGCGCTATTATGGAGTGCCTCTAGCGAATCAAGTCTCTACCTTGCACTGCCGGTGACGGACGGAACCCCTACCTGATGGCAGTTAGTAGTCAGCACCACAATGTACTCCACCAGCACCCGTGCTGGCGCATCCTCGTTGGCTACCAAAGACCTTCAAAAGCAAATTCCCGCTCCCAGAAATATCGTGCGCCCTGGGACCAGGGCGTAGACCTTGACAAACCCCCCGGACCTTACGGCCGACAACTCTGCACCTATTTTTTTTTTTTTTTTTGCGCCCAACCCGATCTGAGGTGCCGGCCCCACTCGGCAAAGCCCAATTACAGTAGACAAATACGACGAGAAGATTCGAAGGCGTAAGGGTCTCGTTACCTGGATGGGGCAGTGGAACGCGCAAAAGTAGGCCTGATCCTTATGGACACGGCCATGCCGACCGCGATGCCGGCGCCGCAGTGTGCATGTGTTGTCCAACTCAGCTAGTTGTGTGTCCGCGGAGGCATTCCTGGTGCTTTTACTCTGCTCGCGCGCGGGTGTGGGTGCATCCGTGCATCCGTGTGACCTCCCTAGATTCTTCGCTTGTTAGCTAGTTCCTGCGATGTTCCAGACCTTCCAGCGCTAGATAACATGCTCACGCTCAGGATATGACTCGAACGCCTGGCGCCTCTTCCACCTCCAGAGTCTGGCCGAAAAGCCCCGACCGGTGGCGTTGTATGGATGTTACTTGGCGCATCAGAACCCCCTATTACGTGCCGAACATCATTACGAGTGGTATTGGTTAGGCGTAGCCCCACCGCCCTACCAGGTCCTATCTGTCTATCTTGTTACCCTTCTTTATGACCGGTGCATCAAAAGAAACACCTAGCTGTAGTCGGTATTCATGTTCCAATTTGGAACTGACAAGGATGGAGGAGGATGATGTCCTTCCTGTCGGTTGCTCGATCTTCAGAGCCCTGCTAATTCTTCCCGCTTTCGTTCCTCACTTTTTTTCCCCGAGTCAGTGCCTACCACGTGTAGTTTCATCATATTCTCCCCGTATTTGCCTCCTCAGGAAGGAAACCTTGAAGAGTCACAGAGGCCTTCTGATAAGCGGGGTTTTCAACCACGGTAATCTGAGCGTGCAACTCGTTTACTTGATGTTTTGATCTTGTGCAGGTCCGTCCAATAGTGTGCTCTCTCGTCTTCGTCTTCGTCCTGGTCTGGTAAACGAAAGTACGATTCTTTGGTCGCCACGCGGCGCTCTCCCCGCACTTCTGCACTTCGCGTTCCTCGGCTGGCTTCTGTCCCAATCAAAGAGAGGTGCGTGTGTATTGCGCTGAGCCACGGCCGTGGTCTCTGAAGACCGCCACATATAACTTGCTCGGAAGCTTCTATAGATGTGTGATACGCCATAGCCTAAGTACGGACAAAGGCACACACCGCCTGGGGTAATGAAAATGTAACTCCTGGAATTTGTAGCCAGTGTACGGTTGAGGCGGAGAAACCCTTCCTTCCCCCGATGCGGTGCCGTGAAATGAAAATCGGTTAGGAATGAGGCGAACGAACGGCAAAGTGCGCTCTCCCCCTTCACACAAAGGCCCCACACAACTCCACAAGCTTGGCGCTGGGGTGGGTCTGAATCCACCTTGCACCAGATTGCACGCTAGGACAACCCTGGCACGAAGCGAAGTGCAAGGCAAAGCCAAAAGGAAAAAGGAAAAAAAATAAAATGTCGAACTTTACGCAAACTCTGCACTTTTTTTTAGTCTTGTCGTGGGGTTACAGTACCTGTACCCGAGCGTGAGTTCAAGTTTCTAACCCCACCCAAACCAAGGTTACTCCGCGACTTGAACCGGACACCTCTCCCCTCTCCGAACACCTCCCCTTATACCTGGATTGTTTTCTACTACGTACAAACCCGCAGTACGTACGTGGGTGGTCCTAACGCGGACCATGTTTTCCCTCCGTCCAGACTCCGAACCCCGTATCTGACTTGCCAAACCTAGTTCTGCTCCGCCGCTCCCACCCCGCCGATTGACGTCGCCCGCACCTGAAGAAACGCACGTATGCCTACTGTCCAGACGTGCGTACAAACATGTGCGTTGCGTGTGCGTGGGTGCGTCGTTTCTGTTTCTTCTCGCACTTCTACATGTGACTTTGTTGTTTCTCGTCGCTTCTATTTGTTAGAGAACTAGGGACGGGGCGGAGGGAGGTGTGAAATACGGCCAGAGGTTCAAGGCGGGGGGACCTAGAGTGCTTGAAAAGGGTAGCAGTGGGTAGAGACACGCACCCAATCGCTAGAAGGTTGGGGAACCCGTTCGTACGCTCTTTCGTTCATTGTTTGTTTTGCGTAACTAATTCCCTACATAGTCGGCCGTCCCTGCTTCTCTCCCTTTGGACAAGAGAGGGAAACAAATTGCCAGTCGTATCGTACGTTTCGCTTTTCGCTTTTGTTCTCATTTGTACATGTGCAAGCAACGCCAACGTTTGCATTCTTCCCCATTTGATGTAGACATTTGCGCGTGCCTTGGCTGTCTATCACATCACACCGAGAACAGAAGAAGCAGGAGAACGTCAAAGGTCTGTTTGAGAATGTCGTGCCGTATGTGTGTAAATGGGAAGGTCGTCCTCTCAATGCAGAGCTAAGCATGCCGTCGGCAGTTCAGCTTCCCACAGCTGAGGCAGGGCATGCGTACGTATCGATTATGGGACCTCTCAGGTACAGCATCATTGGACCGACATCGGGTGTCCCTTCCACGGCACGCGACGACGTCATTCGGCATTTCCAGAGCCACATGTCGTTCGGGTTCAAAATCAACATAAATTCAAGTAATCAACTTGCAACAAATACAAAAAACCATCTTTTATACGGGGCAATCCCAGGGCCGGGAAACAGAGATGGCCAGTTTACCACATAACGTGGCATCTGTTGGGGATCGATTAAATGGCACGGGTGCGGTAGGGACTCGGATATAGTAATTAAGCGGCTCAAGGAGTGTTGTACGTACATCACAGTACGCGACTGAAGGCCCTTGCGGCCGGGGACGGTGCCGGGGCCAAGACAGTGGCGGGCCCGACGTCATTGACTCAAACAGCGTGAAGGACGGGGGATCTTCGCCGGACGCGGGGTCAACCCGAAGGACATTTGTCCAAAACCTGAATATTTTTATCTCCCAGTCTCTCTAACTTACACAAACCCTCTCTCATCTCTCAGGTCAAGGCGACGAAAAGATTGTGTAACGTCAGAGGATCGGCTATAGGGTTCGATCGTTGCTGTCATGGTATCGAAATGTTCGTGGGGAGGAGGTAACTTACGAGCTGATCACTAAGAGCTGTCGCCGCAAGGGGCGTCACGTAGAACGTCTCGATTGGGCTGGAATTCGGGAATTCTGGGACAGCGTGGTTCGATTGATCTGCTAAATAAAGTGGGGAATCCGGGGAGGGTGGGGAAGACCGAGGAGCAAAAACTCAAGCGTGATAAGTTATTTGTCGCGCTGGCATTAGCGTGGACCAGACTGTACAGTGGTATATAGACTAGACGGGGCGGGGAGAGAACGCGGGACTTAGCTGGAGGGCGGGGTGGCGTCGGCGAAGGGGGATGAACCAGAGTGGAAGGACGAACGGAGGAGTGATGATCCGGGCCCAGTTACGGGACAGTGGCGAGGGACCCCGGATGGACGAGCGGACCGGTTCAGGTAATCGCAGTATGAATTGAATTGGAATATAATCTCGCTCACTGTTTTTGCGATTGCGCCCCCCACCGTGGAGGCCTCCAAACGCATACATCTTCATTTCCTTGGCCTACCCTTTCTCTTTTCCTTTCACCTTTTCTTCCCTCTCCCTCTATCCCCTATCAACTTAAAAACCTTTGACAAATTTTGAAAATAAAAATAAAAATTCAATCTGAAAGATCACCGATCTTAATGGCCTATTACCAGGCTTCGCCTTCGTCGTATAAACCTCAAATCAGACAAGAGGGCTTTCATCTCCCCTCCCCTCCTCCATCTGTACCTTCCCCCCCTCCTCAGTCCCAATTCGACCCAAACACTATGTTCATGCCGCACTTCCTCCCTGATTCCTTTCGAAAGGCACATACAGACTCGTCTCAACCTTCGATGGATTTTACTGAGGAACTCGCCAGTCTGATGGCTAACTCTCCTCAGTCGGCCCACCAGCACCACCCTCATACTCATCACCTCCAATCTCATGAGCGTTCTACTCACTCCCCGGACGCATCTGAACGTTCCCCTCACAGCCAATCTCATCAGCAGCAGCAATATCGCCACAACATCTTTGACATTTCTGCGCCACATTCGTCTTACCAGCAGCACCAGCAATCTCAGCAATCCCAGCAGTACTCTCTCCCGACCCAACTTCCCCCACTTGCCACTCCCTTCCACGAAGCTTACTCCAGTTCCAACCCGAACACCTCCGGCCAAGCACCGCCACACTATAGCGGTGGCCTCCCCGCCATTTCCTCCTCCCTCAGATACGACCCGCGAGAACCCCCGCCCTCTGCATACCATCACCCTGTTGATTATTCTCGTTCCGAGTCTGCGGATGCTCGCTCTCGTTCCCGCTCTCGTCCACCTACTGCCACCGAGCCACCGTCTACCCACGGGGGTCCCACACGCACTGCTCGTCCGAAACGCGGCAGCGTCAGTTCCGCCTCCCCTCCGCGGCATGGCCCACACCCACATGCGATCCTCATCCCCTCTCACCGCCAGTCCTCCTCGGCCCTCCCCGTTTCCCCACTCTCTGTACACTCGGCTAGTACATGGCACCAAGAGTTCTCTCTCCCTAACTCCAGACAGTCTCGGAACTGGCGCCTTTGGCAGTTTCGGCACTCCCGGTGCAAGCGGGATTAGCCCGAAGGACATTGGAACGGATCCAGCTCAGGATGCAGCCGCCAAACAGTGAGTCATACCCATACTTCTTTTCTTTTTGCTCAGGATGAGAGACGAACTTGTTCCGTCCCCAGGGCGATCATCGCAAATGAGAAACGCCGACGGCGCCGTGAGAGCCATAATGCGGTTGAGCGACGTCGTCGGGACAATATCAATGAGAAGATCAGTGAGCTCGCGACCCTCATTCCTGAGTGTATCCTAGACCCTGGTGGTACGCCACTTTATCTATTTTTGTCCCCTTGCATTCATTCTGAATGAATTGGCCCTGCTCCCGTTCAGCGTCCACGCAAACTCCGACTTCCCCCACACCAGACGATGTCCTGCTAGGAAATCTGATTCCAGAAGGCGCTGCCCAGGCCGCAGCAGGTGAAGACTCGGGAAAAAGCGAGGGGGCAGGAGAGACGGTCGTCAAAGCGAACAAGGGCATGATTCTGCGCAAGAGTGTGGAGTACATTCGGTGTGTCAACTCTTTTTGCCTTTGGGCGCTACTTGTATGCTCATACAGAGACTCGTACAGATACTTGCAACAGCTCGTTATGGCACAGGCAAGCCGCAACCGCGAGCTAGGAAGCGCAGATCGGTGCGTTGCGTCCGGGAGAGTCGTCTCCTAGCACTGGTGCCTCTTCGCATCACAACGGTACCCACCCCCCCATCAATGGCAACGGAAACGTGGCAGAGGAGCTCGTTTTACATGACGACCTACACCATGTCAGCTCTGGCAAGTGGGAACACGCACTCGGCGCCCTCGCAGAGAGTGAGAGTGATGATGTCGACATGGAAGCTGAGAGCGTAGCTTCGGCTGAGCGTGGCCGACAGCGGCATCGCGTTGGTCTTGGCGGCGAGGATGTGCGCGTCAAAGAAGAGGGCATGGAAGTTTCATGATGTCCCTTGGCGCTACCTCTCCGTGGACAGGTCAACCATTACGCCTCAAAATTCATCATCATTCATCTTGATCTGTGCTATTTTCCTACGCGGCCGGCGACGCTGCTACTGTACCACCACTGCCATTACCAGCAAACACGTTGTACATTAATCTTTTTCTTTCTCTTTCTTTCTGTCTGGCTTATTTATTCCCTCACGTCATCGCTGTGCTATTAGTGCTACTGACGGATTTGTTTGTCACCTTTCCTTCCTTACTGTATGACCTTGAATTGGACGTCGATTATTACCCTTGCGACGCATACTTGGCAACCTTCCCGCCGACTAGTGATATCATCATCATTATTCCATTACGTGACCTCGATGACGCGCTATCTAACCTATTTTCGGCACGCGGAACGCCGTTTCCGCCAGGGAGGGAGGTGGGCTGAGGGGAGAGTTGTTCTGGGCGAACATGAGCTACCCCCGTTGTTGTACGTATCATCCTGAAGATCAACAGTTTGATGATTGATGAAAGCGAAAAGGAAAGGAGAAGGGGAGGAGGGGAGGGGAGGAGTACCCCGCCGACCTGCTTGATCGCGATCGCGGCAGGTTTTTGGGCTCATCTCATTGATCTCATATTGCGACTGAGTGCATGCATTGCGTGCCTCCCTTGCATCGCTAATGGCTGCCTCTGATGCACCATCCTCTAGAGGGATTTGATCCGCGCGGAGTAGTCGCTTGCGAACCAAAACAAAAACAAAACGAGAGCATAATTTACAGTAACGCGTACGATGATGCTCTACTATACTGTAATCTTCTACTCTACTACATTGAATGATCTAGCGCTGTATTCGATTTATTCTCTCATTTTAGTCTTGGTCGCACATCCTCAGACGCCTCGATTCCCCTCTGGGATCATTTTTTGAGTAGACGAGGGAGAGACGACCCCAGTTCTGCAACTTAGTTCTGCGAACGTGTTTTACAGACAGCAATTTTATTTTTGTTGTGTGTAATTTGTGATCGGCCAGACGGTTGAACGGGTGGGTCGGGTCACTGGAGGAGGGTGATGGGTAGGAACAGAAGCCAGACAGACTCCAACCTTTCTTTCTTTCCGCAGTCCGCGGACAAACGGATTCTGAGGCGCTCGTTTAGACATACAATCAAGATGGGCAAGGGAGATCGAGTTTGTGGCGTTTTATTGCGTCGCGCTTAAATCTGTCCATGCTGTCCAAAGTCGATGGAAGCGGCAGAAAAAGACCGACTTTGGAGGGTTTCTGATTGTGATGTGCTGACGCACCTCGGATACCGTGGTACCAGTTTATTGTTGTTTTGTTGGTCGTCGGTCATAATAGTGCGTCTAGAAACAGAAGAGAGAACTGCAATTCCGGCACCTTTTCCCTCTCCTTGGGACCCACCACCGCAACGGGGCAACAGTTTTGCCGGTCAAGCGCAGCAAATCAACTTTCTTTGGGAGTAAGTGGCTACAAAATGGAGGTTTTCGGACCTGAAAACCGAAAGGCGCTATTGGAACTTGACGCTACTGTAGCGCCGGTACAGTACAGTTGGAATGTTCGGAAGTTTGGTCCGGGGTATGCGTGACTGGGGGCGTGCGGGCAGTGTATGGCGGCTGCACGTTGATTTACCGATATGACGACAAGGCTGCTGTAATGGTGATTACTCCGGGGTCTCCGGGTGAGTGAGGCACCGGAACATGTAGAGAGAGTGTTGTTGGAATGCTGTGGTTGTCGTGATTGTGGTGGGCAGGTATGTTGTGTTGTGTTTCAGTCCTCTTTTTGTGGCGTGCTTCTTAGTTCGATCTCAAGTTTCCATTTCTGCTTTCAAAGTGTTTCGATCGAATGGCTTCGACTGACATCTGTATGTGTCAGTGACGTGCAGGAACAATACAGGCATGGTGCAGGCATTGCACACCCGAACCAGTGGGCATGCGCAACCTACGGGCAAGGGTTACGCATCAATGAACCACCGGTAGAGAAAGGATCCGGAAACCGTGACGTCTTTTCCTCTCTTAGAGGCAAGGCAATTTATTTATTACGCGCCGCGGCTATTTTCTTGGCGCACGACATGCTCGCCTTACAAACCAAAGGATGGCGCCAATCCGGTCACGATGGTCTCTGTCTGGAGAACTCCTAATCCCAATCCAATATTGATCCCGTTGGACGCGCCCCCGTGCACCCCAACACCACAACTCGTTGCGATGTGCACGCGCTGGCGGGGCCATTCCGCAGAACGTCATGCACGCACAAATGGAGCGCATGTAATGAACACCGTTGATCATGCGCAGCACATACGTACCGTAATGTGGCAGAAAAAATTGACATTGACACTTGTAGACGCCCCTCGTGACCGCCACTGAGTTAAGTTGAAAGGAGGAGCAAAGGCCTCGAGGAACGATTGAATGGGGGAATGACGTGACACGGAGCCAGCCATTCCCCCACTCGTTTTGAACTGTGATACTGACCAAGGGAGGCGCAGCCCACTGCACATCACAAACTAATCGCATCTGCACATGCAGAATCACTTACTGGCGCTTGTGGTGCGGAGCCCCGTACACCTGCCCTTGCCGTTCCCTTCTTGATACTACCTCACCAAGATTTCTATCTCCCTGCACTACAGCATCCCATCTACCAACACCCCAGCCGACAACTCACACCACTCCTGGGGCAGAACAACGCACAGGTCAGCGACATCTGGCCAACCGGCTCTTGTCTATCTGCGAAAGGCACAAGGCACAAATCGTCAACTCATCGGGCTGTCTACAACTTGAACCCTGGTGCTTCTCCTGCTTGTGGAATGGACGTCGCTCGTCCAAGGGGCGATCGCCTAGATAGGCAGGCGAGGCAAATGGGCGTGGGCGTGGGCGGCGAGCCCTACAAAGTCGAAGTGTCGCTCGACCGGCTCCGACCCGGTCGAGTCGCTCAACTATGAGAGGGGGGGCCCCTGAGCCCCGACCGACAATCTGGACGCCTTCGATCAATGATTCTTTTTCCGCCTCTTTGCCACGGGGCACTGGCATGAGCGTGAGAGAAGTGCTGGTATATTTTGCAGAAACGGTTCGCACGTTGCGCCCGAGATGCCCGCTTGAATTCAATTCGTGCGAGGAGGGGGCTGGGACTCGTGCGTACGCATCTGGATTTCGAAATCGGAGAACGGTGTGCAGTCGAAGCCTCTCTGCACGCGCCTTGCTTGGGCAAAACTGGGGGTGGTGCGCGGAGTCTGTCTGTCCGTGCGCCGGTCAGTGGTCCAATGGATGGCGGTGGGTTGTTGCCCAGGCCCCCGGCACCAGTTCCCTAAGTTTGGTACTGGCGTCGGTTGTTTTGTTTGGGAGAAGTGCTGCAAAACACGCTTGGGCGCAAGGCAGATGCACGACGTGATCCATTGATCCCGTCTTTCGGGTGGGTGCACGGCTTTTGATGGCTCTGCATATGTCCAGGGGGGCCAAGGGCCCCGTCAGCTTCTCTCCCGCATCTCGGTTATTACTTTTTGGGGCATCCTGCTTGCGCAAAAAGTTTTCGTGCAGGAACCACTCTGCTCTAGTTTAGGCGGAGAAATGATACTGCTTTGGCTCTGGCATGGAAGCAGAAGCAAGAAGCTCGAACAATAATAACTACATCACCAACAACAACAACAACAACCCGAAGCGCGACGAATGGGAACGCGAGTACTACTCCAGTTCACTTGCAGGTGATTCTTTTACAGGGAACGTGGTCCCCGGTTCTTCCGCCCTCGCGCCTGGGCCGAACGAGCACTGGCAGCTTGGCACTAAGGCATCACATCATCGACCCGACAGAGCGCAGCGTCCTATCTATCACCCTCAGGTCCAATCGCAGGACATACAGAACCGACAAACGCGGTGGGCCGCGGAACGCCCAGCATGTAATACTACGGGCGTAATTGGACCCTGCTTTTCTACGAGTCGCACGTAGCGTGTTCATTGGAGCGCCTAAGCCCTCTCCCCAGTTTTGGTAGATATGCGCCGCACCTCATCGGTTCCGTCTGACTGGTTAATGTTGGACCCTGGCAGACGCCCGCCCCGTATCGACCCGGTCCTGTGTAACCCCACCTGTACAGTACGGTACATGTTTTGCGTCGACCGAACTCGTACTGGCGCTGTATGGTAAACAAATCGACAGCCGAAATTAAATCAGCCAGTCCACGGGAACTCACAGCCCAGTGTTCCCAATTGTCGTGATGACCTCATCGTCATCAGAACAATGCTGCAAAACTGAATTGTTCGAAGCTAGCAGAGTGCTCGTAAGCGCGGGGTGCACGCGCGTGTGATGACCGGTGTTTTAGCCTGCTCGAGCCCAGGGGAGTCGATGTGTGGTGTGTGCAGCGCAGATGATCTGATGCGACTGGTCGCACCCCTACAGCTGCCAACTCTCATCGGATCTCACCTGCCAAGCGGATGAATTAGTTGGGGCTTTAGCTTCATACCGCCGTCCCCCTGGAAACTTATCTCCCTGAAGGGTACGGTTCCAGACCGACAGCGCCGTTCATCACCGAGGCACGACTCGGCGGGGGGGCTCCTGACAGCGAGATCATGGGTCACGCGGTCTGAACACCCAAATGTTTAGCATGTTTGCAGAAGCATACTTCAGAGTTTTTGAGCAAGAGGAGGAGATCTATCAAATGGAAACCGGATCATGCGTCAAAGAGTGACGAACCTTCTTACTGGTATGGTTGTCCTTGCCCGATACTCTAGCTAGCCAGGGATGATCTCGTCGCATCTTTTAGTGGCACGTTGACACAATATCAATGCTTAAATCTTGCGAGCACGCGGTACCGAAGTCGCGATTCCACGGGGTAGGTGTGGTGAGTCACCCACCTCGTCGTTCGGCAAACTAAACCGGCCCGGTCCCTGTCCCGGCATCCCGGCGTGCGACCCATTTCCGAAAATAGCCTAGTGTGTTAGTGTGTCAATTTGCTCTCCTGAGTCCTCAAAGGTACGTGCCATTCGCGTCTATTTTGGTCTGACCGCTGGTTTGCTTACACGTGCCAAGGCAAAAATTGCTTGCTCATAAGGTAGCCTGCTGACTGGTTAGGGGGAGCGGCTGCTTCCGTACGGCTCCGGTAGCGTACACGGCAAAGGGGTAGGAATCCTCAAACAAACGTGCAACTGGAAGAGTAAACAAAGCCACTGATGGAAAAAGGAACTTGGTGGACAATACCGCGGCTTTTAATTGACGTATGTCTCGGATAAACCATACCGTGAGAGTGGGCGAGAATTTCTAATGGAGTCCGATGGGGCGACCGAACAGGTCCGAACAAGAATCTTCAATAGGACGTCGGGACTATCTTCAACAACGAATCATCCCCGCTACGTGGCGTGGACTTTGTATTGCGGAGGGAAATTAGGTGGACGAAGAGTCGATGGAATACGCGAGATCAGAAAAAGGAAATCGAGGAGAAATGATCGGGTCTTGGGCCACACGAAATGAAAAGGACGCGGTTTGATAACGTGTCGCGCAAAATGGGAAGAGGGTAAGGAAATGAAGACCCCGGATGTCGCTGAAAGAGAGGACTTTTACGGGATGATTGGGCCTCATGGCGGTCGGCTGTGGTGGTGTTTTGGCGACGATGGCTACGTCAGAGTTCGCTCTGGGAAACGAGAAGAAAAATTTGGATTTCCAAGAAAGACGTCAGGGTGCAACTAGCAAGCGCTCGACAACTGGCCATAAATTTACGTCCACAGGGGCTTTGGCGCCCTGGGGAAATTAGACCCGGCCAGGGGCTGGGGTTGGGCATGATGTGAACCGCCGGAACAGGTTGAAAAGCATGGGGCCCATGTGCATCCGGATGCATGTCAGAATCTTGGAGAACCTGGGTATTTTGTGCTGGCAGGGGGAGGCCGGTTCACAGGGGATAGTATGGATTTGGAGGGGGGTACTGGTGACAATGGCATCGGCGAGTGGGCAGGAGTAAACGTTGGCACCCAGGGCGTAAAAGCTAACTAACACAGGGTGTCCTTGTGTCTGATAGTGTACCGAGCTTCACCATTGGCGGCTCAAAAGGAGCCACATACTGTAGATCAGGAGGCGAACAAAGGGGACCTTTGGAACTCCACAGGAACAAGGTGGAATCGGATGGCCGTGAAACAATACGAGAATTTATCCCAGTATAGCTACGGTGCCGTTTGCGGTGTGTATAATTCTACCTAGTGTTATACGCATGGAGGTGTACGAGGGTGAAGGGCGTGTCAAAGATCAGGGGTGTGGTCCGTGTGGTACAGTAGACCCAAGGATGCGGTTGCAGCATTCACCACCGAGAACCACTTGGGGAAGGTTCCACGAAGAAAGCCGCAGCTAGTGGAAATACGGAAGTACCAGAAGAAGTAAATTCGGAATAAGAGGGAAACGAGGCAGATCATTGAGAGTTGCGCTCAAGTTTTCGATCTGAACTGAGGCGCACGCACGGTTCGTGGACACGGTGCACGTGATGTAATCAGTCGCGTCAACGCCGAGTTGCCCGAGTGTCTCTCTATATTTCCCAGTCTCTAATGCCAAAACGACCATTTACTCAGATCGATTCATCTTCACCTGATGTCCCATTGAAGAGGATTCACACGTCTACGCCTGCACCGAGATCTGTTGCCAGTGCTAGTTCCGCCTTCTCGACTCCGTACACGCCATCGGTCTACTCTACCCCCGCCGATTCTCCTACGAACCCTCTTGGCCTTAAACGGCGACTGAACAACCTCACACTCCCAAAAGCCACCCCCTTTTCCAAACACGTCGCACTCCGCTTCCAGCTCATCACCCCTGCGCCGGAAAGCGCTCCTCCACCAAAGCCTTCGCTTTGGAACACCCCTCCAGATTCTTCTCCTGCCACCGATACAGTCTATTCAAAAAACAGTGCGGCAGAAAAGTATGCGCGCGAAGGCACCTACTGCATCGTACAAGCCCCACTTTCGTACTCCTTCCGCCTCTTGCGCGCTGTCATCTTGTTCATGTTCTCCGGCGACCCCTCTGCGCCTCCCCGTGCTCCAGGCCACCTCTTTTCGGTACAGCACGGCATATCCATCGGATCCCCCGGAGAAATCGCGCGTGGCAGGGTACGCGTCAAACTGTCGCGCGCTCGAGACCCTTACTACTCCTCGCGCTCCCTCGCGGATCTCATCGCTGCTGCGGACGCACAGGGGCAGGATGAAGAGGACCTGGAGGACGAAGAGGAGGACGCGAGCTGGCGATGGGAAGGAGAGGACGATTTCACCCTTGGGCATGTATGGGACATTCGTTCACGCGACCCGAAGCGCGGTATCATTTATGTGCGTTTACGCCTACTCACCTCTGCATCTCCTGACGCATCAAATACAGCACCACGACGACAAGACCAGCGTGCACATCACGCTGAACACGCAGACCGTGCCGCACCGCAAAGGCGTCGGGAACATGCCCTTCGTCTTCCGCGCCTATGGCACCGCGCACCTCGATCCCCCTCGCTCGCCTCCCTCAACGCCAGCACCGGGAGCCGGATCAACATCAGTCCCATCCCTACCTCCCCGGCGCATTTTCCCGACATACAGGCGCCGCGTCCCAAGCCCGCCACAGCGCGCGCGGCCAGAAAAAGCGGACGGGCGGGGCGAGGGCGACACGGACCTCGACGGCTCCTCATCTGACGAGGATGACTTTGACGGCGGACTCGACACGCGCGTGTGGAACCGCACAGGCGCGTTCCCGCGCTTCCTCTCGCTCGTCCGCGCCTCCGCGCGCACTTCCTCCTCTTCCTCATCCTCGCGCTCGCGCTCGCAGTCCCCCTCGCCCATCTGCCCACCATCACCCTCCTCGCCGGCCCGCTCCTCGTCAGCGTCGCTGGTGGGCACGCACGGCGTGCGCCGCGCCGCGACGATGCCCTACAGCAGCGTGGGCCCAAGTAGCGCCGCCAGCAGCGCCGCGTCGCTTTCCCTTCCCGCGGGTTCCGCATCCTGGGCTGCTATGGCATCATCGTCGCCCGTGCGCAGCCTCCCAAGCCTCACACCTGCCCCCGCCCGCCCACGTACGCGCTACCGCGTCGCGCGCGCGGCGCGACGCCTGCTTGGCCTCACGGAGCGTGGATTGGAGAGCGAGGCGGCGGAGGAGGCGGATGTCGTTGAGGGGTGTGTACAGGGACAGAGCAAGAGGGGCCGCAGGGCCGACACGCGGAAGAAGGACCGGGCGAGGACGAGGGCGACGCGGAGTGCCACTGCCGAGGTGTGGAACCCGTTCGCGCATTTGAAGGATATCTAAGGATCCGTCGCTGTTCTTTGTGCTTTTCATACCTCCCCTTTTTTTTTTTCTTGTTTGCTTTTGTGGCCAGAAGACATTTATGATAAGTCATCGCATACTCGTAGAATATTACTCCCTTTTGCAATCTAAACTGATAGTAGCGTGTGTCTCATTTAGTATTTGACACGCATGATTCGCCGCCCAACGCCCTCCCGGTGCTCCCACACCGTGTGCACTGTCCCGCCCTCGTCCTCCACCGCACGCACGAACTCCTGCACGCCACCACCGACACCAAAATAGAGCACCTTAGCCGCGACAAGGCACAGTGATTCCCGGGTGACGCCGCTGCCCGTCGGGGCGATGGCGGCGCGCAACACGCCCAGGAATGGGCCGAGCGCTTCTGTGCGATAGATCGTCTCGCTGGCAAGCACGATGTCGTACGGCGGGGGACTGCCCGTGCGGGCCCCCCAGTGCGTGCGCAGGGACGTCCAGCCGCCAGAGAAGAAGCGCAGGCATACCCTGTGCGCATCGAGCGAGGTCTTGAAGGCCGCCAGCAGTGCTGGAGTCACCGTGAGCGCTCCCTGCCTCCGCTCGTGTCCTCCAGTGCGTGCGGAGGCGCTGGCGGCCCCATCGTCCGAGTCTGAGTCCGCGTCTGGCGCAGACGCACGGTACTGCGCAGAGAGCGGGGAAACGTCTAGTGAAAGCTCGAGTGAGCATGGAAAGAGCCAGCCGACGAGCGACGAGCGACGACGACGACGAAGACGGAACGTACACCACGCGAGGAGGACGTTCGGGAATGTGACGAGTTCGAGCACGGCACGGTTGTAGTCCTGCAGGTGTATCTCCGTCGCTGGCACCATTGGCCGCTCGCCGTCGCTCGCTCGCGGCGCACCGCCCGTCTCGGCGGCCAAAAATGCAAAGAGGCGGTCCAAGAGGAGGAGCGTGGGCGCCGCCGTCCCACAGCCCAACTACAGCGACGAACGACCACATCAACGAACGACGTCCATCCGTCCGTCCATCCGCCGTTCACACTCACCTCGAGCACGCGCAGCCCGGCTTGGGCGCCGAGGACGTCGCGGTCGAGGTACGCGGCGAGGTCAAGCGCGCACTCCCACGTCTTGAGCCCGCCCTCGTACACGCCGGGCACGAGATCCGCAGGGGTGTCGACAAGCGCGGCCTGCTCGTCGCGCCCCTGCGCTAGCAGCTGGAAGCGCGCGTCGAAGAGGTCCCGCCGCACGAGGGTGGTGCCATTGGCGGGCAGCACGAACGGCGAGTACGAGAGCGCTTCGGGGAGTGCGGAGAGCTGCGCTGCGGCAGGCCAGTGTGGTGAGGATCGAATCGATGTGAGGAGATGGGCTACGGACCAACTCGGAGAGCGGGATCTCCTCTGCTGGTAGCTCTGCTTCAGATAAGCCCTCCGGGATGCTGCTGTCAGCATCGATAGGATGCGCTGTTGGATTTTGAGGAGGGATGACGTCGAAGGATTCATCGAGGTCGTCTTCGAGGTTAAAGTCAAATGTAAAGGCCGACATCGAGGAGGATAGATACGACAGATAATATTTTTTTACACAAACAACACACAAATGGTTCAGAACCACCTCGACATCGCCCGCTTCCCAACAACGTCCCATGATTGCACTTTGTTGTCTCCTCCCACCCCCAGCGACTTGGCATCGATGTCGACTTCGCCTTGTTCCTTCCAGCATCCCTTCCCCCCCGCCGTACGCCCCAGCCAATCCCGATAGCCCTCCTCGAACCCATACGCATTATGCCGCGGGCCCGGCGGCAGAAACACATACATCGCCGCGTCCTCGCCGTGCGGCACGAGCGCCTCGCGCGCCATCTCACGCAAGAGGCGCGTCATGTCGTCCACGCGGTAGTACCCGGAGCAGCAGCCGCAGAGTTCCTCAGGCGCGGGGGGGAGCTGCGCGGGCTGGACGATAAGACGGCGGAGGGCATCCGGGGGCGGGAGGAAGCGGTCCCAGTCGACGGGCACGGCGCGGGGCTCGGCGCTCCACTGGCGTTCGCGGAGGCGGGGCAGCCGCGCGGGCACGATGCCGCGCTCCGCGAGCTCCGAGTGCAGCGCGCGCGCCATGTCGTAGTCGAACGCGAGGAGCTCCGAGAGGCGCACGTGCGTCAGGTCCGGCGCGAGCGGGCGCAGGCGCTGCAGGAAGAGGTCGAACGAGATGGGCGACGCGAGGTGCAGCCGCCGCAGTGCAGGCAACGTCTGCGCGTCCGCGTCCGCGCCGCACTCGTCCTCCCTGGCCGCCTCGTGCAGGTGCAGGCGCGCCTCGCCGCCCTGCGCGCCGTCGTAGTCCCGCAGGCGCGTGTCGAACCCGCCGCGGATGGAGAGCTCCTCGAGGCGCGGGAAGCGGTGGCGCTTGAGGTCGGTGAAGAAGAGCCGCCCGTTCGGCGAGACGTGTATGTCGTAGCACATCATCGCGAGCGAGCGGAGCGTCGGTGCGGAATAGGCGAGGAGCACGCGCACCGCGCGTGCCCATGTGTCCGCCTCGGCGTTGAACGCCGCCTCGATCCGGCGCCGCTCTGCCATGTCACGCGTCCCGCCCATCTCCTGGTACCGCAGCTCGCGTGCGCGCAACGCGGAGCGATTCGATACGAACAGGTGCGTGATTTCCGGCGGTCCCCCCCGCGCGCCCTTGCCCTTGCCCTTTTCGGAAGCGGCGCTTGAAGTAGATGAGAGGGTGCGGATGCGCTCGGCGAGCCGTACGGTCTGCGTGGTGCCCGCGACGGCGAGGGTGTACCACTGGTAGGGCGCAGATACAGTGCGGACGTGGCGAGAGACTGCGGAGAGTGCGATGCCGGCGGCACCACCGTCCGTGCAAGCAAGCTCGAAAATATAAGCGTGTATTTCCGTGGGACATTTCTCCATTGTGATCCCACGTAAGTTAGGTAGTCAATTGAGGGGAGAAAGAACTTTGGGGGTGAAGGATACTGCATTCCATGGAGTGACGTGCTTATGTTATATACGGATGGAGACGAGGCCAGATACAAGTATTATTATTATGTACACAATGTGAGAGATAGAAAACAGAATGGAACGCGAGGGTGAGGCATTATTCCATTTCGATAGATCTTTTTCAATGGCCACATGACCGCCAGCAGACAGTCCGTGAAGAGGTGAAGGTTCGCTTGCAGGAGACTAATAGGCAACTTCTTCCTCGAATGAGGCGACACCTCTTGCAGTTGGCATGTTAGGGTGACATCGAGGCACTAGTGCGTGCCACTGTATGAAATGATCCGAAAGAACCAGGTACCAGTACTATATTCCTGTGGCAGTAGAGACCCGGAACGATCGTCTGTGCACGCCTTCGCGATTATCCCCCGACGAGCCATACATGCGCCATATGGTTGTAATAACAAAACAAACCGAGTACTCAACGCGCCGGTATCGCATTCTCCTTCGCCTCCTTACTCTTCTCTTTCCCCACCACCTGATCTGCTAACTGTTCAAACTCCGCATCCTCCTTCCCGTCGACCGCCTCCTTCAACAATGACATCGTGCTCTCAATGCTCCGCCTCCGCGTGCTTGGGCTCGTCATCGTCGTACCCAAGCTCGCTTGCCGCCCGTGCCCGCGCCGGAATGGGGTTATCGGCCCAGAACTAGACGAAGGTGACGGTGGTCCGATGGGGCTTGATGGTGCACTCGACAATGCCTCCTCTAGCGCAGCGGCGACGCCACTTGGTGGGACCTCGCCACCCAATTGGGGGTCCTCTGCGGGGGTCTGGGGCAACGATGATGAGATATACGCTCTACCCTCTTCCGAATCCGCATCGAACAGTTCGGGTGGCAGTCGCTCATTTTCAATATCGGATTTACGTCTGAAATGGTGCATGATCGTGCGCGTAAGTACTAATGAGGTGTCGGAAATAGGCATGAAACCGAGGCGTACGCGTCATCAAAGCCCTTGATGGCGTCCTTGATCCCTTCAGCGCCCAATGCCAAAGTACCATATGGCAACTTCGCTGATCCGGACATGCTCTTGAGTTCTGAGACCCGCTCTGATTCCTCGCTATGATTACAGATCAGGGCTCGACCGAGACCTATCAAAAGAGGATAAAAGCTGCTTACCGGAGCACGGAAAATACGCGCGCCATCCGACCAACGGCAAGGATCTTGTTTCTGACGATCCTCCGCCGCTCGGCCGAATCCTCCTCAGGGGTGGTCTCGAGTGCGTTCGCGGGCGAGACGGCAGTGGATTCGTCGTCAGAGCTTTCCATCAGTTCCTCCTGCGAGCAGGTATTCAGCACGGCCACGAGCATGTCGGTGACTTTAAGTGGGGTCACGTGGCCATCAGGTCCTCAGTAACAGAAGCGAGAATGTGGATCCTCACTCTTCTCGCCAACAAATGGTAGACTCCACGTGAAAGCGTCCATAAAGTTGGGCAGCCAGTATGGATGCGGCGTGCAATTGAACTGCCGAATGTTCAGCACATTCGATTCATACTTGAGGATTGCCGCCTTGTTGTTGTACACGTCGAGGTAATTTGGAGCCGAGAACAACGTCATGACTGATGGGAAGCCAGTCGTGCGAGTCTTACGGTACATCCGGTATCTGAAACCATGGGCCTCGGCATGCAGAGCGTAAGAAAGACAGACTTACCCGGCGTCTTGCGCCTCGTGCGCGCGGATGATGGATAACAAGCGATTGCGCTCGAGGAACGTGCAGGCAGCTTGGTAGGTGAAAAAGTAGGAGCAGCCGCGCACGTGGTTGTGCACGAAACTTTCCGAGCCTTTCTCCTGCCCAAAGTCTTCTACAGGATCGGACCAGAGAATGTCGCACATAAGGCCAGATGTCGGTGGTTCGCGGAAGCGGTCCAGCTAAGGATGATGGTATCAGGTGCGGCATCTAAATGACCAGCTGGGAGATACGTGCATTTCTAATGTCATCCAGAGTATTGAGCTCGGGAGAAAGTCCGCCGTGGATGCAGAAGAACTGTTTGTTCATGATCGCAGCGAGAGGGAGCGCGCAGAAGGAGTTCATGCAAGCCTCGTAGACACGATCAGAATATTTACGCTTGCCTATATGCGGCGACATCAGCGGGAAAGGCCAGAATATGTGAGTGCCTACTCACACTCGAGTTTGAATGTGAAGTAATCTGTTAAATGTCGGCATTCGTGATTGCCCCGGAGGAGGAAGATGGTATCGGGATACCAGATCTTGAGAGACCAGAGGTAGAGGACACACTGCACAACGGGTCAGATAAAGCTCCCCTGTAGCGTGACTAGGTCGCTTGCACACACCTCGATGCTGAAGTACCCCCGATCGACATAATCTCCCAAGAAAAGGTATCTGGTGGTGGCAGGATTGCCGCCAATCTCGAAAAGTTTCATAAGATCGTACTAGCTGCCGGATCAGTGGTTGGGGCAGAGAGTGAGGTGACGGTCCAAAACGCACATATTGTCCATGAATATCACCACAGACTGAGATGAAGCCCCATTCAATAACCGCAAGATAGAGACGGGACGAGGTAGGGGCCCGAAAAAGGCTCACCAGTCACTGGGGCGTCGACGTGGAGGAGATTAGGCTCGGCATGCAGGACCTCTGTAGCCTTCTCGATGATGAAGAGTGCGTGGTCCTCCTTTATTCTACCCTCTCTATAGAAATGGTTCTTAAGGTAGGCGATATCCGGCTTGCCCGTTTCAGTTTTGGAAAAGAATTGGTCGTCTGTCGGAATGTTCATAGCCGGGGCTTGGACCTGCAGCCACGTTTTTTTCCCGCAGAGCGTGCGGTGATGGGCGCCACTCGTCAGAAAGATCGAATGTGCTAAGGATACAAATGAAGAACCTCTTTGACGACTCGTTCTTGCGTGCTGATGGTGTAGCCATTTTCGAGCTGATGCTGAGTAAAGTCGATATTTGGGTCTGGTTTCCTGCCTTGAATCTGGTTGATCGCACGCTCTAGTTGTGTTTTCCCCGCCATTTCATAAGAATTAGAGCGAGGGTCGGTGAGGGATGTGAGTGCACTGAAGAGGATTGGGTACAGGGTCAACTCAATCGCCAGATCCGAGCGCTATTTCAACACCTTTTCCCTCTTTTGGTAAGTAACTCATCCACCCATTAGACGACCGAAAAGTACGCTCGACTCATATTCGAGGACCTGAGAAGATTTTCATTAGGAATATGATACCTTCCAGTTATCGCGAAAGATGGGCGATGGAGAGTATATTATTGCGTTCCAGAAACTCGGAAATGGCGGCGTGGGTGAAAGAATAACACCCACGGGCACGGTTTTCCACAACTTTGTCGACCTCGGACTGGGTTGGACCATGAGGTGTCGTGCGTAAAGAACCGTACACAAGGTGGCTCACGACATAGCTATGTATCTACCTATTCAGAACGCAGCACTTGGACGTGAGGTGACTAGCCATCTAGTCATGGACCGGCTTTCTTCGTTTCCTCGGAGAAAGAATGTGCCAGTGTTCAGATACCGGATCTTGAGCGACCAGAGATAAGATACGCACTGCAACTCTACAATTCTGCTTTCCGTAGGGTCCCTCAGAGACGTGGAGAAGAGATACGTCTCGAAGCTGAAAACCCCCTAGAGAGATATGAATGCGGTGTAGCTGTGCAGACGTGTGTGTAACGTGGGCGTGTTCTAATTTGTGCGCTAAGCCCAGAGCATAAGATAGGGTGTGGCGATGACCGCGACGGAAATGTGCCCTATTTGTGACTTGGCATGTACTGGTATGGAGCTCACGTTAGAAGAGCGGTCGGCAGACCCGATCTCCAGGGAGGATACTGGAGAAATGTTTGTTTGTTTAGAGAAGGCAACAAGTAGGGATAAATACAACCTTCTGTAAAGGGCTGTGCCAACATAGTAGGGTTCTATACTGACCCCATATACACAAACACTTGAATAGGTTCGAGAATCGGTTCCAAAAATAAATTCAAACAGTGTGCCGTTGTCGAAAGCGACGGGTAGATGGCCGGAAACCCCATGACCTGACAAAAAGCCGCATTTCGCAGCGGCGCAGCTCTTGGAACGGTTTTTCGCAGTTAGTTTCCATGGGTTAGACTCGGAATACCGTAACTACACTGCCTCGGCAATGTCGCCGATTGTGAGCCGCTAGCCAACGAATCGGGACTTTTCGGTGAACCAGTAAGCGAGAAGACTTTTTCTCACCCAAGTTCATAATCGCGGCTGATAGCGGCTAACAGAGGAATGAACTGCGGTCAAGTGGTGGTCACCTCCGGGCTCACCTCACCTGGTCCGGGCCAGCAGGACACGCGCAGACGCCGTACAAGTCGATTGACTCGACTAATCTGCTGGTGCATTCGATGTCGCAATCGCGCTGATACTCGAGCGGAGAGCCAGAGACATACAGTTATCAAGCTACCTTGAAAGCCGCTTTCTGTTGCTATTTATCCGGTTTACTATGATATGTGGTTAGCAATCAGCTTATACTTATATCATTATCCCGAATTTTCGAAACCGTGTTCGTCCATGCTACGTAGCCGTCCAACATCGAACGGAACCAAATTGATCCTTTGCTGTGATGTCGGTTGTCAATGTTGTCAACTTCAGTCGGCGCTTAGGCCATGACATGCATCACATATAACACGTTGCGACTGCCCCGTCAATAGAGTTGCTAGCTCACAGTGACTTCGCCATATCCCTCTCACGTCGACATGCTTGATCTATCTGCATTTCTTGATTTTTTCACTCCCCCAGATCCTTCCCTTCGTCAGCCGTTCACAGGTGCCGCTTTCTTTCCCTTCTGCTCCTCCTGTTACGCGATGGCGGTCCTCGTAATCCTCCCGCACACCTTCATCCTCAGGCTCTCCCTGCTCCCATTCGTGTTATGGCAGGCTTGGACGTGTGCGGTCGGCCTGAACTTTCCGGTCGGTTTGGCGCTATATCTGGGGATCAAGAATGGGGAATGGCTCAATTACTATGGCTTTACATATGTGGTGCGATTCCTGTCATCTTAGTACTTGTTCCTCTCCTGGTGCGTGTCCGCTGACAACACTTGTTCCCTTCGCTACTATAGGCTGCTGTAACCGTCATGACATTGCGATCTATTGAATGGGCATTCGCGAGAAAGCCGTTCAGGAGATACGAGCCATTCGCAGAGGGTCAACACATTCCCGTTGAACGGCCTCTGACCATCCCAAATATAATGCTCGACGCCTTTGATCTCCAGTTTAACCACCGCGGAATCAGGTGGTCGTGGGGGTCCAAGTCGTTCCAGCGCACGCGACCTCCGCCGCCGTCACTCGCCGCGGTGGTCTTCAAGTTGCTTCTCAAGCTGACCGTGTACGACACCGCCCTCTACATCATACAGCGCACCCGTCCCTCGGTCGTCGCACTTCCAGGCGATACGCTCTTCGATCCACACCTCGACCCCGTCCCGCGCACGGCGCTCGCGGCATCCCTCGCGCTCTGCGGTGCCACCGTCATGTACACGAGCATCGACGTGATATACCATATTGCGACGTTGATCGGCCGTGTGCTTTTTCGACAGCCCGCCGCGGACTGGCCTGCACTCTCGGCGCGCCCATGGACGGCCACCTCGATTGTGGACTTCTGGAGCTTCCGCTGGCACCAGTTCTTCAGGCACGTCTTCGTCGTGTTTGGCGCGCGCCCCGGCGGTGCGCTGTTCGGGCAGCCAGGCGCGCTGTTCGGCGCGTTTGGGATCTCTGCAGTGTTGCACTACTTTGGGGTGTGGGGGCTCGGGAGGGGGACGGAGTTCAGCGGCGCCGGCGGGTTCTTCGTTCTGATGGGCATCGGCGCGGGGCTAGAGCGCGTCTGGCAGCGCGCGACTGGCATGCAGGTGCGGGGATTCTGGGGCTGGGCGTGGACGATGTCGTGGACACTTTTTTGGGGCACAATTATGCTCGATGCGTGGGCACGACACGGTCTGCTTGCACTTCCTCTTACGGTAGCCCCTGCTATCACAGCCGTGTCACAGCGCCTCAGTGGCAACGGAACACTAGAAGGCATATGAAGACAACTACACACACTATACCAATAGAAGCCCTTTGGAAAACAATAGCTGGGAAGAACGGCGATGAATGACAGTTCGTCGTCGATACTACATGGCCTTTTCCCCAGAAATGGGGGTAAGAGAAACTCACGTTCAGACACACGAACAAACGCCCTGGCGAACGCAACAGCGGCAACAGCAAACCCACTGGAGACCAAGGACAATGAGACGAGGAAAATACCAGCCAAGGATGGATACCTAAAGTCAGAAGACAAACCCCGTATGTCAATAATTGCCTGACTAGCTTATGTTACCCGTGCTTGACTTCGATGATTACGGCCACATAGTCGTCGTTCAAAGTTCCAGGAAATCTTCTGTGTGTGGGGAAGGGGTGAGCGAACAAGAAGCCCCAAAATATCGGGCTTTAGAGGCTTCATCAAGTCAACTGCATCCAACATCTCTTCGTCGTGAGGGAGAAACCGAAGATTGGTGAGGTGACGTGCGGTCCAAGGAGTCAGGCACTCTTTGGCAGTGCGGACGATAGCGTTGAGGAAATGTGTGAGGGGCACATACGAATTCATCTCCACCGTGAAACCCTTGGTGGGGAGCCGTGGGGCGTCCTGAGTCGAATGATCTTTACCCAATAGAGTGCCATGGGTGATATTGTGGCGATCCAGGCGATTAAGCACCTCCCGAACGTTACTCGAGCCAGCTTGCAAAGGGGTTCTCTCGGCAGTCAGATCCACGAGGAATGTGGCATCACTGAATTCATGGAGGATATGTGTCATCATGCGTCACTGACCAGAGGGGGTGGGGACCAACCGACCAAGCCATGAAGCTTGCAAGAAGACTGGAGGGCGAGGACATTGCAGCCCTTGATGTAGTATTGCAACACCATGTCCACGAATCCTCTCGCGGTGGATACCCAGGTTGGGGTCGGTCAATACCGGTCAAGCCCTCGATTTGGTAGTGCAACGTCCTCGCTCTCTGGTCTTCGTAGCTCGGGCCCTACCTCCCAGTCAGAAGTGACGACCCATATCCTCCGCAAATTCAGTGATGCTACATTCCTCGTGGATCTGACTGGTGCAGAGTTTGACTTGCCAACGCTTGAGCTCGACTTACGCATCGTGCATCCAGCATCTATCACAGGTACCCGAGATACTCCCCCACGATCCCGGTGGATCACGCTCTCTGATGGGGTGACTGAACTACCCGAGAAGATGGTGTACAAGTTGTCATACCAGACCGAGGGGCACTCTCCGGAAGGCACAGCTGTTATCTGGGTCCCTCGGCCAATTCGGAATCGTCGACATAGTTGGCTCCTACATCTGCACTCCAGAGGACGCCACAGAGGAATCCTTTGGCTCAACGGCGCATCACATCAGGAACTCTACTTTTTGGCCCTTCTCCGGTCAGGGTGTGGAGAGTTCCCCAGACAATAGATACCAGCATTGCACCGCGATGGCGCTCGAGGGACTTCCGCTCCTATCTACCTCGGACCTAGAGCGTATACCGAGCCCGGCTAAGCTATTGGAATGAATCCTCCACGCGATGATTGGTGAGAAGGATGCGTCTTCGTGTTTGTTTGATCTCTCACCATTCCTCATCGCAGGCCACTATAATCTATTTCTCGGGGGTGTGCTGCACAGGGATGTTAGCAACGGAAATATTCTTCGCATGCGGGAGCCAATCGAATGTCTTCACAGCCGCTCCACGAGCCTGTAGGTCCATGCCATCCTTCTCTTCGAGTTTGTATGTTTCTCAGACTTAGACCTGAGCTTGGCAAAGATGTGGATTTAACCTCATGCCGAGGGCTTCTTACTGACTTGAATCACGCGATCGAGTGGCGGAAGGTTCCCCCAACGCCATCGAGGGATCGATGGGTTCGTTGCACAGTGTTACATGTTTTTCTGTTCGCGCTCTTAACTATGTTATGTACTGCAGGGCACGCTACCTTTCATTGCCTTGCGCCTCGTCAATGCCTGATCCGCGAACGAACCAGCTCTGCACACAGCGGCTGACGATCTCGAGTCCTTTATGTGGGTCCTCGTGTGGTCACTTGTCCATATATTCAAAAAGTCGCAAAAATGCCTATTAAATCTGCGACAATCAACCGTCTGGCGCACGCATTTTCCAGCTATGACCCTTCCGTGGTTCTCGCCAAGGGCATCACCCTCAAATTATGGCGAGGGCGAGACAAGGTCTTCGGGGGGTTCATCCGAGAGTGGCTAGGGATTTCCAATGATTCTCACGAGTTTCTCACGCAAGTTGAGGAGACTTTGTCGGCCGGAGAATCAAGAAACGACGCGGACTTACAGAGAAGGGCGTGGGATGGACTCGAAAAGTACTGTAGAGAGGTTTACATTAAGTTCATTCGAGCCGGGTATGTTCACCTTGAAAACATCAGGGGTTATGGAGACTGGGAGGCAGTTGTGGATAAAAATGGCGAGTTATTGAATAATATGTAGAGTATGACTAGTAATGACTAGTAATCAGATACGCGATCTCGCCCGCCGCTCGCCTTGGAGACCCTCGCTCCCAGCGGCCACCATGTTCACTGGTCGCTCAGAGTTGCTCGGAACTGCTGTGCCCGGCGAGTCCCTTTCTATCGGATCGCCCGCGCATTCCTCTCCTCTTCGTTCGTGCAGTCCAGGCCGCCGCCGCCCCTTCTGTCTCATTCGCCATAGTGCCCACCGAGTGTGCACCCGCACCCCAGTTCTCGTGAAGGAGCCATAGCCCACGCCCATCGCTGTCCTGGAAGAGTTGATTTCGGGATGGAACGAACGAGCTTGTGCGACTCTGTGGGCCACCGGCAGCTCTCCCTCTCTCCCCGAAGTCGAGCCGGTAGCTCGAGTGGCTGGTGGTGACGAATCCGACACACCTTGCGACACGCCAGGTCGCTTGCGCGATGGAGAGAGGGGCTCGGTGCGGTGCATTGATACCCTAAACTATCCCTGGACGCTAGGAGACAGTCTAAGATGCGCGGGGGTGTGAAGTTGTCGCTAGTGGTCGCGCAGGCCTTTGCGCGGCGCGAGTTGTTATATGTGGGTCCGCGGCGATCGCGGACGCGTTGTTATCGAAGGTTTAAGGCCGCGCACGAGTGGGGCGAGGTCAGGAATGGAAACGGTGGGTTACATGGAGCCGGCTGGGTCAGTTGGTCGCAGGAGGTCGAAAACGGTCGCGCACGCTTCTGCGCAACTCGTAGCTTTGCACAGGTAGCCACCTTGTTGGTAGCGCATCATGCTTGAGTCGTCAAGGCCGCGCTCAAATGCGGCATACTAGGGAACACGAGGGACGAGCTGCACTGAGCCCGGTGGGCGCTTAGAGCGCGTACAGAGAGTGCAGTAGTGCGGGGAAGCGCGGCCAAGCGCAGAAAGTATTGAAGACCGTTAGAAAGTGCAAAATGTGATTTAGTGATTTCCCGACCCTGGCTTATGGGCCGGAAGCCAGCCAAAGCCAGCCATCCAGCTTGAGCCAAGGAGTGGCCTCCAGAATTGACATGTACAGCAACGGAGTCCTCCCGGAAGTGAGGAAATCCCTGCCTTCGTAGTCATCCTGAAGCGACCACTGTCAAGCAAACTCACATCTCGACCGATACCGCAGACATGAAATTTGAAAGAAGTATTGAGAATAAGAATACAAGCGGGCTCCGAGGGGCTCCGAGAAGATAAGTGTCAAGCCCCGAAGGCACTTGACTGACCAGAGGGCCTTGCAGAACTCCGCCAAGAGGCTGGGCGAAACAGTAGACTCGCTTCAGGTTTTAGCACAGGACATCGGAAGAAGCTTAACTAAGGCTGCAGAAACCTCGAATAGATTATCCAGCACGGCGAGGTTGTATAAAGACGCGCTCATCTCGACATTCCCCGAAAGCGTCAGGGAGCGGGGAAAGCGCAAATCCGAGGTTGACAGAATCCCGGCGAACGAATTGAGATTGCTAACGACGTGTGGAAAAACAGCAGTCTTGAGGATAAAGGATGAGTTCAACAAGGCATTGGAACAAGCAGCGCCACCACCGATTCCAGGCTCAATGGTACAGGAGGTACACGAACTTCGTAACGAAGACCTCGTAATCCAGATGCACATCAACTCTAAGGTCGAACCGGAATGGCTGAGGGAGCCTCCAAGCAAAATTGTTGTCTTGCAAGACCTACAGTATATAACAATGACGAGACGCGAAAGTAGTCTCTTACACGACGCGTTGACCGATAAGGGAAGGTGTATAGAAATAACTGCCGCACCGCCCCTGCGATGTCGCTATTGACTCGTCAATTGTGAAAGCTCACTATGTCTCAGTTGCTGGCCAACGAATCGGGGCTTTATTAGCTTTATTGTTGAAGCGGCAAGCGAGATAGCCGACCCGAGTTCATGCAGTAATACTGCACAGCACGAGATTACCGTGACCTCCCTGGTACACTCGAGTCGGGCGAGGGGGGAGAGTCGGGCTGGCAGGACACGAGCGGACGCCACACAAGTCGTCGATCGCTTTCGCTTGGACATTAATATACTGACAGGTTCTATGTCGCAATCTGATGCTCGAGTGGAGGCCAGGGAAAGGCGCTAGATATAATGCCACTGGTTGAACAACCATTTGTAGAGATTTATGATTGGGTTTGATATGATATGTGGTTAGCAATTAGCTTATTGATTCAGCCATTGTCGTTCAGTCACGTAGCCGTCCAACTGAACTAGTCCTTTACAGTAATGTCGGTTCTCAACTTCAACTTCAATCGGCGCTTAGGCAATGGTTAAAACGCGCCGCACTTGACAGCGAACCCCCACCAATAGGTCACTCCGCCATATCCCTCTCGCATCGACATGCTTACTCTACCCGATCTATTTACTTTCCCAGATCCTGCCCTTCGCCAACCGTTTACGGGTGCTGCCTTCCTTCCCTTCTATTCGTCCTATTATGCAATGGCGGTCCTTGTCATCCTCCCGCACACCTTCATCCTCAGGTTCTCTCTTCTCCCATTCATATTATGGCAGGCTTGGAGGTGCGCATTCGGGTTGAACTTTTCAGCGGGTTTGTCGCTATATATGGGGGTCAAGAATGGTGAACGGCTCAATCACT
The DNA here is from genome assembly GCA_021527035.1 of Lactarius vividus. Lineage (NCBI taxonomy): Eukaryota > Fungi > Basidiomycota > Agaricomycetes > Russulales > Russulaceae > Lactarius > Lactarius vividus. The sequence goes on along the minus strand of JAKELG010000033.1, from coordinate 41,445 downwards.
GGAACTTTGCATATGTGGTACGACTCATATCATCTGTATATTTTCCCCCGTGCGTGTTCGCTGACATCACCCGTTTCCACTGCCACTATAGATTGGTGTGATTGTTATGGCATTGCGATCGACCGAATGGGCATTCGCGAGAAAGCCGTTCAGGAGATACGAACCCTTTGCAGAGGGTCATCACACTCCCGTCGAACGACCTCTGACCATCCCAAATATCATACTCGATGCATTTGATCTCCTGAGTAATCAACGCGGAATCAGGTGGTCGTGGGGGTCCAAATCGTTTCTGCGCACGCGACCTCCGCCGCCGTCACTCGCCGCGGTGGTCCTCAAGATGCTTTTCAAGTTGACCGTGTTCGACATCGCCCATTACATCGTGCAGTTCAACCGTCCCTCAGTCGATACCCCTGCGGGCGACACGCTCTTCGATCCACAACTCGACCCCCTCCCGCGCTTCGCGCTCGGCACGTTCTTCACGCTCTGTGGCGCCATCGTCGTATACACGACCGTCGACGCGATGTACCACGTCGCGACGCTGGTCGGTCGCGTGCTCCTGCGGCAGCCCGCCGCGGACTGGCCTTCGCTCTCGGCGCGCCCCTGGACGGCCACCTCGATCGTTGACTTCTGGAGCTTCCGCTGGCACCAGTTCTTCAGGCACGTCTTCGTCGTGTTTGGCGCGCGCCCTGGCGGTGCGCTTCTCGGACAGCAGGGCGCGTTACTCGGTGCGTTTGGGGTATCCGCCGTATTGCACTACGTTGGGGTGTGGGGGCTCGGGAGGGGGACGGAGTTCAGCAGCGGTGGCGCGTTTTTTGTTCTGATGGCCGTCGGCGCGGTGTTAGAGCGCGTCTGGCAGCATACGACTGGCACGCGGGTGCAGGGCTTTTGGGGCTGGGCGTGGACGATGTCGTGGACGCTTTTTTGGGGCACGTTCATGATAGATGGGTGGGCACGACGCGGCATGATCGCATGCGACTTTTTCATGCCTGGGCTTCGACCAGGGAAACCGATCGTCGATGGTATCATTGCTCTCATTACGAACAATTGACTAACATATCTAATTGGATATCCCATCGCCATAGAGGATAATTTTCACCCAACATACCTAATCCTATGCCTTTTCCGTTGGGACATGGTACAAGCTAGCGCACATTATAATGCCATGGGTATCGCAATACCGGAATGGCACTCTCAGTGGATTCGGGAAGAAGTTGTAGTACGCTTGACACCAATCAAAGCGCATGCCTGCAGAGTAGCCATTCAGGGACCCGCGTCTGCCCACCTGGGCAAGAGGTGTGAGTGAGGTGTGGGTACTACTGGCAGTGGCACTGGGCGGTATTCAGGCACTTGGACATCCGTTTCGTGCCATCCGCTTCAGTCAGTCACGGTCGTTCAGACGTTCAAATTTCAAACGTTCAATTTTTCAAAGCCCGCCGGGAAGGTGCTATCGAGGGGTTGACAAGACTAAGGAAACTGAATGCATTGGCAGCCTGAATGGTGGCGAACGAGCAACACGACAGGAAATGACGAGGGCTGGGAAAGATAATCTTGGGTTGACTCAGAGGTTTGGTCACCCGTAAAATTGCTTACCGGATTCGGAAGCTTACAGTAAAGTTGCTTCGAACTTCGAAGTGATATAACAGTCGGGCCTTTTTAGGACCGAGTCGCTGACAATGGCGTCTGCTTCGACAATTTACCAGTCAATATCAGGTCGTGTCTTCCAAGTATTCGGGACTTGTGCGTAGGCTGTTCATGAGTTTGCGAATCAAGCATAGCCAAGAGCACGGCCTTTCCGAAAGCGATGTTGCACTGCAAGTGCGCACGTTCATTAGGATCTGGCCTGTGAGCCAGTCATCTACTATTCGGCCATTCTCCTTCGCAGAATCGCAATCCCAACTCATTGTCAGGTTACTGACAATTTCTCACTTCTACACCAGACCATGGCACCAAAACGTAAGTCCAAATCGTCCCGGTAATTGACGCCACATCACTCTTCCTTCCAGATTCGATCGCCGATATCGACTACGACATCACATCCCTTCGGGGTTCACTCCTGCTGTACCCACGACTTCATTCAAACTACATCACTTGCGTCTACCGTCTCGCCAACGTGCGTTGGGCGCGCTATCGACTATCACAAACGAAGGAAGACCTTGACAAAGCCATTGTACAATTCACTGAGGCGATCCTCCTTCTGTCCGATTCCCGCAGGATTGTGAGACTCCTCTTTCGCCTCGCATATGCTCTACTGTTCCGCTCCGAGAGGTTCAAACAGCCCGATGACCTCAATTCTTCTATCGAGTACCTCCGTTACCTCCGAGGACTACCCCTTGATTTTTCCGACTCCCCAGGCAACCTCATCACGCCATCACTTATCCGGGCGTTGGCAATTCAAGTCGAGTCGGAGGCTGCCAGTAGGAATGGGACACGGATTATCAAGGAGATGGTGGTCCTCTGCCGCGAACTCCTCACTTCCGACATACCAGCAGACTTTCCGGTTGCCCCTTTTATATTCTTGAAAGAGGCTGTGATCGCCGAATTCTGTCAAGGACGGTTGGAGTCGCTAGACCAAGTCATTGAATGCTTACGGACCGCAGTGAAGATACGCCCACCAGAGTCACACGGTGTCTTCTTTCCGCTGGCCAACACACTCTTAGTTCGCTTCGTGGTAGCTCATTCAAATGACGATTATAAGGAAGCAATGACGCTAATTGAGGAGGTCCTTGACCCCAACCAGCCTGGAGAGTGCCCTGGTTCAATTCGCGGTCAAGCCACAATACTTGCTGCTCTGTTCGCGCAAGCCAGATCGGCCATCTTTCAGAACACAGAATATTCCCAAGTGGCGATGTCTCATCTACGTACCTCACTCAACTCCTCTTTCCTCGATGAAGGGTTTCGTCTTGAATTCACCAAGGTCTTGGCGATGCAAGCCAGAAAACGCTTTAAACAGTACAGTCTCCCCGAGAGCCTTGAAGAAGCGGACTCCAATACTTCACGACTTGTCGATTTCTCATCCTCTCAAAGTCTAGAAATATCTGGAGTACTTATTCTCGAAGAGGACGCTGCTCGAGGGTCACACTCTACGATGAGGGTGGAGGAGAAAATACAGCGTCTTGAAGAACTACTTTCAATTGCTGCTCCAGGGACCGGTCGTTACAGGGAGTGCCTCCGTCACCTTGCAGAATGGTATCAAACAAAGTTCTGCAGTACCAACGATATATCGGATGCGGAAAAGTCCATTAACTATTGCCGACTGTCACTCGATGCGACACCGGGTGACATCCTCAAAATCATTCCTTTGCGTTCCCTACTCCTTATTCTCCTCCTCGCGTTCAAGAAAACCAGCAAGGTCAAGTATCCCGATGAGTCGATCACCGTCAGCTATGACATTCTCGAGTCGAAGGTCGCACAGCCCAGCCACTTTCGCATAATTCAGCGGCTCGTCTCATCTCTACTTACCCGCTGGAAGTTGCTTGGTCGAGGGGAAGACCCTTATGAAGCCATACGATTGATGTCATTGGCCATTGGTGATCAATACGCGCAGGGACATGACCGGTTCCGACTTTCATGTCAGTGGGCCATCCTTGCGCGAACTATCGGTCACCCCTCTGCCTTAACTGCTTACAAGACAGCAATGTCACCATTGAAGAGGTCCTTGTCCTTCGCTCCGACGCTGTCGATCCAGCACGCCCGACTCGTTGCAATGGACGAGAATTGTCAGGACGTGGCATTAGACTATGCGTCCTTGCAGATTGGTTTAGGTCGATTTGAGGAGGCCGTTGAGACACTGGAGCAAGGGCGAGCGTTACTTTGGTCAGAGATGCGTGGCCTTCGTACCCCGATGGCCCAATTTGTTGAAGACTCGCCATTGGAAAAGAGATTTGCCGAGATCAATCGAGAACTCGAGGCGCTGACCACATCTATCACACCTAGTGGGAGGCCAGAAATAGGAGATGGTATCGCTCAAGATAGAGATTGGACGGACCCATTCGGTCGACTTGTGGTAAAGCAGCAGAAACTGGTGGAGGAGCGGGATGCACTGATTTCACAGATCCAAGGCCGACAAGGATCTGAAGGATTCCTGAAGGATCCGTCATTCACCACTCTCCGCACTGCCGCCTCCCGTGGCCCTGTCATTCTTATCAACCATTGCGGATGGCGCTCCGATATCTTGATCGTATTCCACAATTCTCTACCTTGTTCCATCCCTACCGTCACTGGTTTCTACAATCGCGCAAGGAAACTACGGGATGAGCTTGTCGAGGCGCGGAAGCATGGTCTCGACTCATGCGAATACCAGGATGCTCTATCTTCTGTATTGAAGGACCTCTACGAACTTGTCGGAGAACCGGTGATCAAGAGGCTCCGGCTGTTAGGCGTGCCAGAACAATCTCGAATCTGGTGGTGCCCAACGTCGGTCTTCTGCTCTCTCCCCCTTCACGCAATGGGCCCAATCCCATGGAGCGATATTTCTCGGATCTGTACATCCCTTCGTATACACCATCCCTCTCTGCACTAATCGAGTCTCGCAAGTCGAGCCCACAGATACTGGAAAAGCCCTCTTTACTGCTCGTTGCCCAACCAGACGACTCTCTTCCAGGCGTGAACGAAGAGATCAAGGTCATACAACGAACGCTCAAAGCACGGGCCGTGGTGACGGGTCTTGTCTCAAGAGAGGCCACCCCCTCTTCCGTTGTCAAGGGCCTCCGGGGCAGTCACTTTGCCCACTTCGCGTGTCATGGAGTGCTGGAGACAGGAAAGCCGTTCGAGGCTTCCTTCAAACTTCACGGGGGTTCGCGTCTTACCCTGCTGGACATTAGAACAGCGTCGCCGACGAGGCGCTTCATCTTACGGCTGCGATGCAGTATTGTGGATTCAGAAGTATAATTGAGACCATGTGGGAAATGGCTGATACGGACGGGCAAGACCTGGCAAGGAGCTTCTACAGGTCGTTATTCTCTAGTCAAGAGACAGGTACGCCGTACTATGAGCGATCTGCGGAAGCGCTGCGGGATGCGACACAGAAGCTAAGGGGAAAGAGAGGGATCACGCTGGAACGATGGGTGAATTTTGTGCATTATGGCGCTTGATGATGCGGTGCGGCTTAGGTGAGTGGTCAAATTTTCGGCGCGCACGCGACTCGTTCTCAGAAAGATTCAGATGCGTTGGGTCATCGGGGTCGGACCAACTTGAATCCTTGGCGTCGGTATTTAGATTGGCTGTGGATAGCTGTTCGTTCTATTGTTGTCCCGATAACACACGTGTAGTCCCTAACACCTGATGGAGTCGGATTGTATCGACGCGTGAATTACCTTGAATACTTTTCTACCCAACGTGCTATGAGGCGTCGGACGTGTGGAGACAGAAACACGATAAATACCTTAAGGGTGGCAAGGCTCACCTGGTTCTGTGATCTGACGAAAACCAAACAAGATACTGTATTGATACAGGCGATGCCCACGGACATGGATTCAAAAAAAACTTTCCAGGAGCTGGGTCTGCCTATCTGCCCACAGGTATAGTAGGGCTTTTCTTGCCACATGTGTACCATCCCGTTCAAACGCTCAATTTTTCGACGGCGGAGGTGCTTTCGAGCCCTTGACAAGGCTAAGGCCTGAGACCTGGAAATTGGATGCATAGGCAGCCTGAACGGGCAGGAGTGAACGAGCGACAAAGACAAGGAAGGGATTGACCAGGGAGAAAAAGGCAAGAGATAACGCAAGATGTCCACTCTTCCTGGCCCAGCCCTCCCCCGCTGCAGCATTTCCGTCCATCTGTAAAGTTAGTGCCTGTCAAAGGCTGTCATGGACTGCCCTGACAATCTCCCAGTTTCACAGATGTCCTGCCACCCCCTTTCCCGGACCGGTAAGAACTCAGGGTAGAACCTATCGCTTTCCGAAGAAAGAATCGAGGAATTGGAGAAAAGATCGATGTGACGGCGTCTAAAACTTTGGTTGACACGACAGTGTTCGGGATGAGATCGGCTATACACGCAGGTGCGTTGGCCCACCTTTGAGGCCTTTGAGGCACCGCTTCGAAGTGAGGGCGCCGCGTAGACACTTGACTCCTATTCCAGGCACTGACAATGGTGTCTAGCCTCTAGTACCGTACACTATGCCTTGTTGTTCTGCTTTCATCTCTGGAACCAGTTCCGCGAGTCAAGCTCATTGTGGCCAGCCTCCAATGACTTGTGCTTAGATACAGAGTTTGCGGGTCTAGCAGACTAGCCAAGAACACGGACTTTCCGTAAGCAGTGCACACTACAGTACTGGGCTGGGTGAGGGTGCGCCTCGTGCCGTTGTCGTGCGAATGCGCACGTTTACGCCTGGCCTCTGAGTCAGTGCGAGGTTTTTCGTGTGTCGTTCAGCCTCTCTTCCTTCGCAGTCTCAACCGTTCAACTCACTGTCAGGCGACCACGATTTCTTCAAGTTATTTCCACGCACTGGACCATGGAACCCAAATCCGAGTCCGAATTGTCCTGGTAATTGACATCATACTCCGGTGGCCCCCTTCCTCAGTCTCGACTGCCAATATTGACCGCAACATCACACACATTTCTTCAGAATTCACTCTCGCTCTACCCTAGATCCCATTCAGAACACGTCGTTCGTGTCCATATTCTTACAAATGCACAATTCCTGCGTTATAGCCTGTCACAGCAGAAGGAAGACATTGACAAGTCCCTTGTACACTGCACTGAGGCGATCTTCCTTCCGCCTGTTTCTCAGGCTGGACTTTCCCTGAATGTTGTCGAACTTCTCTTTCACTTCGTATTCGTTCTTCTCAATCGCTCCGAGAAGTTCAAACAGCCCTGTGACATCAAATATTCCAGCGAGTACCTCCGTTACCTCCGAGGGCTGCCCCTCGATTCTTTCGACGTTCCCAGAAGCACCGTTACGACATCACTTATCCAGGCATTGGCCATTCGAGTTCAGTTGGAAGCCAGGGGTGGGACGCGGGATATCAAGGAGATGGTGGCCCTCTGTCGCGAGCTTCTCACTTCAGAGAGTTCGACAGGCTCCTTTGTTGCTGCATTTCCGTCCTTGAATGACGCTGTCAATTCCGAAGCTAAACGAGGACTGTCCGTCCAGTTGTTAGACGAAGTCACTGAATGCCTACGGGATGCGGTGAAGATGTGCCCACCAGGTTCTCACCCCGTCTTATTTGCACTAGCTAATACACTCTGCACTCGTTTCATCGAAACTCATTCAAAAGAGGATTGTGAGGAAGCAACGGCGCTATTAGAGACGATCCTCGATCCCAATCAACCCGGAGAGTGTCAAAATACAATTCGGGGTCTAGCTTCAGCTGTTGCCGTTTTGCTCCCATACGAACAATATATCGGACGTCGAAGAGTCCATCAAGTATGGCCGACGGTCACTCGATGCGACTCGTTATTCAAGTGAGACGCGGAGAACTTCTTCTCTTAACTCCCTGTACTTAATCCTCCTCCTCGCGTTCAAGAAAACCAGAAATATCAAGTACCTCGACGAATCAATCACTATCGGCTATTACATTCTCGAGTTGAAGGGTGCGCGGCACATCCACTTTCACACAACTAGGAGGCTTGTGCCGTCTCTGCTCACCCGCTCGCGGTTGCTTGGCCAAAGAGAGGACCGCCACGAAGCCATACGATTAATGTCATTGGCTATCCACAATGAATCTGCGCAGGAACCTGACCGATTCAGACTTGCATGTCAGTGGGCCCGCCTTGCGAATTATGAATCACCCCTCTTCCTTGGCCGCTTACAAGAGCGCCATGTCGTCGATGCAAAAGTCCTTGTCCTTCGTTCCGACAGTATCAATTCAGCACGCCCGTCTCGTCACAATGAGTGAGGGATGTCAGAGGGTGTCACCCGACTTTGCGTCCCATCAGTTCCACTTAGGTCGATTTGAGGAGGCCGTTGAGACACTGGAACAAGGGCGAACGTTACTTTGGCCCGAGATGCGTGACCTTCGAACCCCGATGGCCCAACTTGTTGAGGAAGACTCGCCGCTGGCAAAGAGATTCGCTGAGATCGATCAAGAACTCGAGGCGCTGACCATATCTGTCACACCGAGTGGGAGGTCAAAAATGGATGACGGCAGCGCTCAAAGTATAGATCTAACGGACACATTCGGTCGGCTTGTGACGAAGCGGCAAAAATTTGTGAAGGAGCGGGATGCGCTGGCCTTACTATACTTTCGTAATTTGCCGTCGCTATGCGCTCCAAGACCGGTTTTGTATTAAATACTGCCCCGGAATATAAATCGATCAAAAAAAAAAAAAAAAAAAAAAAAGAGCGGGATGCGCTGATTTCACAGATTTAAAGCCGACCAGGGTTTGAAGGATTCTTGAAGACGCCATCATTCACCACTCTCCGCTCTGCCGCCTCCCGTGGCCCCGTCATTCTTATCAACCATTGTAAATTGCACTCTGATGTCTTGATTCTCTTCCACAAATCTCTTCCTTGCTTCATTCCTACCCCCAGTGATTTCTACGACCGTGCAATCGTATTGCGTGACATGCTAATGAAGGCACGGAAGGCGGGCCTCGACTGCAGCGAATACCAGCGTGCTCTGCGCACAGTACTCAGGGACCTTTACGAGCTCGTTAGCCAGCCGGCCATTAAAAGGCTTCGAGTGTTAGGCGTGTCAGAATAATCCCGAATCTGGTGGTGTCCCACCTCAGTTTTCTGTTCTCTACACCTCCACGCGATGGGTCCAATCCCTTCGGACCATATGCCCAGGCCTTCCAAACCCACCAAGCGGTATTTCTCCGATCTCTACATCCCTTCGTATACACCATCCCTTTCTGCTCTTATCGAGTCTCGCAGCCCGAGTGCGCAGGCGCTGGATCTGCCTTCATTGCTTCTTGTTGCCCAACCGGATGAGTCTCTCCCAGCCGTGTGGGGGGAGATTGAGGTCATGCACAATCTCAATGTCCCGGTCACAAGTCTTATCTCAAAGCGAGCCACACCTAGTTCCGTAGTCGAGGCCCTCCGAGGCCATCGGTTCGTTTATTTCGCATGTCACGGAAATCTGGAGAGAGGCAAGCCATTCGATCCTTCTTTCCGACTTCATAATGGCGAGCGACTTACTCTGCTGGACATTGCGCGATCTCGACTTCCGAGTGCTGAATTCGCATTCCTTTCTTGCTGTCACACTGTAGAGATCACGGAGGAGAGTATCGCTGATGAGAGCACTGCACCTCACTGCCGCAATCCAATATTGTGGATTCCGAAGCGTCGTCGGGACGATGTGGGCAATGGCAGATACAGATGGTCGGGATCTAGCTAAGAACTTTTACAGATTGCTGTTCTCGAGTCGAGAGCAGGGCCTGCTATGCTATGAACGATCTGCGCGAGCGCTACGAGATGCGGCACAGAAGTTAAGGAGAAAGGAAGGGATCAGTCTGGAGAGATGGGTAAATTTTGTTCATTATGGGGCTTGACCAGCTTGACCGAGCATCTTTTGTAAGTGGTCGAATTGTTCTGTACGCACGCGATTTCGGCGCTTATATATCCTCAGAAAGCTTCGAATCTTGGCAGATGTCGTGTCAAGTTGCTGCTCAGTGTACGTAGTAGTGGTTTGATTTCTTGTTTCAAGCAAGCGTGGTTGAAGTAGGCAGAAGTATGTGTACGGTCGGGCCAGGTAAGGGCAGTGGCCTGGAAGAAGGCGATCATGAGACAGACAATGGGTCAGGAACAACAACTGCGGGTATGGACTAAGAATAATGTGCCACTTCGGGTCTTTCAAATGTTGGATATCGTAGAGAATAAAAAGCTTTGATGGGACGTGACCGTGAGATCTGACCGTGAGCGTCGGTTCAGATACAGATGTGTTTCTATTGCTCGCCAGAACCAGACCCTTGACACCTCTACCATTTAATACCCAGGCCAATGACAATGATGCTTTGCCTACAACATATGCATGTAACTACTGTTGTCTTCAATGTCACAAGTCAATCTCAGCCCGTGTCCGCCAAGCTGTTGGGGCTTGTCTCCATCAACTCCTGTATAAACCTTTGCTAGTTGAGCATAGCCGGGGGCACGGCGTTTCCGTAAGCAATGGGTACGAGCTGTCGAGCTGAGTGGAGATTGCCCGCTTCGTTGCTATGCGAATGAGCGTTTACAGCTTATCCAGTGGAACTCGGAGGCATTTCACCTCTCAATCCCAGCCATTCAAATCACAGTCAGGTGCCGACGATTTCTCAGTTTCACGCACTGGACCATGCGTTTGGAAAGTAAGCGCGAATCATCAACCGTAAACCGTCCTGGTAATTGACACCATAGTATCTCCCTTCCTTACAGTTTCGATCGCCGATCTCGACGACTACATCCTAATTGCTCAGAATTCACTCTCGCTGTACCCACGGTCTCATTCTGAGTACATCATCTGTGTATATGGTCTCACCAAGGTGCGATGGGCGCGCTATCAACTTTCCCAAGAGAAGGAAGACCTTCACAAGTCCATCATACACTGCACTGAGGCGATCCTCCTTCCGCCCATATCCTGGGACAGATCCTATCTCAAGGATGTTTTCCAACTCCTCTTACACCTCGGAATTTCTCTTCTAGAACGTTCTAAGTTCAAACAGTATGATGGCCTCAGATCTTCTGTCAAGTACTTCCGGTACCTTCGAAGACTGCCCCTTGGCCACTTCGATGTTCCCAGAAACAGCGTCACGACGACACTTATCCAGGCATTAGGTATTTAAGTTGAGTCTGAGGCTGTGGACTCGGATGGGACACGGAATATTGAGGAGATGATGGCCCTCTGCCACGAACTCCTCACCTCCAACTTATCCACGGGCTTTCCTGTCGCTGCTTTGAAGTTCTTATCAGAAGCTGTCAACACCGAATTCGATCGGGGACGTGCACAATCAAGAGATCAAGCCATTGAATGCCTACGGAGCGCGGTAAAGCTGTGCCCACCAGGTTCGTACGACGTCTGGTACGCGCTGGCCAACCGAATTTGTATTCGTTTCACGGAAACTCATTCAAATGACGATTATGAGGAGGCAATGGCACTATTTGAAAGGATTCTCGATCCCAATCAGCCTGGAGAGTGTCCGAATTTAATTTGGGATCTAGTTTCAACGTTCATCACTGTACTTGCGTACGCTAGATCGGTATTCTTCCAGAACCCAGATTATTCCGAAGTGGCAACTTCTCGTGTCCGTGCCTCACTCTGTTCTTCCGTCGGTGAAGGGCTTCGTCTTCAATTCACCGAGATCTTGGCGATTCGAGCTGGACAGCGCTTTACAGAATACGGTCTCACCGAGAGCTTCGAAGATGCAAACTCCTATACTTCACACCTTATCGACCTTTCGCTCTCTCGAGGCCTGGAAGAACATGGAGAACATTTTCTCGGATCAGACACTTTTCGCGAGTCTTACCCGATAGCGGGGATGGTAGAGCAAATTCGATGCCTCGAAGAACTGCTCTCAATTACTCCTCCAGGGACCGAACGTCACAGAGAGTGCCTCAGTCACATTGCAAATTGGTATAAATCAAAGTTCTGCCGTACCGGCGATGTATCGGATGTTGAAGAGTCCATCGAGTATAGCCGGCTGTTACTTCGAGTCGACGCGACTCATCCTAGTGACATGAGGAAATTCAATTCCTTTGGTTCCTTGCGTACCGTCCTCCTCCTCGCTTTCGAGCATACCAACAAAGCTAACTACCTTGATGAGTCGATCATCCTCAGCTATGATATCCTCGCGTTGAAAACGGCACGGCCTAAACACCTGCAACTAACTCAGCAGCTTGTCTCGTCTCTACTTACTCGCTGGCAGTTGCTCGATCGAATAGAGGACCCCCATGAAGCTATACGATTAATGTCTTTGGCCATTGATGGTCAATACGCGCAGGAACCTGACCAGTTTCAACTTTCATGTCAGTGGGCCCTCCTTGCGCGAGCTATCAGTCACCCCACTACCTTGACCGCCTACAAGACCGCAATATCCTCAATGCAAAAGTCCCTGTCCTTTGCTCCGACGGTATCCATTCAACACGCTCGACTTGTCGCAATGGGCGAGCTTTGTCAGACGATGCCCCTCGACTATGCATCCTATCAGATCCGCTTGGGTCGGTTTGAAGAGGCCATTGAGACACTGGAACAAGGGCGAACATTGCTTTGGTCCGAGATGCGTGGCCTTCGTACCCCGATGTCCCAAGTAATTGAAGACTCGCCGTTGGTAGGGAGATTTGCGGAAATCGATCAAGAACTTGAGGCGCTGACCATATCCGTCACACCGAGCGGGAGGCCAGAAATGGAAGACGGGGTCGCTGAAAGTATGGATTGGACGGTGATGGACCCATTCGGTCGGCTTGTGGTGAAGCGACAGAAACTAGTAGAGGAGCGGAATGCGCTGATATCACAGATCCGAGGCCAGCCTAGGTTAGGAAAATTCTTGAAGACCCCTTCATTTACCACTCTCCGCTCTGCCGTCTCCCGTGGCCCTGTCATTCTTATCAACCACAGCTTTTGGCACTCTGATATCTTGATCATCTTCCACGATAATCTTCCTTGCTCCATTCCCACCACCAATGGTTTCTTCGACCGCGCAAAGAAACTGCGGGACGAGCTCGTCGAGGCACGGAAGCATGATCTCGACTCATGTGAATACCAGGATGCTCTATCTTATTTACTCAAGGGCCTCTATGAGCTTGTTGGAGAACTGGTGATCAAGAGGCTTCGGCTGTTAGGCGTGCCAGAACAATCTCGAATCTGGTGGTGCCCAACCTCAGTCTTCTGTTCTCTTCCCCTTCACGCAATGGGCCCAATCCCGTCGAGCAACTCGAATACTTCCGACGAGCAATATTTCTCAGATCTATACATCCCCTCATATACACCATCTCTCTCCGCACTCATCGAGTCTCGCAACGCAAGCCCTCGTGCGCTCGAAAAGCCCTCGTTACTCCTCGTTGCCCAACCAGACGACTCTCTTCCGGGCGTGAAGGGGGAAATTAAGGTCATACGAGCGCTCAAGGCACAGACCACAGTGGCAGATCTTGTCTCAAGTGAGGCTACAGCTTCTTCCGTCGTCGAGGGCCTCCGGGGCAGTCACTTTGCCCACTTCGCGTGTCATGGAGTGCTGGAGAGATATGAAAGCCGTTCGAGGCTTCGTTCAAACTTCACTGTGGACTCGCGTCTTACATTGCTGGACATTGTACGATCTCGACTTCCCGATGCGGAATTCGCATTTCTTTCTTGTTGTCACGCTAGGGAAATCACGGAAGCAAGCGTTGCCGACGAAGCACTTCACCTAATCGCCACAATGCAGTATTGTAGATTCCGAAGCGTAGTCGGGACTATGTGGGAAATGGCAGATACAGGCGGGCGAGACTTGGCCAAGAGCTTTTACAAGTCGCTATTCTCCAGCCAAGAGACAGGTGTGCCATACTACGAACGATCTGCGGGAGCGCTGCGGGATGCAACACAGAAGCTGAGGGAGGAGAGAGGAATCACGCTGAAACGATAGGTGAATTTTGTGCATTATGAGGCTTGATGGTGCGTTTTCGGTAAGCGGTCGAATCCTCAGGCCTTAGTGCACGCGTAGCTCTGTCCCTTACAGTACTAATTCTCAGAAAGGTTCGGATATGGATATGTTGTGTCATCGGAGTCAGACCAAAAATCAGCGTCGGTATTTATTTGGGTATGTGGCCCCCGGCGCCTTCTGTGCCGTGTGGTCTGGTTGTGGGTCCGAGTACTGCCGGCGCGTGAATCACCTTGAATGTCTTTTGTCCATTGGGTCGTGAGACGTCAAGATCAGGAGAAATATCGGAAGTGGCGAGGTTCATCTGGTGCTGTAACCTGACAAAACTCAAACAAGATACTGTACAGAACAGGGCTGCGTCTCCGCGGACGTCCACACAAGACCTGAAACCCCCTTAGCTTGTGGTGATTACGCAGGTCCGTCTACGTGAAGTTGCGTGCCTTTAGCAATTTGATCTATTTCATTTCAAGTAGGGACTTCGCAAAAGGCCTATCGAATAGGCTGGACCTCCCTGTAAGCGGTATTTCTTTTTCTCATGCATAATATTGGGAGAGAAGTTACCAGCAGAGACTGCAGGCGGCGCTATTGTTGGTCGAAACAGGCAAGAGCCATGACGCATATTTTCTCAGGCCTTCTTCAGCTTCAATTTCTGTGACATGATGGAAATAAACCAAGACACCATACTGATACAGGACGTGTGCGGGATACCATGGCATCCGTGCGGAGGTCACAAGTTGTCTGCCCGTAAACAGACGATCTACCAGTGCACAGAGGAGCCTATAGGAGCCCATAACCTTACCTTCAATCCCCAATACCACCGTGGACGCTAAAGTGGGCTTAGGCTTGGGTCTTGCTTGGGTCTATCGTTTCGTTGTTGGCTACATTTTACTACCTACAAAAGTTTCAGTTACTCATAATCTATCTCTGCACCCCGGAAGAAGGCCAAGATATGCCCTTTGGATATGGATACGCTAATTCATTGTAAAATCTTGAGAAAAAAAGGTACAACGCACAGGACATACTAAAACCGACATCTAAGCTAAAGCACATAAATACAATTAGATCTGATCCTGTCCTTTCCTATCTCAATGAGCCCTAGGCCCTGAATCCCATTGACGGTGCCCTCTCGTGGCACTTCGCCCCATCATTCGAGAGGTCCCAGGGGAGGGGACCGCCGTATTGTCATACATTCCGACGTGGCACTTGCTGCGCAAACAATAGTTCCCAACTTCTCAGAATCTCCGACCACTGATACCTGGTGCAAGCGAGAAAGAGGGAACGGTCATCGGCGCGTCGACTTTCCCTCTTTTGGCCTCCTGAAGGACATCACTGGGGGGGCCGCTCCCCCGTTTGCACGTGGAGCCGTGCTCACACTCGGGCCTGTACTTACACCGGATACTATATTGGAGGAAGTAGGTGGGCGCTCCTCGACCGGCGGCAGGCGCTCATTCTCGATATCTGATTTGCGTCTGCGGATTTATAGATCGCGGCATCAGTCAGCGTGGGGGTGGACAAGATAAGGGGAGGGCGTACGCGTCGTCGAAGGTCTTGATAGCGTTCTTGATGCCCTCGGCGCCGAGGGCGAGCGTGCCGTACGGCAATCTGGACGAGCCCGAGATGCTCTTGAGCTCCGATACCCGCTCCGACTCCTCACTTCAGGAAAACAAGAAAGGTGAGCGGGTTGACCCTAGACAAAGAGGCACACACGACACGCACCGGAGTAACGAGAAAAGGCGCGCCATACGTCCGACGGCGAGGATCTTGTTCTTGATCGCTTTGCGCCGCTCGGCGACATCGCGGTCGATGGGCGCGGCGCCCGTCGACGGCGACCCGTTAGCGCCCTCGTTGAGCTCCTCCTGCGTGCATATATTCAGCACTGCCGCGAGCATGTCCGTAACTGCCAACAGGTCAAACAGTCGCCCAAGAAAGGAAGAACAAAAGACACACTCTTCTCGCCGACGAATGGCAGGCTCCAGCTAAAAGCGTCCATAAAGTTGGGCAGCCAATACGGGTGTGGCATATTGTTGAACTGCCGGATGCTGAACATGTTCGACTCGTACTTGACCATCGCAGCCTTGTTATTGTACACGTCCAGGTAGTTCGGTGCCGAGAAGAGCGTCATGACGCTCGGGAACCCTGTCTTGCGGCTCTTGCGATACATCCGGTACCTATTGCATCGTCAACCACAACCAGCCCGCGCCAGTGCCTCACTCAGACAGGACGGACGAGTTGGACGGGAGACCGAACGCACCCGGCGTCTTGGGCCTCGTGCGCGCGGATGATGGACAGCAGGCGGTTGCGTTCCAGAAACTCGCACGCGGCTTTGTAGGTATAGAAGTAGGAGCAGCCCCGCACGTGGTTATGCACGAAATTCTCTGGACCCTGCTCCTGCCCAAAGTTCTCGATAGGGTCGGACCACAATATGTCGCACATAAGCCCAGACGTTGGGGGCTCGCGGAACCGGTCCAGCTATGCGCAGGTTTTCATCACGACGTGGGGGGGTAAGGTATGGGAAGGCTCACTTTACGAATGTCGTCGATGGTATGGAGCTCGGGAGACAGCCCACCGTGTATGCAAAGGAATTGTTTATTCATGATCGCGGCAAGCGGGAGCGCGCAGAAGGACTCGATGCATGCCTCGTAGACGCGCTCGGAATACTTGTGCTTGCATTCGAGCTTGAACGTGAAGTAGTCGGTCAGATGCCGGCACTCGTGGTTCCCACGGAGGAGGAAGAATGAGTCTGGGTACCATATCTTGAGCGCCCATAGATAGAGCACGCACTACGTGACCAGGGTCCCATGAGTAAGAGAGGAGGAATCCGGAGAGGCGAGAGATACACACTTCGATGCTGAAATAGCCCCTGTCGACGTAGTCCCCGAGAAAGAGATAGCGGGTATTCGATGGCTTGCCGCCAATTTCGAACAGCTTCATGAGGTCATACTACGATCGGGTCGGATGTGAGTTAATTTTAGGTAGAGCTGGGGTTATATGCGCACGTATTGGCCATGAATGTCCCCGCAGACTGCGATGAAAAAGGTGTCAGGAACGACATGGGTGTTAACGTAAATAGAGTGATTGTGGTACCTGTTACTGGAGCCTCGACAGACAAGACGTTGGGTTCTGCGCGGAGGAGCTGCGTCGCCCTGTCGATGATATACAAGGCGTGCTCCTCCTTTAAGCGACCCTCGCGATAAAAGTGGTTTTTCAGGAACGCAATGTCGGGCTTGGTCCTGTCCGTCTTGGCGAAGAACTGGTCGTTCGTCGGGATGGTCATCGCGGGTGCTTGCACCTGCCGCAACGGCATTCATCGCATCCACACAAATAACAATTGGGAAAAGCGAGAGGCGCACACACCTCCTTGACAGCGCGCTCCTGCGTGCTGACGGTGTATCCATTCTCGAGCTGGTGCTGTGTAAAGTCGAGCTCGGGTACGGCGACCCTGCTCTGTATCTGATGGATCGCTCGCTCAAGCTGCGTCTGGCTAACGGTCATTAAAGCTAGCTATGATAGAGGAAAGGGAGAGCGCTGAGGACGGGGATGTGACCAGAAGGGGGGCTAAGAGTCAGCCATGGTCCTAGTACAGCGTCATATCAAGTGATCAATTCAGTGTGGTCCCGTGTCCATCCTCATGAGCGCTCTCAGTCGCTTTGGGGTACTCTACGATAACAATCATCGGACAGTCGCAAATACGAACTCAAAACGAATATATTTCACGTCCGCGCGCTTCATACCGCTCTTTCGCCGCCGCCACGCACGCTGACATCTTGTCCTTATCAGCGATGCCAAGCTGACCGGCCGACAGGAGGGACCCATGCTCGTCCAGCACGATCGATATGGATGTATCCAGTAATGGTTCCTCAAACGCAGTTGGGTCCGCAAGGACTGTCGACCTAGTGAGACGGAGAAAAAAAAAAGCCCGGTTCGAGTACAGTCAGCTATATGACCGAGCATGACAAAGCGTGGGGATTTACCCATCAAATATGCCAAACGAATACGAAATTGGGAGACGCTTGAGCGGCAATGCCTCGCGGATCTTTCGCGAGCACGTCGTGCGGCCCGTCTCCTCGTCAAAAGTCGCCTTGGGGAGGGTCGCTGTTATGTTCGGGCATCTACATCAGATCGCAGGGAGTGCAAGCCGTTGTAAGGGATCGCACTGTTTTTCAGTGCGGCAACCATGGCGATGAGCGCGGCATCAAACGCGTTTCCGTCGTAGTTGATGCACGTCGCATCGACGTACAGTACCCAGGCAGCACGCTCGGGTTGAATACATAGCGCTGACAGTGGGAGAACGCCGGCCCTGTAGAGCCAAACTGTCAGAGGAAGGGGCATGGATGGAGGTGTTGGCGCACGCATTGATTGTAGACACAAGTCGATCGGAAAGCACCTGCGCCTCCTCGGAGGGTGGTCCCGGCTTAAAGCGCGGCGCGCACATAGCCGGAAGGTCAATATTCGGGACTGAAAGCGAGGGTCGTCGTTCCAGGGTTCGAGCGACACCGAGAGATACGAACCGAGATATCCTTCAGTTGGCTGTTCGAGGTCTGGTTCTGCGATCTCAGCCTTGACCCCGCAGACGATTGTGGTGGCACCGAGGCGCACGAGGGCAGAGCCATCAGCCGTGGAGACAGAACCGACGTGTACATAGAGGTCTCTCCATTCTTCTGCCTCACGACCGTCCGGGCGAACCTGTTCGGCAAGAAAGCGTTCCAAATAGGCCCTCGGATGGAGTCGTTGAAATATCTGTGCGTTGAGGTCGGAAGAAGATGAGGCCATGATTAATTAATTTCGAATTAATTATTTACGTGATTGTTGTGTTACAAAGCCATTTGATTGCTGCGGGTCTTGTCTCGTCTCGACCTGTCTCGTCGTCGTCCTCCTTCGTTCTCGACAATGTTCGAAGATAATCCACTCGAGCCCTCGCCTTTCGTCTTTGATTCAAATGACGTTTTTGCTACTCTCGCTGATATAGACTCTTTTAACTTTTCGTCCCCAAGCTCCGGACATCGTTCCCCCGTTTTCCCCACCATCCCCGCCATAGCCGAACCGCAGTCAGAACTGAACAATGCCTGGTTCAACCTCTCCAACATCAACGACGATTCCCTCAACGTCAAATCCATCGCCTCACCCGGCACCCCCTGGGACTTTCTCACCTTTGATAATGACAGCCCTGACTCTGGGGCAACCAGTACCTCCGGCGCTTTCTCACCAACCTTCGCCATCGACCCCCAACTGATGGCCACCCCTGCTACATCCAAGTCCCTCAGTGATTTTGGAGATGATGACGCCGCAAAGGACGAGCATCCCCATGAGGAGGATGATGAGGATGACGACGACGGGCCCGTCACTCCCCCACCCGTCAAACCTTCCAACAAAGGCAAGGACCGCAAGTCCGGGGTCCTTTCTGGTGGGGTTCAGAAAAAAATCCACTTCAGCTCCGTCGTGAAGACAGACCCTTATGACAACCCTTTGGACGACTGGCGCCCCACACCTGAGGAGTATCAAAAGATGTCTAGCAGAGAGAAACGTCAACTGCGTAACAAGATAAGCGCGCGCAATTTCCGCAACCGTCGCAAGGGTGAGTAGTGTCTTTTTGCCGTCTCTCTCGCAATGTAGAGTTATATTTGCAATCAGAGTACATCACCACCCTCGAGGGCGACGTTGCGGAACGTGATCGGCTCATCGATGCCATCCGTACCGAGCTAGGCTCGACGAGATCCGAGAATGCGGCCTTGCAGCAAGAGATCAAGACACTCAAGAAAGCCCTCCTCTCCTCCGCTGGACGCGCCGACTCGCCGGCCCTCCCCCCGCCGAGCCCATTGCCCATCTCGTCCCGGAGCTCCGCATCGACTTCGCCGCTGCTCACGCCAAACACGCACAAAGACCTACCTGCCACGGCATCCCCACGCCTTGCCGCAAAGGGGTTCTGGGGTGGCAGCAGTACCTCATTTGGGGGCATCACGCCAGTGCATACCGTCACAATCCCCGACCTCATTGCCGGCGCGGCCCTCAAGCCCGCTCTGCAAGAGAACATCAACCCTGCGCTCAACAACAACATTAACAGCGTTGGCCTCTCGACGCTTGGTGGGCCGGGCAAACCCCCGCCGTTCGACTCATTTATGGACACGAACCCTTTTACCATGAAAATGCTCGATGCGTGCGTTTACCTTATTTGTATGTGTGGGTGGCTGCTGACTGCCACATCCGTCTAGTTATCGCATGCAGCTCTGGACCCGCATGGCACAGCACCAACAACAGCATCAACAGGCCGCCTCCTCACAACACCAGCAACAGCAACACCCCTCGTCCCCGCCACTCTCCGGCCTTGCGGCCAATCTCCGTCCTCATTACTTTTCATCCACACCGACCTTACGCAGTGCTGCTTCATCATCGTCGTTGTCCTCCCTCCTCAGTGGCAAGCACCACATCCATACATCCGCCTTTACTTCCGCCTCATCCTCGACTGCCGCAGCACCAGCATACCCTACACCTCCTGCCTCTCCAAACCCCAGCTCGACGTCCGCGTCCTCCTCGGCGCAGATGCCAACGCCGCAACAAGCAGCGCTTGCGACGATGGCCTCACAGACACTTGTTCAGCGCCTCGGCAGTGCGTTTTGGCAAGCCTTTTCCGGCTCCCCTTCCTCTTACCCTCCTTCCTCCCATACGGCGCCGAATGCACGCGCGCCCGCATGGGACGCCGAGAAGGTCCGACGCGTGCTGGAGGGCACAGCCGTCGTTCGCGTCGTCGACGTCGAGTCGCCTTCGGGCACGGGCACTGCGGAGGCAGTCAAGGCCACGGCAACTGCGGCGAGCATGGTGGCGGTGAAGGAGTTCAAGGAGGTACAGACGCAGACGCAGAGCCAGGGCCAAATGACGTGTGCGAAGCTCTGTGCGGCGCGTGAAACGGGGCTTGGCGTGCTTGAGGAAAGCATGCGTGCTCTGACTCTCGGCAAAAAAGGATCCGCGTAGTCTGATCGCGACCTTGATGCTCTGCCGCTTTTCTTTCTTTCCATTTCTCACGTCTTTCCCTCTCACTCCGATATCGCTGAACCATTACCATAGTCTGTTACATTTCGCTTTTATTTAATCTTACTTTTCTTTGGTTCGTTCGGGGGCGTTCCTCCGTCGTGCCCCATTAACCATTCTCTTTTCAGTGTGGTGGTTACTCTTTGCGTGATCTTCGTGTCCTTTGTGGAAAAGTATGAGTTGTACTACGAATCTGTCTTTATATCCACCCCCACTCCTGTGTATTCGGAAAGGAATCACGCCTGTCTAGCTAGCAAATGATATACTCAAAAAAAAAACAACTTGAAAAACAGATCATCGGACAGTTCCTCTCACAAGACGCCAAGAAACAAATAAAGACTACTGTAATGTGATATGGTAATGGAGATGTATGTTTTTTTTTGCGCACCAGATGGGCGCAACACGAAACAAGGTCGAAACGAAATAAAACCACTCACAGTAACAAAGGAAGAAAAAAAAATAGATGACGAGCTACTCGACGCCAGACGTTTCCGACGCGCCTCCCCTAGTAGTGAACTTCTCCAGCCACCGCGCGCGCACAGCGTCCCTTGCCACAAGCCTCGCCGCCGCGCGCTCGCGCTCCGCAGCAGCCTGCACGCGCCACAGCACGTCCTCTGTCCGCGACACATAAAACAAACGATAGGTCCGCACGCACACCTTGATCTCCAGCCCACCACGCGCGTAAAAGTCCTGGCTACTACCGTTTTCACCCACTGCCTTGGTCGGTAGGGATCTGCCAGGGGGGTTTAGTTCGAGTCAGATGGGGAGGGGAGGGGGGGTGCGGACCTTCGGAGGAATGGGCGGCGCACTTTGCTGATGGGCACGCCAGGTGTCTCGGTTTCAGACACGAAGCCTTCGACGTAGGCCTGCCAACGCCCCGAGAGCACCTCTGCGTCGTCGAGGCTCGAGCCGTCCTTGCTGAGCAGCTGAAACGTGAGCATCTTGGATTCCGGGAGCTAGCGCCGGGTCAGTCCGCGGGCTACCACGAAAGGTGGAGGGCGCTCTCTCACCCAGTCGACGCGGAACAGGTTCTCTTCGGGCCCGAGGATCCCCTCCGCCTGCTGGCGGAACGCGCGGTGGTCCTCGACCGTCGGAGCTTCCAGGCGCCGCTCGTCCCAGAGCAGCTTGGCGATCTTCTCGAGCTTCGGATCTTGCTCCCAGCTCTGGACCTGTGAAAAAAAAACGAGGAGAAAGAACGTCCTTCGTCAGAATCCAATACGTTGTAAGAGCACGCGAGGAGGATTTGTTACATGTTTGATCAGGGAGGCGAGCACCTTGTCGATGGTGAAGATCTTGTACGCATCCTGCGTGTCGCTCGGATCAGATGCAGATACAGAGAGAAGAGAGAAATGACGTGCATGTAAACCAAACATCTCGCGCATCTGGTCCTCAAACGCGAGTTGCTCAATCTGGTTATCGAACAACCGCTCGCACGTCTCCAGCATGAGTTCATAATACTGCAGCGCAGTGACCCGTACGTGTGTCTGTCCTTGTCCTTCATGAACACCCGCCTCGAGCAGCTCTAGATCCATCGCCGTAGTGTTAGGTCTCGTATTGAAACTCGGGTCATTCACGCGTTCCACCGCGATATTCTTGAACAAGTGCAGGCGCGAGTACAGTATCTGACCAGCCAACTACATCAGCCATTTCCGATTTCCGATCTTGTTTGATACACGTACCTCGACCATCCGGAGCAGGGTATAAAACCACGTATTTGTGAAGAACGACCGTCGCTTCGACCTCCGCTTCTCCCCAGCAGCGGGATTTGCCTCAACCAGAACTACCGGTGATGACGGCGGCGCGGCTGAGTCATCAGTCGCCATCGGGACCGGAGCCGGAGTTGGAATGGTAGGGACAGGTGACGCCTTGCGCGAGCTCTGGGGCGAGGGCGAGCCGGGCAGTGGGTGCGTATTGGCGCGGGCCGACTTGGCCTGTTCGCTCTTCAGCAGGCTCTTGCGCAGGTCCCCGGAAAAGTTCGCTGGAAGCGCGCCGTTCCGTGCGCGCGGCGTACTCGAGCCCCCTACCGTCGCATTCGTCGCAGAGTCCGCGTCCTCACCGCCAGCAGGCGCTTCTCCCGCCGCTGCGGTCGCCATTCCCGGAGAGTGCGCATTCGGGCTAGGGGCAGCAGTCACGGAGACGTGCTTCAAGGTTGCGCGCGGGCGCGCTGCAGAAGGATGCTCGTCCCAATCGTTAAGCTGGAAGAAGGCGCGGACGATGCCGTACAGCCTGGTCTCGACCCAGCCCTTGCGAGCCGCGTCGAGGCGGAGCTGGGTGCCCCCGAGGCGGGCGAGGTAGGCAAACGCGAGTTTGAGCGCGTCGCGGAGCACGTCCTGGTCCTCGATCTCGTACTCGAGCTGGTGCTGCGGGCGCGCACGCGCATATAGCGGGTCGACGAGCGCGGCGCGGCGCGCCATCTGCGTCTCCATGATCGCCTCGATCTGCGCGACGAACGCCTTGGCCGTAAGCGCCTTCTTGTCCGCGGTCTTGGACGTGATGCCCTGGTGGTCCAGCGAGCGCGCGTAGTTCGCCACGTCCACTGCGCGCCAGATCTTGTTCCACTCGCGTTGCGCACGCTTCCACTCCACCTCCTTCTGCTTCAGCCGCGCGAGCACCACGGACAGTGCGAGCGCCGGTGTGTCCTGCATCGCCTGCAGAACCTCGAGCCCCGCTTCCCGCCCATATATTTTCTTGATGATACGCTGATGCACTGCCTTGCCTGCGCCGCCAAAGTTTGGCTTGAGACGGAAGTGCGTACGCTCCTCAGGGCTCATTGCCATGATCTTGTGGTTGAGTGGCTCGAGTACACCAATCGTGCGCACGAGCGCATCGATGTGGAAGTCGTACTCGTGCCGCTCTTCTTCGGTCCGATGCAGCGCCTCTTCGTACAGATTTTTCTTATGGGCCATGAAAACAGAATCTTCGCTCGAGAAACTCGGATGTGAGACCCATTCATCGTTCAGCACTGACTTGCACATCTCGTCGCGGCCACTACATTCTACATTGATATCCTGAAAGCCAACCGTTGATTACCACGCCCGGGAACGAAAGAAGGTACGTACGTCTGCAGGCAACCGTCGGTAGCTCCCGTATCTGATATTCAGCTCCTCGCGACATGGCCGGTCAAGGATCGACAACGGCCTCCCGGGAGGTGGGTACATCTCTTCTCGCTCCTTAGCTTGAGCCGATCGTTCAATGGCCTCGTCCCATCCCAATATCTCCTTCAACTGCACCATCAGCTCTCCCTCCCCAAGGAACGAGCGGCTTTCCCGTATGAGGCGCGGCCGGTCGATAAAGTCCTGCGTGAATAAATTCACCAGCTTAAGGAACTCGTGATACGTCTCGCGCGAGTCCAGCGCCGCTTTCACCCGTGGGAAGAACTGCGTCTCGTCCAAGTTCGTCACTGACGCCAGCGGTTGAGGGGGAAGCGCAACGGCTGTGCCCGCTTGCGCATAGTTCTGCGGTGCAGGTGGGGGAGGCGCATGGTGTGCATAGGCGTGGCCCGATCGACGTGGCGACGGTGGAGCGGGGATAGTGTTGAAATGGGAAAATGCTGGCGGCTCGCGACCGGTCGGCGGCTGCTTAACCTTCTCGGGGCGTCAATCATGCCCCAATGAGGAACCAGTAAGATGCTTACCCGGCTCCCAGTCGCACGCCCACTATCCCGATCCTTCTCCTTATCTCTGTCCGCCGCTTTCCGTCGTCTTTTTGCAGGAGCAGACGGAGGAGGAGCAGCTGGCTCTGCTGGCTGCTTCCGCTTCTGCGCCCGCGCGTGCTCACCAGTTGGCGTCCCGGTCCGAGTGCCAGGCCCCCTGAGCGCATTGAGTCCGTCGTTATCTTGTATACCTGGGCCAGGCAAGAAATCCAGAAACGTGGAGGACAAGTCTGGCGCATCTTTAAACAGCTCTTCAACTTTTGCTACAACCTCGGCCTGATGCACGGGCATTAGTGTAAACCAGAAGTACGTAGAGTAGCAGCAAGACGAACGTTATTTGCACTAGACTTATAATTCGAGAGGATCTCTAAAAACTGCTTGTAAGTATTTGGGTCATTACTGAACCGTGTCTTGATCCGTTGGACGTATTCCATTGCCGGCCCTAGAACCTGCCGCTCGTGGTCCTCAGGAGTAGGGAGGTCGATGGAACTGCTAGACAGTTTCGGCGTGTTCGACAACCCTAGTGCAGATGTAGAAGGGAGCGGCGCAGATACAGTAGGTTGGTCCGATGGGGGCAACTGGCCAATTTCTTGCTGCGGTGGTGCTGTTGATAACGGTGGGGGTGGAGCCGGAATGCCAGGAGTATTGGTTGACCTTAACATCGTCCCCGACGGGGTCGTGACTGTGATGACCTCAGATGACTGTGAGTCAGATCCAACTTCGATGCGGTATCCGACAGGAAGAAAAGTGTTGAAACCCTGGATGAGGAATGGGTGACCATGGAATAGGGTTGCAACGCGTTGGATTACTCCGGGAGTATCGATCCTATGGAAAAATATTGTAAGGAAGACAGAATGATGGGCACGGGCGCTAGGGACCGGGTAGAGCATCCGATTGAAAAGAGGCTCACACTTGACTCTTAAAATCTTTCATGATATCCAAGAACACATTATACACATCCGGCCTGTCATGGAATTGGATCTTCACGGCATCTAGATAGCTAAGAGCATCAGTAACATTGAGCTGACGGTCCGTCACGCCGTTCTGATTGTCCGGCGCGGGTTGAGGAGCATCCGCATTGGTCTGCTTCTCTACTGTAAGTGGAGGCTGCAATGCAGGTGCGGTAGGTGTCAGAGCAGGGGTGTTTTGATTGTCGATTGAAGGATGTGAGGAGAGTGGAATGGCCTGTGCCGGACTCTGGTAAGGTGGCCTCTGTGGACGAAGGTGGCTGTGTGAGGTTCTGAAGAGAAGGATCTATTGAGGGGTTCATTAGGCGTCCGGGATTCTATGTAAACTCTTCCTATGGGGAATTAGATGTTTGACAGAAACTAGGCCCCAAGTTAACGTACAGGCGAAGTATTTGAGATGCCACCGTGAATCCACAAGAGCTGAATAACAACCCTACCGCGAGCTATAGCAGCTCGAAATCCGTTGAAACGAAAATACAAGACCCTGGTTGGTGTTGCGGGTAGAGAATGTGTCGTTGACGGTTGCAGTCGCGGTCGCAGTCAAAGTCGCTCGAGGACGCGACATATTCCCCGGTCCGAGTCGGTATCACGGTCCGCCACCCAACCAACGAATTCGAACGTTCGGGCCGTTCAGTCAGCCTGGCCCCGAAGTCTGGTATCGACTGCACTGCGAATGAACTATGTGCGTACTACAAGTCATCCCCGTCGTGCCTCTGAGCGAGGTGTTCTTTGGTGCTATCGACTTTCCCGATCCGACTTTCATGGTTTCCGAAACTAGACAGGACACAACGGAAAAAGCACGAAGTAACTACTGCACTACCTACCAATGGACCCGAAAATCGGTCAGGAAACAGCCATTGTCAATTGTGCGGCTCAGTTATTGAGAGGCCTCGAGTACGACGGTGACAATAAAATCGTTTTCATCCGACGTACCTTTCGTACTCGTGGAGGAAAGCTCAGAAGACTCAGTCGTCCCAATTGGGGCATTCTCCTGCGAAAGTGGCAGCGAAACTGTCTTGAAACTCTGCTGATATCTTGATGCAGTTTTCAGGGAGAGACAAATGGATATGAATGAAGAGGTACTGGAATAAGGAAGTAGATGTTTTTCTTTCGAAGCGGAGCCGGTGAGTCGTTTACGTTGTGGATATTTCGCGAAATCAAGCTAGACGATGTGCGTACACGATAAATGCGGCAAAAAGGTCGGCCACTTCATCGCTCGTCTTGAAGTTTAACAGCCTTAACTTAAGCTTGGAAGGGTGAACGTTGAAGCGTTGACCGCTTTCGAGCTGAGAGAATAGTGACCAACTTGAAGCAACATCACCTGCTGTGGCTCCAAGCCACTGAAGCCGAAAAAGAACCCGGTGGGGTCAGGCGGCCTTGTCACATGCGCCGCTCCACATCCACCCTCATGCAGGTTGCCACGGACCACGCCGTCACGGGCACATACGTCCAACGCTTCCGCAAGAACGACCCCAGAGAACATGTCGTGCCCCTGTAGCGCCCCTCCCCGATCCTCGATGCACATCATCCACCACTGCCCGAGGTACTTCACTGCTCGCCGGAACACGGCTATCCTATCGTCCGCGTTCGCACCGGTCAATCCCCTGTATCTGTTCCACAAGTTACTCTCGACCAGGGAAGGTGCCGAACGCCTGCTCAAGTTCTTCGACCAGACTTGCGCGCTCTCAATGCCAGAATCCGGTCCCCCTTTACCCGTGCCGCCCGAACCCGACTAGGTAGGTGATTAGAGGTTAGTGCCTCATGGTCTATCGTGCCTTCACGTAGTCTCGTCTAACGTGCGGGTAACGCCGCTCTTATGTAATATTGATTCGTTCCACTAAAAGCATGATTCTGTCTTTCCACAGGAAAATTGTGAAAAGGTGCTGACTAATACTTAAAAGTTTTACAAAATCTGTACCTAGAAAAAGATCATGAATGGATTTTATGTCCATTCAAGGATTATCACATGAGAAAAACCTATGAAAAAAATTAACATTCATACATGGTAAAAGATTTAAAGTTTGATTATGTATTGTTCTGATAAAACAAGATAGCTTAAATCTAAAATCTTTTCATAATTTATCCAAAATGGATAATCCTTGAATAGACTTAAGGTCTGTTTCTGTCACACTGTCACACATTTTTTCACAGTCCATTCCATGGCTACATTCAGAAAAGACTTAATGTGTTTTCATCAAAGATATTTAACAATTTTCAATTGTATGTTCCATGTACAGATTTAAAGATTTTCCAGGTAACACAAAAAGAAAAAACCAAAATTAATTAATTTTCCAACAATGACACTGCCTGATAATGTGTATGTGTGTGTATGTATTTTTAAAAATTATGTTTTACTCTGAGCACTGGAAAATTACAAATCATGCAAGATGTGACCAATGTTAAAGTATCATGTCAGAGAGGTTGTCTGAGCATTGAACAGTCAGAGCATCAGACCAAGTTCAGTTGTTATATCACACTCATTTGGATTGTACTATGCTTGTTTTGGTTCCATTTGTTATAATAGGTCTAATAAAGTTAGTTACTAAAATATGATAATGTGTGATAATGCATCCCAATGCAAATTATCACCGGCCTATAAGTGAATGTCAAACAATTAGATCTAAATTATCAATAATTTACCACTAATTTAGTTGTGGCAAAGAAATAAGTGATAATCTAGTAATTCCGATAATCTAGCAATAATTTAGCGGAATTATTGCTCGCTAGCACGGGAGGTTTTCCCTGATGAATCCCTTTCTTCTAACTTCACTTGAATGGCCAATGCCTTGATAAGTGATTTCGTAACAACGTTTTTGGGGACGTCGAGGGCCTGGTTGAGGGAATCAAGGGGAGTTGGTAACCCTCAAAGGTAATGAAGGTAGTCGATAGAATATTTCACATCCTCGGACTGTTCGAAGGTCCACGGAGCGACGTAGAAGAGCGAACACCAGGTGATAGAGGGTTTTAATAACATTAAAGGAGAGTCAGTCCCAGGAGACGGGCGGAAGGAAGATCGCCTCAGGTGCGGTGTATAATGCACTTGTCAATGTCTTCCTTCTATTGTAACAGGGTATAGCGCGCGAATCGTGCTAACGCGAGAGTATGGACACCACTGATGTATTCTGAGTGGGATCGAGGGTGTTGTGAGAGTAGATTATGAGCACTCGCGATATCGTCGTCAATATCGATGATCGAGACTGTATTGACGTAGGACACGGTGTCAGTCACCAGGACGATTCGGACCTGGAGATTCGGGCTCACACTCAGGTTCCATGGTTCAGTGGAAACAAGAAATCGTGGGTTGCCTGACAGTGAGCCGGACGGTTGGGATGGGGAAAGCAGGAGGGCAGACGAAAAGCCTCGCCTTTGCTCACAGGCCAGGCCTTAAGCTTAAACGTGCGCATTCGCACGGCAACGACATGAGGTGCACATGTCTACCCAGCCGTTGATCGTGGAAAGGCTGTCCTCTTGGCTGCGCTAGACTATAAAAACTCATGCACAACCTACACATAATTCGATGGAGGCCGGCTTCAATAGCTTGGCGGGCACGCCTGAAATTGACTTGTGATTAAAGGAGATGCGGCGCGGCGTCACATCCCTTGGGCGCGTCCATCTAGAGTACCCAGTGCTTATAGGAGCTAGTCGAATTCGGAACTACCGTGACCACCCGGGCCAACATTGAGTGGGAGGCATTGCCGTCCCCATCAAGGATCCCATACTGTATGAAGGTCCCATCAGGAAAACGAACACGAATATTACGCAAACACGCAGTAGAATTACCCATCTCCGGTACATAGAACCCAGATGAAAGTGCCCAGAAATGAAAAGTAATCAGCAAAACCCGATTGCACGACCGGTCCTGGCGGTGCCTTCCAAGAAACAACATACAATGTTAATATAGAAACGGCCTACATAGGTGATATCGAGGCGACAATAAAACATATCCGAATCATTCTGAGGGGGCTAGTAAACGCCAGAGTTGCTTGTGCGCCAAAAATTTGGCCACTCACCAAAAACGCACCATTAAGCACCATAATGAACAAAATTCACCCATCGTTCCAGACTGATTCCTCTCTTTCCCCTCAGCTTCTGCGCTGCATCCCGCAGCGCTCTCGCAGATCGCTCATAGTGTGGCACACTTGTCTCTTGGATAGAGAATAGTGACTTGTAAAAGCTCTTGGCCAAGTCTCGCCCGTCCGTATCAGCCATTTCCCACATCGTCCCAACTACGCTCCGGAATCCACAATACTGCATCGCAGCAGTCAGGTGAAGCGCTTCATCGGCAACGCTGTCTTGTGTGATTTCCGCAGGTGTGACAGCAAGAAAGAAATGCGAGTTCCGCATCGGGAAGTCGAGACCGTGCCATGTCCAGCAGCGTGAGACGCGAGCCCCCGTGAAGTTTGAACGATGCCTCGAATGGCTTTCCAGTCTCCAACACTCCATGGCAGGCGAAGTGCGCAAATCGACACCTCCGGAGGCCCTTGACCACAGAAGAGGGTGTGGCCTTACTCGAGACAAGATCCGCCACCGTGACCCGCGATTTGAGCGATCGTAGGACCTTAATCTCTTCCTTCACGCCTGGAAGGGAATCCTCTGATTGGGCGACGAGCAGCAACGAGGGCTTTTCCAATATCTGTTGACTTGCCTTGCGAGACTCGATGAGTGCGGAGAGAGATGGCGTATACGAGGGGATGTACAGGTCTGAGAAATATCGCACACGATTACCTCTGGATGGGATTGGGCCCATAGCGTGAAGGGGGAGAGAACAGAAGACTGAGGTTGGGCACCACCAGATTCGAGATTGCTCTGGCACACCTAACAGCCGAAGCCTCTTGATGACCACTTCTCCGACAAGCTCATACAGGCCCTTCAATGCAGAAGACAGAGCATCCTGATATTCAACTGAGTCGAGACCATGCTTCCGTGCCTCGACTAGCTCGTCCCGTAGTTTGTTTGCGCGGGCGTAGAAATCATCGGCGGTAGGAATGGAGCATGGAAGAGAATTGTGGAAGATAATCAAGATATCAGAGCGCCATTCGCAGTGGTTGATAATAATGATGGGGCCACGTGAGGCGGCGGAGCGGAGAGAGGTGAATGATGGCGTCTTCAAGAATCCTTCTAACCCTGGTCGGCCTCGAATCTGTGAGATCAGCACATCCCGCTCCTCCACCAGTCTGCGTTGCTTTACCACAAGCCGACCGAACGGGTCCATCCCATCACTACCCTCACCGACCTCGTCTCCCAATTCTGGCCTTCCACTCGGTGTGATGGATGTGGTCAGCGCCTCGAGTTCTTGATTGATATCAGTGAATCTCTTTGCCAATGGCGAGTCTTCTTCGATAAGTTGGACCATCTGGGTACGGAGGCCACGCATCTCGGACCAAAGTAACGCCCGCCCTTGTTCCAGTGTCTCAATGGCCTCCTCAAATCGACCTAACTTGATCAGGAAGGATGCGTAGTCAAGTGGCATCGTCTGACAATTCTTGCCCATTGCGACGAGACGGGCGTGCTGAGTGGATACAGTCGGAGCAAAGGACAAGGACTTTTCCATTAATGATATTGCGCTCTTGTATGCAGTCATCGTGGTGGGGTGACCGGTTTTTCGCGCAACGATGGCCCACCGACATGACAGTCGGAATCGGTCAGGTTCACGCGCGTATTGATTATCGACGGCCAGTGACATTAATCGTATGGCTTCGAGTCGGTCCTCTCTTCTCCCAAGCAACCGCTCGCGGGTAATTAGAGACGACACAAGCTCCCGAATTGCGTGAAAGTGGATAAACTGCACACTCTTCAACTCGAGAATGTTATATCCGATGGCAATTGAGTCGTCGAGGTAGTTGATCTTGCTAGTTTTCTCGAACGCGAGGAGGAGAACGTTACGTAGGGAGGCGAGGGGAAGGACTCTCCACTTGTCACGGGAATGAGTGGCGTCGAGTAACAGACGGCTATACTTGATGGACTCTTCGAGATCAGATATATTGTTGGTATGGTAGTACTTCGATTTATACCATCCTCCAAGTTCACGGAGGAGGGGTTTGTGGAGTTCGGTCCCCGGAGGGGTGATTGAAAGTAGTTCTTCAAGATGCTGAATTCTCTCCCTCGTCCTCTCCATAGGATAGTATGATCGCTGAACCATGGCGTCCACCGGACATTCAAGTAACTCATATTTTTCCAGGCCTTGAGAGGATGAAATGTGGACAAGTTGTGAAGTATAGAAGTTGGCTTCTTCAAGGCTCTCAGCAAGACTGTAATGTGTAAAGCGCTCTTTGGTTTTTGTCGCCAAGATGTTAGTGAGATAAAGACGCATTTGTCGATCATCGGAAAAAGAGCTGAGTAAGGTACGGAGGCGAGAAATTGTGACTTCGGAGTATTCTGGGTTCTCGAAGATGGTCGATCTGACGAATACGAGCGCACTAATAAGATACAAAGCTAGATTTCGAACTGAATCCGGACAATCTCCGAGCTGGTTGGGATCGAGGATTCTTTCCAATTGCACCGTTGCTTCCTCGTAATCGTCATTTGAATGAGTTTCTATGAAGCGAGTGAAGAGTGTGTGGGCTAGCGCATACAAGATTTGATGCGAACCGGGTGTACGCAACCTTGCTGCGTCCCGTAGACATTCAATGGCTTTGTCTAATGAGTGGACCGACCGTACACCAGAAAATCCGGTCGTGGCAGCCCCTCCCAGTGACCAAAAAGCGGCGACAAGGAAGTCTGCTGATATGTTGAGGCCGAGCAATTCACGGCAGAGGTCCACCATCTCATTCACATCCTGGGTCCCATCCCCAGCTTCCGACATAACTTGAATACCCAATGCCTGGATCAGTGATGTCGTAACGTCGTGTCCGGAGAGGTCGAAAGAATCAAGGGGTAGCAGTCGGAGGTAACGGAGGTACTCGATAGAATATTTGACGTCGTCGAGCTGTTCGAGGTTCTCGGCGCGATATAGAAGTGCTCTTGCAAGGTAAAAAAGGAGTTTGACAATATTGAGGGAATATCCACCCCGGTAAATGGGCAGAAGGAGGATCGCCTCGGTGTAGTATAGAACGGACTTGTCAAGGTCTTCCTTCTGTTGTGACAGGGTATAGCGCGCGAATCGTGTCATCGCGAGAGCATAGACACCCATGATGTGTATTGAGTGTGATCGAGGGTGCCGTGAGAGTACACTCTGAAGATCCGCAATATAGCCGTCCATATCGGTGATTGAGACTGTAAGGTGGGTGTACGTTACCAGGACGATTCGAACTTAGAGAATCGGGCTTACGTTCAGGTGCCATGGTCCAGGGCGTGGAAATGGGAAACGGTGAGCAGCTTGACAGTGAGTTGGACGGTTGGGATTGGGAAGGCTGGAAGGTGTGCAGACGAAAGCCTCGCCCTAACTCGTAGGCCAAACCTTAGTAAACGTCTGCATTCGCACGAAAATGACGAGGCGTGCGTGTTTAGTCGGCCCATTATTAATGCATTATCCATGGAAGGGTTGTCCTTGACTATGCCAGACTGGAAAATTTCGGTACAGCCCATGCATACGTCAATGGAGGCTGGCCCCAACGGCTCCAAGTTGGTCGACACGCCTAAGATCAACTTTGTGATACCGCTGTTACAGAAGCGATTTTCGAATTCTAGCAAGATTTCACGAATAGGTCTCATCTCGCCGAGCACGGTCACGTCTATCAAAACTCTGGCCTAGGGAACCCCGTACAAAAGCGCCTTCCCCCATACCATGATGTTTGGTGGTTGATGGTTCTCGAACGCTCTTGGGTGGTCCTTGCAAAGGCCACGTCCCAATCGTAGACTCACTGAACCTCAGTTGGCATATCATTAGGAAAACCTATAGATAACAACGCAGACACGGCCATCCTATTGTTGAATGGTAGACGGTTATACAAAGCAGACACTCCACTCAAGAGCCTCGAACCGAGCGGACACGACCATCGCAATAGCGCCAATGCCCACATATACAACAACCTTCGTCAGAACTAGCACACCCCACCAAACGTGTTAGCAAAACCACGAGCAGGTGGCACACGCCGGAAAGCCCGAAAACACACGTACCATCAGCATTATAATGTTTTATCTTGCCGTCCTCTCCTGTGCCACCCTCGCATACTTCTTCAAACGTGACGGCATTCTCCTACACGAATCCAGACGGGGACCCGCGCCGCTTGACCGCGCTCGAGCTTCGTCCACGCCGCCCCCCGGCTCGCTCCGCCGGCATCCTCGTCCACGACCTCCGCGACAGCCAAGTCGAGGTCGAACATGCTTGGCACCGCTAGCAGCGTGTGCGGCGGGCTATGTACATATTCCGTTGCGGGCGTGTAGTGCTGGCGGTGCGGCAGGCACACGGGGCGAGCCCACGCAAGCCAGCGGAACGGCAGCAGCAGTAGGGTCTCCGCGCTAGGCTTGGGGAGAATCTGCCACGAGGATATGACCAGCACCCCTGTGACGAACTTTAAGAGCGCGATCAACACCCGGGTGGTGATTGCAGCGGGAAAGTCGAGCGCGACGCCGGGCGTGATAGAAGTGAACAGGTCTGTATTCAGCGCGGGGACGCGCTTCGAGCACCAAAAACTGGTGATAAGATGTCCGAGGAAAAGGCAATGGCATCCTCGAAACAAGGACAGTCAGCAGGCGATGGGTGTTGATTGACCAAGAGGCAGACCACGGTCACGACCAAAGGCGCTGCTAGGAGATGAGAGACGGTATACGACACGGGAATATTAACCCACCACTCCAATCGCTACTCTGAACCCATGTCTCTAGCATCACGAGGTGTTGCAGTAACCAGCTGATTACCCCGAGTATGATCCCGACGGAACAATCCATAAAACCGTGCATTCCGGTACACAGCCGGCCGACCTCGAGAGAAAACACATATATAAACAAGACCACGACCCGTGTTGCGAAAGCGGTAGTCGAGAGGGAGCCGATGTGATGCAGATCGTAGACACGTGCGCAGAGGAACAACACCATGGAGGTAGAATTGGTTGAAGGCAAGCCGTACTTAAGGTGGTGGTCTCCGACAGCTAAGGAACAGAGTGTTAGTTGTAAGACAAAGAGCAGCCATTCTACGAACTTACCAAGTCACACGACTGGCGGAGCGTATGGCCGAGGAGAGCACACTAGGTCCTTCAAACGTGACGACATATAAACGCCGAACGCGCGAAGCCTGCAGAAGAGAATCAGTATCATGAAGACCCTAGTCAGAACAGGGACCAAATCCTCACCCGCTCCCTAGATCGTCGTGTCCGAAGAAGCAAAGCGCAGGGAGGAATACGAGAAAGGTATGTGTACCGAGCACCGACGTGTGCAAAAAGCACTGACAACATAATTCCATTTTTTTCGCGCAATAGCTTGGAAAAGCAGTGACTAATACTTAATAATTTTACACAATCCATAATTAAAAAGTAATTCTAATTAAACTTTAAGTCCATTTGGGAATTATCACACTGTAAAAAAACTTAACGTTCAGCTTATTGAGAACAATGGTCACTTATGATTTATTTCAGGGAAAACCATTAAGTTTTTTCAGAACAATATAATCCTCGGATGAGCATAATGTTTGAATAAAATAATTTTCTCATTACCGATGATGAAAAATTGTTAAGTATTAGTCAACGCCTTTTCCCAGTTTTTGCACGCAAAGACAGAACCATGTTGTCAGTGAAGTACGTGTCCAGTACCCGGGACTTAAATCTCCTGATTTAATGCGAAGGACGAAGGATAGAAAAGGGAACGCACCTGCTACTGGGCGACGATCTCGCTTCCTCGCTCAACCACTGCGAGGCATTGACGCCAGACGCCCGCACGCCACGACGGCAGTGTGCTGGCGTAGATCTCCTCTAGAAAGCGCCCAGCTGCCACGGACGTATTCTGCTGACGATTCTTGGCAACGACGTTCGGAGGGGAACCGTGTTTAGAGGGGGCCGGTGCTGAAACGAAGTGAGGAGCGGGGGCATTTGGGGACTGCTCTGCGACCTTGTCGGAGAGCGACATGATATTGGCACAACCACGGGCTCTGGGCCCGAAATCACGCATTTTCGGTCTTTTCGGCCTCAGTCCGGCATCAACCCGCTTACCTACTGCCATTTCGGTCTCCGGCGTCGCACCCGCTGTCGATCTCCACGCTTTCCTCCCTCTCTCCTGCTCGTTATTCCCTCACCATCGCTCACCATCGCCTCACTTCGCCATGGACACAGACATTGACCGCCTCGCAAATCGTCCGTAGGCACCTAAAGACAGGCCGCGCGTCCTCGCGCCTCGTGCCACCTTTGTTCATCGTCTCTCCGTCTTCAGCGCATCGCCCTCAGTACCCGTCCCTTTGAAGCTGTCAAGACGCTTCGAAAACGTCGATCACTTCGGCTACACCGTTCCTTTGTCTCTGGCAGAGGTGCAGTTCGTTTTCTATTGTTTCAATACTCTACTAACTCGGATCCGTTGTAATGTAGTACGCCCGTAGCCGTTAGCTTCGACGCCGGCCCATATACATTCGACATATCTCGTTGTCCTGAACTCGGCTACTTTGTATTGCCTCACCACTATCTTACCTTCTCGTCTCGGTCTCGGTCGTCTCCGTGCTCCGTCTCGTTTCATTCCCCCCATGCCACTCCTCTCCTACATTATTTTGGCTCAGACGTAGCTAGAGGCTTCCGTTGTATTTAAGCTTGCATCTTCTGTTGAATACGACAGCGTCTGTGTTGCCTTTTCCCCCTCTACCTTTCTATGTGTGATCTCGATTTCAATCAAGCCCGCTGCTCGAGCGCTCCTACTCAAAACACTCGTCGTCTTCTTGCCGCCACGGACCGCATCTTCTCTCGTTTTATTTCGTCTTCCCCATTCTCGCTCTCGCTCTGGTCATTGTCTGTTCGCATTCGCATTGGCCCTCACCAACACGAACGCTCCGGACTCTGCCGTTCTCCTTCTTTGTAACTCCTCCACCTTCGGATTCACACAGACTCGGCTCCGTACAGCGTAAAAACGGTGTCGATCGTGGAGGAGCCCACTTGGGGAAATGTGACAGGTGAACAGAGAGCTCGTGTGGCATCCATGTGGCTCCAAGCTGACACGCAAAGCTGGTCAAGGCCTTGTCCACCCGACCCGAATTCCCTGACGCTTACACGCGACTGCACCTCCAACACCATTGAAAACCTGCTTCCGATCACATTAGATGAGCTTTACCTCTCCCGAGACATCTCTCGTGCTGTCCTAATAGAACACAACCCATCGGACGAAGCATCATCCAAGGTAATTCACGTATCGGTGCAATCAAATTATATCGAGCATTGAGGTCGGGCGCCATGCAAGTGATATCGAGACAACAATAAAACGACCAACTATTCATACCAAATAGATACCGATGATGTCAAGTATTAGTCTGAGACAACATATCCGAATCTTTTTGAGAACCAGTAAGCGCTTCACAAAAAAAAAAAAAAAAAAAAACCAGTAAGCGCTACAGTCGTGTGTGCGCCCAAAATTTGACACTCACTGAAGACACGCCATCAAGCCCCATAATGCACAAAATTCACCCATCGCTCTAGCGTGATTCCTCTCTTTCCCCTCAGCTTTTGTGTCGCATCCCGCAACGCTCTCGCAGATCGCTCATAGTACGGCACACTCGTCTCCTGGCTAGAAAATAGTGACTTGTAAAAGCTCTTCGCCAGGTCTCTCCCGTCCGTATCCGCCATTTCCCACATGGTCCCAACTACGCTTCGGAATCCACAATACTGCATCGCAGCGGTAAGGTGAAGCGCTTCATCTGCAATACTTTCTTCGGTGACTTCCGCAGCGTGACAACAAGAAAGAAACGCGAATTCTGCATCCGGAAGTCGAGACCGTACGATGTCTAGCAGGGTAAGACGCGAGCCGCCATGAAGTTTGAACGAAGCCTCGAACGGCTTTTCCTGTCTCCAGCACTCCATGACATGCGAAGTGCGCAAAGTGACTGCCCCGGAGGCCCTCGACCACGGAGGAGGGTGTGGCCTCATTCGAGACAAGACCCTGCTATTGTGACCCTGTGGTTCGAGCGATCGTATGACCCTGATCTCTCCCTTCACGCCAGGAAGAGAGTCGTCTGGTTGGGCAACAAGCAGTAACGAGGGCCTGTTCCAGCGTCTGTGGGCTTGACTTGCGAGACTCGATGAGTGCGGAGAGAGATGGTGTATATGAAGGGATATACAGATCCGAGAAATACCGCTCACAAGGTTCGCTCGATGAGATTGGGCCCATAGCGTGAAGCGGAAGAGAACAGAAGACTGAGGTTGGGCACCACCAGATTCGAGATTGCTCTGGAACGTCTAATTCCCGAAGCTTCTCGATGACCGGTTCTCCGACAAGCTCATAGAGGCCCTTCAATACAGAACATAGAGCGTCCTGGTAATCACTTGAGTCGAGACCATGCTTCCGTGCCTCGACTAACTCGTCCCGTAGTCTGTTTGCGCGAGTGTAAAAATCATTGGCGGTAGGAATGCAGCAAGGAAGAGAATTGTGGAAGATAATCAGGATATCAGAGCGCCAAATGCAATGGTTGATGAGTATGACGGGGCCACGCGACGCGGCGGAATGGAGAGTGGAGAATGATGGCGTCTTCAAGAATCCTTCTAACCCTGGTCGGCTTTGGATCTGTGACACTAGTACATCCCGCTCCTCTACCAGTTTCTGCCGCCTTACCACAAGCCGTCCGAATGGGTCCATTCCATCATTACCCTGACCGACGCCATCTCCCATTTTTGGCCTCCCGCTCGGTGTGACGGATACGGTCAATGCCTCGAGTTCTTCATTGATCTCGGCAAATCTCTTCGCGAACGGCAGGTCTCCAACCAGTCGGGCCATCTGGGTATGAAGGCCACGCATCTCGGACCAAAGTAATGCTCGCCCTTGCTCCAGTGTCTCAACAGCCCCCTCAAATCGACCTAATTCGATCTGAAAGGATGCGTAGTCAAGTGATATGGTCTGACAAAGTATACCCATTGCGACGAGACGGGCGTGCTGAATAGATACCGTCGGAGTGAAGGACAGGGACTTTTCCATTAATGACATTGCAGTCTTGTAGGCAGTCAAGGTAGTGGGGTGACCGATACTTCGCGCAAGGATGGCCCACTGACATGAAAATTCAAATCGGTCAGGTTCCGGCGTATATTGATTGTTGACAGCCATTGGAATTAATCGTAGGGCTTCGAGGAGGTCCTCTGTTCGGCCAGACAACAGCGAGCGGGTATTTAGAGAATACACAAGCCACATAATTTCGCGATAGTGGGAGTATTTTGCACTCTCCGACTCGAGAATGTCATAGCCAACAGCGATCGACTCGTCGAGGTAGCTGGTCTCACTGGTTTCCTTGAACGCGAGGAGGAGAATGCTGCGCAAGGAAACAAGGGCATTGGATTTCCACATGCCACTAGAATACTGAGTCGCATCGAGGAAGAGCCGACTATACTTGATGGACTCTTCGATATCCGATATATCGTTGGTACGGTGGAACTTTGATTCATACCAAGCTGCAAGGTCGCTGACGTATTCTATGTGACCCCCGGCCCCTGGAGGAGTAACTGAAAGCACTTCTTCGAGATGCTGGATCTTCTCCGCCATCCTTTTCATTGAGTATGACCCCGGTTCAATAAACAGTTCCCCAGAGTCTTCCAGGGCTTGAGAGTGTGAAAGGTCGACTACTTGTGAAGTATTAGAGTTCGCTTCTTCCAGGCCCTCGGCGAGACTGTATCGTGTAAAGCGTTTTCTGGCTTCAAACGCCAACATCTCAGTGAGTGAAAGACGTTCCTCTTCACCAATGGAAGATGAACTGAGTAATGCACGGATACGAGAAATTGATACTTCGGAATATTCTGGGTTCTGGAAGAAGGTCGATCTGGCATATGTGAGCACAACGACAAGTGATGGAGCTCTAACCCGAATCCAATCCGGACACTTTTCGAGATGATCGGGATCGAGGACCTGATCGAATAAGGACGTTGCTTCCTCATAGTCGTTATTTGAATGAGTTTCCAAGAAGCGGATGAAGAGTGCGTTGGCGAGGGCAAACAAGACAATGTGCGAACCTGGTGGGCACATCACCACCGCGTCTCGTAGACATTCAATGACTTCGTAAAGTGGCTGGATGTTCCGTTCTCGATTGAATTCGGCGTTGACAGCTCCACCCAAGTACATAAGGGCGGCGACGGGAATACCCGCCGATAAGTCAGAGATGAGTTCGCGGCAAAGGACCACCATCTCCTTGATATTTTGTGTCTCATTCCCAGCTTCTGACTTAACTTGAATAGCTAGTGCCAGGATAAGTGAGTTTGTCACTACGTTTCTGGAGAGGTCGAAAGAATCAAGGGGTAGTTCCCGGAGGTAGCGGAGGTACTTGATAGAATACTCGATACCATGGA
Source organism: Lactarius vividus (assembly GCA_021527035.1). Lineage (NCBI taxonomy): Eukaryota > Fungi > Basidiomycota > Agaricomycetes > Russulales > Russulaceae > Lactarius > Lactarius vividus. The sequence continues at coordinate 1,938 of JAKELG010000033.1, read as the reverse complement.
GCTGTTCGAACTTCTCAGAGCGTTCTAGAAGTACGAGTGCGAGATTGTAGAGAGGTCGGACAACATCGCAAGAAAGTGTGGCCTGAGAAATGGGCGGAAGGAAGATTGCCTCAGTACAGTGTAGAATGGACTTGTCAAGGTCTTCCTTCTCTCCTGATAGTCGATAGCGCTCCCATCGCAATGTAACGAGATTATGGACGCAAGGGATGCGCTTCCAATGGGATCTAGGGTACAACGCGAGTGACTTCTGAAGAAATGCGATATCGCTGTCGAGAGCGGCGATTGGCGAGACTGTCAGGGAGGGGACACAGCGTCAATCAATTACCAATATCAGGATGGTTCAAAGTTCAGACCTGGGGATCCAGACTTACGTTCTGGATCCATGGCCCGGTGTGTGAAAACGAGAGATCGTAGTCGGTGAGTTAAATGATTGAGATTGAAATGGACGAAAGGTGTGGGCAGACGAAAGCCCTCACCCTTGCACTGGCCCACCGGGCGCACAGCATGGGCGTCAACACTGTATACGTGCACATTCGCACGGTACAGTAGTACCGTAAAGGCAAGAAGCGCACACATCCAATTCGCCCCCTACTAATATTGAGTATGCCCACAGATGTTGCCGACCCCATACTGTATGAAGGTCCCACCCTCAGGAAGACGAACATGAATATTAGAATGTCACGTGGACACACGATGAAACACACTGACAGCATAGTTCTGTCTTTGCATGCACAAACTGAGAAAAGGCGTTGACTAATACTTAACGACTTTTCATCATCTGTAATGAGAAAATTATTTGATTCAAACATTATGTCCATCCAAGGATTATATTGTTGTGAAAAAACTTAATGTTTTTCCCTGAAATAAATCATAGACCATTGTTCTCAATAAGCTGAACGTTAAGTTTTTCGCAGTGTGATAATTCCCGAATGGACTTAAAGTTTAATTAGAATTACTTTTTAATTATGGATTGTGTAAAATCATTAAGTATTAGTCACCGCTTTTACTCAGTTATTCGTGTGAAAAATGGAATTATGTTGTCAGTGCCATCTCCGGAACATAGAGCACAGATGCAAGTGCCCACCAGAAATGGATAGTGATCAGCAAAACCAGATTGCACGACCGGTCCCGATGCCTTCCAAGAAACAACACACAGTGTTAATATAGAAACAGCCTACACAGGTGATATCGAGACAACAATAGAATCATTCTGAGGGGGCTAGTAAACGCCAGAGTTGCTTGTGCGCCAAAAAATCGGCTCTCACCAAAACGCACCGTTAAGCACCATAATGCACAAAATTCACCCATCGTTCCAGACTGATTCCCCTCTTTCCCCTCAGCTTCCGTGTCGCATCCCGCAGCGCTCCCGCAGACCGCTCATAGTACGGCACACTTGCCTCTTGGTTAGAGAACAACGACTTGTAAAAGCTCTTGGCCAGGTCTCGCCCGTCCGTATCCGCCATTTCCCACATCGTCCCAACTACGCTTCGAAATCCACAATACTGCATCGCGGCGGTAAGGTGAAGCGCCTCATCGGCAACACTTTCTCCAGTGATTTCCGCGGTGTGACAGCAAGACAGGAACGCGAATTCCGCATCGGGGAGCCGAGACCGTACTGCCTCGAGCAGCGTGAGACGCGAGCCCTCGTGAAGTTTGAACGACGCCTCGAATGGCTTTCCTGTCTCCAGCACTCCATGGCATGCCACGTGGGCAAACTGATTGCTTCGGAGACCCTCAACCACGGAAGAGGGTGTTGCCTCACTCGAGATAAGACCCGTCACCGTAACCTGTGATTTGAGCACTTGTATGACCTTGATCTCTCCCTTCACGCCTGGAAGGGAGTCGTCGGGTTGGGCGACAAGCAGTAACGAGGGCTTGTCTATCATCTGTAGGCTTGCCTTGCGAGACTCAATGAGTGTAGAGAGAGATGGTGTATAT